>OX276336.1:50685048-51285048 GCA_946251815.1 Dasysyrphus albostriatus
ATGAAATTTCAAAATCAAAAAATTGGTTGATTCATAATCATTTATTGGCACTGATTTTTAGTTTTAATTTTGAAATCAATTTAGAATATTTTAATATTCTCTTAGGTTTGTTTCTAAAGCTGGGCATTCACGTTGAGATAGTCGTAAGGACGGTTGCAAGGTTTGTAGAGATTTTCAACGAACTTCAGTACAAACGTGGTCTATTCACAATAGAACTTGTCAATTTTCCATAGAAAATCTCTAGGATTCTTGCGACAGTCCTTACGACAGTTCCAACGTGAATGGCCGGCTTAAGAAATCTTTATCTTCGACAGAATTATCAAAAAAAAAATAACAAATTAGCTGACAGACAGACAGAAATCGAATGTTAAAAAAACGTACACGTATAAAAATCATATGCTAAAAGCCTGATAGTTCGTGTTTTTGATACATTTGGTGTTTACCGCTAATATTTATTTTTTATTAGTAAACCAGTAAAACACGTTAACACTGTGTACAAAAAATTTTGTAAATTGACAATCTCAACAAACTTATAATGACATAAATGACAACTCAAATTTGTGGAAAGTGAGAGGCAAACTTTCAAAGCGAAAATAAAATTTTATTTTAAAAATTAAAATCAAACAAAACTTAACTAGTGCTGATTTTATTATTGCTGCGGTTTTGAAAATTAAGAAGATTTATGAAATCTCTTCAATGACTTTGTAAATTTGGCATATTGCCATCTTCATGTCGTGAACCGACCGATGAACCTGTCTATTTAAGCAATTGTTTCTTTCCAAGCCAACGGCGTTTCCTTAAAAAAAAAATCAGTTGAACACGACTAAAATAGTGACAGATGGTGCAAAAAACTAATCAAACACATCTTTTTTTTTAAATTTTATGAATGCTATATCCAAAAGATTAATACCAGATGAAAGAGCAGTGAAGGGAGTAACATAACTTATAGACCAAACATAAATTAGCAAATAATTCTTTGAAAAAGTGACAAACCTGTTCCTTAAACCTATTCTGGGTCTATGAATAAGTGAATCGAATAAATGATTTTCACATTCGCTGCCGAGCATTGCTTTCACTTTTTCGATTCATTTGACACAAATAAGCGATTCTGGTTCTGTGTATGAAAACTATATTATCGATGCTCAAACCACCTTATCATTTCTCCTGAAAACTGCAGGATTCTCTCAATTTTCTTGTGTTTTTGAAGAGATAAGAGAAATGCAAGAGATAGAAACTCTTTTTTTCTTTCTGAATTTGACGGAGATGGAGATGATTGAATTTGCCATTGTTTGTTTCTATTCACGTTTTCATTTTGGATATTCACTCCTCAATGCCGGCGCGAATGAAAATTATTCATGTGAAGTTTTTGATGTTTGGTTTCACATTTGCACAGAACGGGAATCGGAACTAGTGTGAAAGCATGAAAATTTTTTCGATTCACTTTTTCACAGAACCAGAATTGGCCCTCTGAAATTCATGTGATGTTATTTAGCTGCGGATACCATCTAGCAGGCTTGCCAGATTGGGCTTTTTATCGCAAATTGGGCTATTTTTCTATATTTCATTTTCCGAGATTGCCGACAACAAATTCAGTATAGTATATTCAACCCGTTCATAATTGGGCTACTAATAGCCGCCCAAATCTAATCGTCTGCGATATTTTTTTTCGTATAAATAAATTTTAAATAAACACTTTTCTCCCCCTAAACCTACATTTTTAAAGCATTACACACTTTGGCACCACTTTTTATTCACTAATAGTCCCCAATTACACGATTGTTTTTTGCGTCAAACTTCAAATTTCCATTTAAATTCTTCTTTTTTTAATGAGCTTAAAATTTATTTTATTTTCCGTTGTTTTTTTTATATAAAAATAATAAGTGACTAGCCATGAACGTTATGAGAACATTTTTTTTTTATTGTTATTTGGCAACTATTTGGTCTACTTCTTCGGCTCCGATTTTGGGCTGCAAAAATTTCTAAATTGGGCTATCGTTCAAGACATGGCAACTTTGCCCTCTAGTATAAACATTAAGGGTCTGGAGCGCACCTCACTTAAGTAAAACTGACATTTGTTGAAATAGAAATGCCAAATAGAGATAGATGGTAAGTACAGTATGGGTATGTACCCCTTTTAACAATACAGAAAGCTTCTTTTCCTTGGTTGTTGGTATTAGCTCCAGTGCCCTTCCAACAATTATAGTTAGTTCCACCTTAAGTTTCTCTTCCATGGAGTGCCTTCGGATCCACTCTCCTCTTCCAAAAACAAAATTTAATTAAACTTGACGAAAGGTAGAAAAATATTTGCTCATTTTCATCCAACCACTTTAGTGAGCTATCGACTATTATAGTTCCACCTTCAGGGATACAACAACAGTCACATTTTAAGCGAACCATAAGTTGACGACGACGAAACCATTTTTAGTTCTCTGAAACATAATATGCCATATTTCTGAACACGCCTTATTCTAAAAGTTACAATGACGTTTGGATAAGTTTAACTAGATTAAGGTAGAACTATAATTTAAGAAGGGGCACTGAAGCAAATGTCAAATACCAACAAAAAGTAGATTTTCGTATCGAGCTCTGGAACTCACCTCACTTCCGTAAGGAAAATTGAACGAAACCTGACAAAAGTCCAAACTTCTGTCCATTATTTTCTTATATTAATGTAAACTGTGAAAGAATTTTTGACTTTTTTTTTGGTCCGCTGAATTTAAATAAAGTAAAACACTAAAAAATTCTTCATTACTAAAGATTTTGACTTTTGAGATCTTCGAAAACTGAAAACAACCTTCTTCAATACCTAAAAAAAAAATCAATAAAAATATCTGTAGTTAAAGGTAGTTTTTAAGGGGGTTGGCATTATGGCAGGATTATCATATAATGAAATAGCAAGCTCGAATTTTGTGGTGCAACCAACCAACTTTCCAGCACTGACTGGAAAGATAACTAGAATGTCTGATGGCAGCGCTTAGTGCTGCAAAAAATAATATAAGTGCTTATATAATAATAAGTAAATCATATAATAATAAGTAGCTTATACCACGTTTTCATGAGTGGATCGAAGGATCGGATTCAATCCGGATCGAAATTTTGACCCAGGTGTATGACAACGTGCTGTATTGGATCGAGTAATCCGTATTCAGGTCTATATGGACCTAAATCCTGATTCAATTCGGATTCAAATCTCCATGTAAACAAGGTATCAGTTTTTCTCTATGTAAAGACAGCTTTTATTGAAAAATAATGTCATTAGCTCTCGAGTTTCGAGGGCTGGATGCACTAGTTAATATAAATCCTGTGACGACAAAAATGCTACCCTCATGAAATATGGTAAAAATGTGTTATGAATTATCAGAATAAAGAATCAAAAGTTTCGTGAGCGTACCATCCTTTCTAAAAAAGTTTGAAAAATAACCCCATATTTCCACCGACCTTCAAAAAAAAACACCCTTCCAAGCAAAATATTTTTGTAGACTCTGGTAATTCTTAATGCTGTTTATTCAGAAAAAATTGTATCAAGTTTCATGGAGGTTACCACTTGCGTCACAGGGTTTATGGTTACAAATCTCACACTGCACCAACCCGAAACAAAAAAAACACGCTTTCACAACAGACATTTTTACGGAATCTTCCGATTATTACTTTTCATGGCCAATGAACTATTGTACAAAATTTAATCAACACACCATTATTTTTGATTGGTTTTCGGTAATATTCAACTTTTATACTGAAAATATATTCATCCGTATATAAAAATGACAATAACTTTTTACATGGAAGTCGCATCGACTTGCGTTTTTGTGTAACTTGATTCTGCTTTTAAAACTATCTAAAATAATGTCATGTGCTTAGATTGTATCAAGGTTGATTTTTCTGATTGATACACAACTTTCTCTCCTCTACTCTTCAAAACATGTAATAAATATATGACTCAATAGTGTACCAACTTTAGTTTTTTCGCTCATTAATTCAATTGTATTACACAATATTTTCTAAGATCCAAAAAACAATGTACATTAAATAACTATTTATTGTTTTCGGTTGGAATGGTACGAGTGAAGTTTCGAAAACGAACAATTTAACTTTAATTTTTTTGCCTTAATGCTTGAAGACAAATCATTTTGTATTGTATTTCTAACCAGATAAATGATACATTATTTTCTTTTCTCATAATACCGCTACTCGATAGATAATAGAAGGTATTATTCAAGACTCATTTTCAAAAGTGTTTAAATGAACAAAAACTCTGATTGTCTTTTGTATCTAAAGAAAAGTGTATTAATTCCAAGAAAAATCTATGTGTATTTCCTGCAATATTTTATGCTAAATATTTAAAAGGTTTTTAATTGCCTACCATTAAACATTAACCACAACAGAATTCTTACTTATTTTAATTCAACATTTAACAAAAACAAAAATCCAAATGAAAAACATTAAATTTTTAATTTAAAACAAAACAAACTTTATGAGAATTAATTTTAATATGTATTTTGAACTCCAAACTCAAAATAATTTTGTCCAAAACATTTTTTCCTGCGCATATATGTCCAAATTACATTTTATGTACAGATTAAAATTTACTGTAGTTTAAATTATCATTAAAATATGATAATGCTCTCTCATTATTTCATTTTCTTGTGAATTTCACAAAGACGTGATTCCATATTAAATCGGTTTTCTTGTTTATTTTATTTTTAATTCAAATTTTTTTCAATGAAGATTATGCTGAATAATAATTGCTACGAAAAAAACCCCATGGCAATTTGTTAATGCCCCTCACACGCTTCTTAGCCCAACCAAAAAAGAAATCTCAAATAAATAAAAATAAATGATCCTCGAATTATTAACATCCGTTTTTAATTTAATAATATATATGGAAACTGTTAAGAGCATATATTAATTTATTTTTGATTAAAGGGTATTTTTGATTATTGAGTTCGAAATTGGAGTTAATTTTAAATTCGTATTCAATTATAATATTTTTTTTTTTGTAAATGTATTAGAAATTCAATCATTATTCAGGTATTTAATTTTAAAAATAAAAATTAATCATTGGTGAGAGGTAGACACTGGGACCAACCTTTTGTTAGACTCCTTCACAGTTTCCTGTCTTGACTGCTTGTTGCTTACTTTTTTTTTTTCTGTTTCTGCCAATGCAATTCTGCAACAAAGAACTCTTATCCATCAGAGGTCTTGTCATCATTTTTATTGGTAGATATATCCAAGAAACAAATGTATCTTTAGTCACTTCCTGCGACAAATTTAATTTTTATATTTCAATGGAAATTGACTTTTTTTAATTTTATTATCTTTTCAACTTTGTTAACAAAGAAAAAAAATATTCAAATGTTCATTTGCTGTAGTTTGTTAAAAATAAGTGCAACTAAATGGTAAAATCTGTCTTTTCAAAGAATAAACATTATTTTTTCGGGAAGACTTCGCTTTATTACAGACAGTGATTGGAACTCGGCGATATTTGCCAAATGGAAAAACATAACATTTCAATGCAACAAAGTTTATTCGAAATCGAATGTAATGCTGAGATAGCAAAGTAATTTCCAAGAACTGCTATGTATTTTGGAGGCTCTTGGAAACCAAACTTGACTTTTTTTTTTGAGAAAAGGTCTAAATAGTCTTCATTCTGGTGTATATTCGCAGAAACAAAAAGCTAAAGTTTCAGCAGAAATTTCATTCATATTAAGATTTTTTTGTTTTATTAATAAGCTATTGAATATATCTTATAAAAAGGAATAATTTCGCTCAAAGATCTTACGTTTCTGAGAAAATTCTCACACTAGCCACTTTTCAATATGTAAGGTACAGAGGGTGTATGCCGGGAAGGTATACTACTTTGTTTTGCCGCCATTTTGGTAAACATTAGTCTTGACAGTTCATATTTGGCAGTCAAGAAGTGGAAAAATATTCGATAAACCAACGTGTTTTAGTCCTTAAAACATTTTATCAAAATCAATCATCGATTACAGTGACGATAAGTAAGTTACGTAACTGGGAAACTAAGCTCAATTTGGCAATTTAAATTTTAAAACTTGTTCTCTAAAATTGAATTTTCTATCAAAAGGGATGGTTTTAAAAGATTAAAAAAAATCGAAAAAATTAAATATATTTGATAAATTTGTTTAACTTAATTTTGAACAGGGATAGGCACAACACGCTTAAATGTAAAGATCAACGCTTAGAGCTTCAATGTGGCATGTTCAAAAGGGTTTTTCAACAGGGACGCTACAAAAGTAGAGCGACAGGGACAGCAAACGACGCCATATTTCTTGTCGCCATTTTGACATTTCTCTTCAGTAAGGTTTGCCATTTCATGATGGAAAGATATACGAGCCAACAGCGAGTCGAAATTATTAAAATTTACTACCGCAATTCGGAGTCAGTGGCCTCAACGTCGTCATAATCGTCCTAGCAGATCAACAATTGAGCGTCTAGTGGAAAAATTTGAATCCACAGGCACAGTACAAAATGTTCCAGTGCCAGTGAGACAAAGAAGTGCCCGTAGTGTCGAGAATATTGCTGCCGCTGAGGCTTCAGTTGCAGAAAGCTCAAATGTGTCTCTCACACGTCGTTTTCAAGCGTTGGGCATCTCTGTGACGTCGTTGTGGCGAATTTTGCGAAAAGATCTTGGCCTACATCCTTACAAGATTAAATTGACGCAAGAACTGAAGCCGCTTGACCACCAGAGGTGTCGTATGTTCGTGAATTGGGCTGAGCAACAACTTGAAAATGATTCGGATTTTCATCGAAAAATCATCTTCAGCGATGAGGCTCATTTCTGGCTGAATGGCTTCGTCAATAAACAAAATATGCGGCATTGGTCAGGCAGCAATCCACACGTACTCTATGAGTCATCATTGCATCCCGAAAAATTACGGTTTGGTGTGGTTTATGGGCCGGCGGCGTCATCGGGCCGTACTTCCATGATGATCAAGACCGGCACGTTACTGTGAATGGGGATCGCTACCGTTTAATTATATGCCATCAAACCAGCGATGATTGATGAACCTTGTACGAATATCGAACGTGAAATTGCAGCAGTATCGGCCGATTTATGCTTGAAAACCATCGAAAATTGGGTTCAGCATCTGGACTTTATTATTTTGCAAGCAATGACCTACATTTTTTACCCAAAGCTTATTGCCACCCTACGTGGTGCAGGGAAACAATTCCACGGGCATCTGCTCCACACTGGAGTTTATTCCATCATTACTTTGAGCCTGTTCCACTTTTCAAAGTATTTAGCAATTTATCCTCACCAAGAGAGGGAATTTATTTCACTTTTTAGTGACTTTAGGCACCCACCGCAAATCCTGTAATGAGCCCAATCAGGGTGGTTGCAAGGGGGCAGCATGCTCCCATAAATATCTCACTATTTTTTCGCCATAATGCTGGCGTATTTTTGTAAATAAACAATGACGTTTTCTATATTTATGAATCAAAAATATCCGAAATTCCAAATTTTAGGTGGGAAAAAAGCCACAAAATTTCGGGTGAAGTTAGTTTTCTCTCGCGGTGAGAATAAATTGCACTTTGAAAAGTGGAATAGATTCCCACTTATGATGGAATAAACTCCTGTGTGGAGCAGATGCCCGTGGAATTGTTTCCCTGCACCGAGAAGAACCATCTGTGAAGAAAGTTACTAGGTGAAGGTTCTGGGAAAATGAAAACGAAAATTCTGGAAGTCCACTTTGGCCTGCAGGGAGAGTGACAAAAAAGGTGAAAGCACTTTTATTAAGGTCTTGAATTTTCAAGTTTGACAATTTTAATTTTAATCCCACATAAATTCTATATTTCACAATTGTAATCTTCTGAAATTTGTAATTATGCATTCATAATTGTTCCTTGGTTTAAATTACAAAGTTTCACTTCAAAATTATGCAAATGCCTTTAAAACTCGTCAATCATACTAATTTTATTTTAAGTTCATTAACTCCAAAGCGATTATTACAAAACATTTATATCACTGAATAAATATTCATGTTTGTTCCCATTCAAGTGAGTTAAGTATTTTATTGTACCTACATAGACATACCTGAAAGCTGAGAAAAAGACAACATTATAAAGCCTTTGCATAGAACAATGTGGCTATTTATCTCAAGGCCCAAAAATATTCGTAATGTCAAATAACGATCAAAATTTTATTGGTACAGCAATAACCGAGCTGTTTTATTCACTCGGCTGGTTTAATTCGACCAAAAAAAATTATCAAAAACTTAACATTAAAGACACACATTTAAAATTATGGATTAACAAAAAAAAACACCTCTATATCTATACCATGGTAAACATCCATGTTGGTGGTCGTGCGTCTATCGTCTAACCAATTTGACAAAAAAAAAACAAAAAAAATATAAGATCAGTTTTGCTTCATCACAGCTCCATGGTGTGCCAACCAAATAAACTCGGTGCAGCTCTAATCAGCGTCAAACTATCAAAAATGTACATAACATACCTCAATCGCTCCGATTTAGTAACGTTCGATTGCATCTAAAGCATGTACGTACATATAGGTAAATATTCGCAGTTGTCTTAAGCTAGCACCTACCTAGTGTTGCGCGGACGCAAGATCCAATTTTGACGTGTCGGTTCGTTTGTTTTTATTTATTAAAACCTATCGTTTATATCTCAGATGCCATCAGTCATGCTCATGTAACATGAGATAAGAGTAAGAATATAGATTTATGCAATCAATTTGTTATTGTTTGTTTACTTTTACATAATTTTATACATTTTTTTTTGGTAAATAATTAAAATCTTTGACGATGGCTATCATGCTATCATTAAGTCTTGATTTACATGAAAGCCTTTTTTGACTCTTTTGGATTCGATAAGTGCAGATTGAATATCGAAACCGAATACTTTCTCTCTCAGAGGAAATGACAGCTCAATAATGAACTTAAACATTTTCATTATCAAATTCCAGTTCGGTGTCTCCCAGTTTAAAAAGTTAAAACATTTGAATGTGACATAAGATCAAAAGGGAAATTTACTATTTTATCAACGTCAAAAGTTGAAACTATAGGTTTGTTTTGTATTTTTTTCCAGAAAAATGTGCTAAGCCTGTCAAATTTAAAAAAAAGGGGACAATTCTTTAAGAGATGGGGAAATTTGAAACAATTTAACAAACGCATTGAACTATGAATTGCAACACTTTTTGTAAGAAACGTCATTTTTGTGGATATAAATGGCGTTGCCACCTTGCCCTGATTTCAATAAATCTAATGCACTTTTTTCTTAAAACAAATCTATCTAATTTTTCAATTATGTTCTTACGGCTTCCGTTTATTGGTTTGCTTTGGTAATAATCGTGACAGCATAATTAATTATAATACTCTATTTTTAATTTCTTTTGTTCTTCTATTTTCAAAATAAAAGTAAAAATTGAAATATTTACATAGATCTTCTGTAAGAAAATTTAATATATGTACCTATTGCATTTTTGTTTTGAAAACCTGTTTTGGAAAAAAATTGCGATTAGTGGCAACGCTGTGACGGAAACTGACCACTAAGATTTTCGACAGCACTTGTAATATTTCATGTACACAGAACTTTGTGTAGCAGGAATTCCCAAGTTTTTCAATGGAGCGAAAATTATTTGCTATCTCATTGCGCTCTCCCGATGCAACTTTTTTGTCTTTACAAACAGGAATTTTTTACAGTTTGTGACAATGTGTGTAAATTTGCAAGAAATTTCACGTTAACAAACCCAACTTGACTCTGTTTAGACTTGGAAGATTGAGGCCGGCCTTACGGTAGTTTCTGGATAAGAGAAGTGGGGGGTCAGGGATGTAGTGAGGCATGAAAAAAAATATGAACACCCACCTCATGAGACTCATTTACAAGCGTACTCTTTTTCTGTAATGTAATTTGTCCTGAATTTTAGAATATTTCACTCAATAATGGTATTTTCTTTAACGATTAAGTTATTAAATAATGTCAATATAACACAGGGCACAAAATTATAATTTTGACGTTTGTGAATAAATGAGTAAGGTCTTATTATTTTTATTGCTCAGTTGAGCTTTATTACTTATTTTGAAGTTATTTTTTAAGAGAATTACAACCACGAATGAGGGAATATGGTAAAAAAGTTCATATTTAGTGGGAAAGTAAATGTGCAGTTCAATATAATGTTCTTTGGCAACAGTAGAGTTCTTGTTGATTGTAGTAGACTTTCGCCAAGATTTGGAACTGAACGAAGACTAGAAGTTCATATTTTTATTAATATGAAATTTTATTTCGCTATCGCCGTTGAAGCTTATGTTTAAGTTAGAAGAAATCTGAGCGTATTTTATTTTTCAAAGATCTATTACATTTTTGTTATGTAATAACAAAAAAACTATTAGCCCTTACAAATGTAATAAATATGTAACTGGATTTTTGTTATAACACAAGTCAAGTGCAATAGATTATCATGTTGTTTCTTAATTAAACTTTCCAAACGTAGTGGATAATAAGATTTTTTATTCTTGACTTTAATTGTAAACATTACACAACTATAAATGGTAATTAAAATGTAACTATATTACAAATAAAGTTAGGTACAGGTACCTACCTGATACCTTCTTGGATTCGTTACTTAATTGAAAAATACTTAAAATGCCTTACCTACATAAATTTGGCTTTGAAAATATTGTCTTCACAAATTAATTCCATACATAGATTATTCTACTACTACTCAAGGTCGTTAGGTAGTTATAGTTCTTAATTCTTTACCTATGAAACTAATTGTCATAAGAACACGTTTTAATTTATTATGATTTCAACAACAATTAAATAAATTAAGTATTTTTTCCCCACTTTGTCAAATATAGACGTTAAATAATATTTTTTTTTAAACTCAGCTCGCCCACGTTTGATAACCGATTTTGTAAGATCGTGTTGTATTTAAATTGAAATTACCCAAAACACATCTATTTAACACGTATAAAAGTATACTTTTTATTTATTTCCTTCCTATTCACCGGTAACGATTCTGGCACCTGTGAAGTGTGATGAAAAAATTTTCACATTTTTTCATATCCGGATTTTATTTTATTTTACTTTAACGACGCGGTGCATGATTTAAATGCCAATTGTTAAGCTATAGCATTTTGAATACATCTGCCATTTACGTTTACCAAATTTAAAATACATATTTTATGGTTGAATGCATTATTCTCTGTTTGTTCAATATTATTAAGTTTTCACTTTCGTTTGCAGATGGGAATTTAAATTCTTTATAGGCGGGTATTTTATTGTTTATGTTTGTTTTTGTTTCGTTTGTGTTTTTTTTTTTTTATTTAGTCACGTTTCTCTCACGGTTATTGAGTTCGACGGAAAGTTTCTATTTCTACTGGTGGGGGTGGAAAAATACTTTGTTTAAAAGTTTTCTTTATAAACTTGATGTATCACTTGATGTATTCATAAGAATTACCCAAAATAGTCTGAAAGGTTGAATAGTTACGAAATGTATAAAGCTCTTATTAAGGTTCTATTCAACATTGCGTAGATCCTTATTCATAAAACATTTACTGAAGTGTTTTAGTGACAATAGCCGTTTTCCTTTAGAGTTGGCAAAGTACTTGTGAGTAGATGAAAACCCTAATCTAGTATTATCAACTGCACATGCTCTCGTGTACGAGTAGATACATTTAACATGGGAAAGCAGTTTGATGTGTTCCATTGAAAAAAGCTGGCAAAGTACTTGCAAGTACTTCGCTACATCCAAAGGAAAAAGCCTAATGTCCTCGTGCCGAATAAAGTACTAAAAAGATATATCTTTTACGTTAACTATTTAATTTCTAAACGCTCTAAGCCAACGTCATATCATTTTTATGACTAAAGTTTCCATGTTTAGAGGCATTTTAACTTTTCGTAGTTAAAAAAATGCGTTTATGAATAGGATTGCTATTGTAGTAAAATATCTTAATTTTTTTTGAAGAGAAATTGAAATGACAAATAAAATTATTAGCAAAGTACGCAGCTGAAGCGAAACGAAAAATTTCATACAGAAATTGACACAACGAAAAATTTCGTTGTGATTTTTGTTATCTACATATGTAGTACGTAGCTCGATAGTGAAATGTCAATAAAACAGAAAATCGTAGTAGATTATTAGATCCAAGTCTCAACTTATTTTTTGTACAGAATTAATTGACCATTAAATTATTTCAGACGGACATTTGACAGTTTGTTTTATTTTGCTGTTGGAATTTTTAGACGGTGTTCACATTGGACTGAAAAATTTGATTTTTTTTGACGTTTCATTATTCACATCTCGCTCCCATTTCTTCAGTAAAGGAAGATGTAAATACTGAAACGTCAAAAAAAATCCAGTTTTTGAGTCAAATGTGAACACCGTCTTAAATGAAAATTGAAGAAAAAGAACTGAAGAACATTGACCACACAATTATTTTGAACCCTTAACACCACACAAGACGGTACATAAACAAGACAAATAAGAATTCACATCAAACAAGAAAACAAAAATTTAGCCAGTTTATATTTCTAAGATCTCAGAGGACTCAAAGCGCTCAGAAATATAAACAGGATTCCTCTAAAAAATTCCTCATTTTTCTCATAAAAACTGAGACTGAAATTTTTCGGATTCACTTGCTCAATTATTTTTTGTCGCAGTAGATTGCATAAGAAGAAAAGAAAAAGGGAGTTGTTTTGACACCTATGTGAGGAATGTTGTTTATATTTTATTCTTCTGCTCTGTCAAAAAATTGAGGAAAAATACTGAGCGCTCAAGAAATATGGACTGGCCAATTGACTTCAGACTTTGAACTGTTTTTTTTTTTTTTAATTTATTTCGACATCTTTCTTATAAAACTCCTCATATTTTTGTTCGTAATCATTTCATTTCTGATTTTGTTCTCGAGTTGGAGACCAGAGAAAATTTTCGTTTCACTTCAGCAGTGTACTAGGATTAAAATAGCAAATTTCCTGACCAGATGGATAGGTTTAGAAAATTTGTTTACGTCAAAACATCAATTGAAATTTGTTATATCGATGCACAAATCAAAATCAAAATAAAGCGAAAATGAGTTGCGTCCTAAGTGTTGTTGAATAATAAGCATTTTTCTTTTTTAGCTCCGAGCAAAACACTGAGGTAAGAAATATCTGTTTCATTTTAGCTCATAGCGCTTAGAGTATACTCCATAAGTTCAGAATAAAAAGACCGAGTGAATGGAGCATAAAGCTGAGCGCATCTAAACTTTACTCTTTTCTTCGATTTGACAAAACATTTTAAATCGACGCGTTCAACACAGAAAACTTTAGTCAGCCCAAAACATTGCTCTTTTTTCGACTTGACAAAACACTTCAAACACATGAAGTGTTAGTCCAGATTTTTAAATTTTTCAAGTTTTTGATTTGGCAATTGTCAGATGAAAATTTCAGAAATTATGACAACCCTGTTTGCGGGTTTTTGGCAGGAACTGAGGGGACATTTTTTTGCCTAGCCCAAACTGCCAGATGAGAAGTACTTTTTTATGACAACAGATACTCCTTGACGATTTGTCAGTTTCTTGCAATAGGCTGTACCTCAGTAGCAGGCACTTCTTATTTTAAGGTGGTTGCGGCTGGGAATCAAGCCCAGACCCATAGAGTACCTATAATATCTAGAGTCACGACTCGTACTCCTCTTGCCTAAAACACCCGCAAATTTTATTTGAGCACATTAAGAGAAAACTCTCTTAAATTCCCTATCCGTGAATACGTGTGATAGCTCTAAATGTGACGTTTTCTATTCAATTTTTTGTTGTTTCCAGTGTAATGAGCCAAAATCCATTAAGCTATCATTGTATTGGTGAGGTTCCATTTAAAATGCATTGGACAGCTAACACATGCTCAGCCATCTGGAGGAAATACTCACAGTGGAGTTTGTAGGGTGAAAAAGAAAAAGCCCTGAGGTCGGTTCTCTAGATAAAATAGGTACTCTATGCCCAGACCTATGGCATGACATGAACTAAAAATGTACTAGTCATTATGCCACGAGGTACTACAATTGCGAAAAGCTGCTTCTTTAAATTGGGAAGGCTATTGAACAACGAAGGCAATCGAATACGATGAAGCTAAACTAATACTTTTTCCCCCCTCTCCACCAAAGTCAATAGCTTTCTCATAATTCATCAATGTTTTTTTTTATGTTTTTCTTTACACGTTTTATTGAGAAGTTGATGGTTGATTTAATTTAGTTTTTGAGAATCATAAGCCTACCGTCGTCGTTTACTGAAAAATGATTACGTCATTTAAAGCAATTTAACTGTTAAATATCTTTCAACTGAATAAGTTAAAGAAAACTTTCTTCTGTCTTCAAGTTCAAGCACACCATTCAAATAAAACAATTCCATAATGGCTGCTTGTATGTCAAGTGTCTGTCAATTAAAAAGACCATTTAATCTGTCAAATCAACTGAATCCGAAAAACAATGCCTAAAATCAATTTGACACGAAACTATGTGTACACTGGAATCAGCAAACCAATTCATTCATTACACTATCTACTACCGCGATACCGAACCGAACAAACTGTGGGAGGCTTTATTTGTTGATGGATTTGTTGAGATCATTCCTTTCATACCACCATGGGATCTGTCAAATTGTTTGCGTCCTAAGGCGAATTCCATTTGCAATAATCAACTAAAAGTTTGATATGTTAAAAAAGTATAGATAAAATACAACAACATACAGCATTTATTCGCCAGTAGTCACACAAGTGACCTGCTTTCTCTTTTCACTCGTGTTAATGCACACGGAGAGGAGTGAAAAGAAGATCACCACACTGTTCATCCATTCGTTCAACTTGTATGATGTTGGTGTGATTTAATCGGATCGGCAACAACTTATCTAAATTATATCGTATTGCAGTTTTTCTTTTACTATTTTTTCTATTTATTTTTCTTTAAATCTAACCATTCTTGCTTGGATTTAAACCTAACTACCGCATTAATCGCTGTTTATTTTCTAGTCATGGGGTATTATTTAGATTTTGCGCAAACAATTGGTTTGTGTTGGCACAAAAATGTGCAATGCTGAGGTTTTATTTTGTATTTATTTTATTTTTTTTTTTCACCAATTTGTGGTGTGATGAATAATTTGCGATTACATGATGATGTATGCAGAGGTTTTATGTTACATTACCTACCTACCTATTTGCCTTTGTCATTCGACATAATTTCAAAATCAAATAGAATGTCGGTTTTGAAATGTACGCGAAAGGTGAAAAGTTGACGCAGCAGATTGACTTATGTGAATATAAAAGCTACCTTAGATGAGATGATGATGATATTATGATATAGAGTGATAATTATTGGGTACATGTAATAATATTATTATTATCTGATATTATTAGTAGTTTATTCATGTTTTATGGAGAGGGGAACAAATATGCTAATAATCCATCTACGTAAGCGTGAGATGTGTGCTTAAATGGTTTCATTGTTTGTGGGAAAAAATTTAAAATTATTGAAATCGAAAGTGATACTTTAGCATAACAAGGTAAGTTGTCGGGAAAAAAAACTTACAGTTCATTAGATTCATTAGTTTGAATGGAAAAGATTCATTTAAAATTATGAGAGAGTAATAGAAAGTAATCCAAAAACCTTTTAAAAGAAAAAATATGTTTAAAATAAAATATTTATTTAAACAAGGCAAGTATCCGTGTTTTAACTTTAAAATGTCAAAAAAATTTAAAGCAAACATCAAAACATTTTCAAATAGTCTAGTACAAAAATACATGGCCCCATTGAAAAATTTTTGATTTTTGCATACTTCATGTTGTGTGCATTGTCTAAAAGAAAACAGCAAAAAGTCACCAGCAATTTTTTTTCTTCAACAATTTTTTTCAAAACTCGTCAAAAAAAATTCCAGCAATTTATTTCCCCGTGTGAATTGGGCCCTTATTTCATTTCTAGATCTTAATGTTTTAATGCAACATCAGTCCTGTTTTCTCGAGCGCAAAGCTCCGCCGCTTTTAAAAATCCAAGACACCTAGACATAGTTGTTTTGAACTTTTTTCACACAATGCTATTTAAATTTATTAGGAGCTTCCGCATAAAAAAAAATGATTAAAATCAGTCACACAGTTCACAAGAAAATCTAACATTTAAAAAAAATGGTTCTTTGGGAGGTACCATTAATAACCATATTTTTTGTAGAAAAGTTTATCAATTCAAGGTTTTCATTTAAAGCAATTTATGGAATTTTTTTTACGAAAAGTTGTGGAACCGTTTTGAAAAAAATGAGTTTTATAAAATTTTTAAGAAAAAACTAATGGCACCTTTTTTGTTCTAAATAGAAAGTAATAAAATTCGTTAGAAGAAAATGACCAATAATCACTTTCCAATATGCACCAAATTTGAAGAAAATCAATGCTGAATACGAACAGACAGACTGACAGAATAAACTGTAAGACCCACCCCGGAAAATCCGGGGTGAACAATTACGTGGAAGGGAGGGGCAGATTTACCATTTATCGTTACTATAGGCCTGTAGAGTAAATGGTGTCCTTCTATTTATTTTCTTGGCCTTAGAATCAGGAAAATAAAAGAAAAGGTTTATCTTGATATGAGTTAACGACATGAGTGTTCTGGTCGAATAGTTAAGAAATAAGTAAAATTAAAATCGGGAAATCCATTTTTGAAAAAAATTTAAGTGCTTACATTTATATTAGTCGTTATATGATTCAATTTGAATGTTAAATACAGTAATGTTTTTGTAAAATATTTATTTGAACCCATTTTAAGTACACAATGTTTACAAAATTATGAAATTGTTGAAAAAGATGAAAAAAGAGATAAACGAGACAACGGTATTTATAAATAATGTATGAGCAGAAAGACAGAGGCAGGCTTGCCAGGTTGGGCTATTTATCGGAAATTGGGCTATCTTTTTTCGATTCAATTCAATTTCAGTATGACAGCCCAATCATAATTGGGCTAGTAATAGCCCAAATCTTATCTTGCGCGATATTTTTTTTCGTACCTATAAATAAATCAAAAATTTTACATTTTTTCCTCTAAACATATTCTTTAAGCATTCCACAATTTGGCACCATTTTTTATTCACTGAATAGTCCCCTATGACACGATGATTCTTTGCGTTTAAACCCTTTTCAGTGGATGCAATATGAAAATTCGAAGGGAGTCAGATGGAAAGAACCGTCGTTTAATACGGGACACAATGTTCATTGGCTTTGACATTTCAAATCAACCGCAGCAAACTTCACTTAAATCATTTAGTCTTTCTGTTGTAGATAGAGTTTTCATGTAAATTCTTGAGCAAAATATCTTGTACTTTATGTTCCGTGGTTTTTAAAATAAAAATTAAATGTAATTGAAATTATGAGAAATTTGTTGTTATTGTTATTGGGCTACTTTTTGGGCTACTTTTTTGGCTCCGATTTTGGGCTGTAACAAATTCTGAATTGGGCTATTGAACTTGTCCAAGACATGACAACCCTGGACAGAGGCATGCGTTGAGTTTTTAATGCATTAAATACGGGGTTCTTTATCAAGTTTTGTCTTACTGCCTGAACAAAATGGAAGACGGAGCTGGAATAGATGTCAAAAATGCTGATGCATTTGCAAGAATTGAACAAAATTTTATTTTCACTGCAGCATTTTTAAAATCAATTGCAGCTCCGTAAACAATTTCCTCTCCCTGACAGTCTTTGCAAAATTCTATTCAAGAAATTTGTTGGAGCAGAAGCTGTCAGTTCTGTCAGTTGCAAATAACAACAGAAAAACAAAATGGCTTTTATATACTTTTATTTTTTTTTTCCTTGTAAAAGTTATTTTTTTTTTCTTATATTTTGTCTTTGTTTACTAAATAATTTTCTTGAAATATATTAAAAAAAGAAAATGTGACCAAATTATATATGTATGCACATATGCATGCTTCAAACCAAAAATGCTACTAAATTCACCCATGCGTTTCTAAAAGAATAGTCAAACTGGCCACTTATCAACACGCTTGGTATAACTCGAAAACTAAGCCGAATTCAAAAATTAAACTACAAAATGTTGTTACTCAAAATTAAATTTCACTAGTACTTGCAGCCCTCGAAACCTGAGTGCTAATAAAATTATTGTCTAATAAATAAATTTTAAAATAAGACTCCAGAAAGATTTATTTTTCGATTTAACATTATAGAATAAACACGTTTGATGTTTCCATACAAATTATCGATAGCAAGTTTATCGCGCCAGTTACACAGTTTTGTGCATAAGCCCTTGATTGCGAGCGGGTCGGAATTCTGGTTTTCAGGATTCTGTTTGGTCGAAATTCTGCTCATGAAAACTAAGATTCTGTCTAAAAAAATTCTCATAACAAAAAACATTTTTTTATGATTCCCAAAACCCACAGCAAATTTTAGAAGTCAGTGAAAGCAAAAAAAGAAGTATATAGGCGTCAAAAACATGAGTAAAGGTTTCAAAAAACTTTAATTTTGGGATTATTCTTGATTACAACTTTTGACACTTACCTATACTTTATTTTTTGCTATCACTGACACAAAAATTGTGACATATTTACGAAGTTTAAAGTTTTACTACCTGCCTTACGCTGTTGTATAAAGACTTTTTTTACGACTCGCGCTATTTACTTATTTATTAGAAAACTTTTTTTTTTCCCTCCCCCCCTCCTCCATTTCTTACTGTATTCACCCGCACTTTGGCGAAAAGAAGTTCATTTTCAGTTTGTTTATGAGCTTATATAACCCGCCATCATCTTTCATTTTGATATTGTAAAAAAGTGCTCACTTTTTTACATTATTAAAACGATTTCTCTCTTACAACATATTTACAGAATTTTTAAATACAGAATTTTGAGAAACTAATTTTGAACAAACATAATTTTGTACTACAGAATTTAGAAAAACAGAATTTTGGTCATGCAGAGTTTGTACAAGCAGATTTTTGAAAAACAGAATTTTGACATTCAGAATTTTGAAAGCAGAATAATGGCCCTACTGAATTTCAACCCCAACCCCCCTTGATCGCGTATTTAAACTTCAAAAAATTTAAGCAAGTGCACCCCCCTGATGCACTCTAACATTGAGCAAAAAAATCACTAGAATAAATCCAATTTTTAAAAGCAGTCCTTGGAGTGGAGAAAAACTGAGCTACTTATTACTATATGAGGTATTATTACTATTTTCTGCATCACTGAACGGCGCTATTGGACTTTCCAATAATCTTTCCAATCAGTGCTGGAAAATTAGTTGTTTGGTGGGTGGACAAAATTGAAACGTAACATTTAGGTTACGACTAATAAAAACAATTAAATACACGGTCTCGCTCTGGCTCTCGCTCGCACTTGTTATTCAATTTTCTTTTATTGTTTTTAAGATTTTGTGGTGTAATTATTTAATAAATTTTTACATTCTGCACTTCTGTGTAGAAAAACCTTTACTACGATTCAGAATTACTATGCCTTCGGCTTTTGTAGATTGCGTAAATTGTACCACAAAATTCGTGGTAGCCGTTTTATTATGTGATGATAATGATATGGAAATGGATGTTTTAAAAAATTTTATGAGAAAAATAAAGGAAGAAAAATTAACAAAACCCAACAAAAAAAATTTATGATCTATACATTTTTTAATAAATATTCAAGCACAAATAGGCTAAAAACGTGCTTAGCAAATAAGGAAAAACCTCAAGGCCTTCATATGGCATGTTAAAAAAGTATGTGTGGTTCAAAACTGACAGACAAAAACTTTACCATTTCTTATATTTTTTCGGTACTAAATGGAACTCAAAAAATTGATGGAATAGGTATGACATTACGATTATTGAGAATATTTTAAAACTATGCCAGTTCGTAATTTTGTTTTCTGGCTGTTTTTAAATGCTTCCAGACCTTTAAACTGAGTCTAGGCCAATGAGCATAAGACTTTGAACTAGATACAAGAATTGTTAAATTTGTCAATTGTCATGTAGTACCGAAAAACTGGATTTAGGGGAAAAATAAAAAATACTTCTATTTGAAAATGTCATTTTTAAGGTTTTCGTCGCTATTTTTTGTTATTAAATTATGTATCTCTTGCTTTTGTTTCGAAAAATGTTTTGCAGTAAAGAAGAAAATTAAAAAAAAACTTTGGTTTTTCGATTTTTTGCATGTTGGTTTTGTTAATTTGCCTTGCTCAAATTTTTTCTGAAATTTTGTAAACCATCCATTTTGATAGAAAATTTAATTTTGAATACAAAATAAATTGGTTTGCAATTTTCGAAGGTTTTGGTGCCTGTTTCACGAATATCTTAACCAACATTGTTCCTAAGTGCCGTATTTGTCGATTAAGTCTGAAATTGTCAAATTCTGCTTAGTTTTTGTGTTATTCGCTCAATAACTCATGGGTGAATTTAATATTATTTTCAGTTTGAAGCAATAATTTCAATAATAAAGAAAGACGAAAAAAAGTGGTTCTCACTATTTATTCTGTCTGTTTGCTCGGATTTAGCTTTGATTTTCTTTTAATTTTAACTTGTAATTTTTTTGGGAATCAACCTAGTATATTTAAAATAAACCGAATTAATTAAACCATTTCTGCGACAAAAAGAGATGAAAATAAAAATCTGTAAAATAGGAAATTATTATTTTCTTCATTTAAAGGCCCACTCAAGTATAAAAACAGCAAGAAACCCAACGAACGACTATCATAATGCACAATGCTATATTGTAATTGGAACTTCAAAGAGTTCCAACGTCAATGCATTAATGCCTGCATAATGTCAAAACTAGTATACTTATCTCTGAATCATTTTTTTAGACGTAAAGATCACGGTCATCCATGCCATTATTTAAACATAACTACCATTCATAACATTTGTATACAGTTTATAGCCGCTGGCTATTAAACAACCTACGGTTAATAATTCGAACAAGTTCATTATGGCTATAAAGTACCACCTATTTATTTACTGAATGTAGATATACTTAGGTACATACATAGAAACGTTTTTGTAGATACATATACATATAGTACATAAATGTACATTGAAACCATAAAATATTTCAATTCAATAGGTGTAGTTTCCCAAATTAAATTCGAAAGTAATTTATCTACTTTTTGTTTTACGAGCATGACAACAAATAAGCTGTCAATGAAAAAAAAAAATAAAAGCAAAAAACCGCCTTCTTAATGAAATTTTTATCTTTGGGGGCGAAGAAGAAGCAAATTGAATTAGTGAAAAAAAACGTTCTCTTTTTTTGACTTTCTATTATTTATTTTTGATATCCAAAGAACCTTCATTTTTAACTGTTTAAGATATTTCACAAATTTGGTCAGTAGTTTTTTTTTTTAATTTCGATTTTCCCACAAAACTTGACCTTTAAACTAAACAATATTGTTAAGGTCTATTTTAATTTGACAATTAAGATTGCATTGAACAAAGTTTTATTTTCTAATTAGTAAGCACTGTAGTTTCATTTGCATACCAACAAAAATAATTTGTTGCCATCTTTACGCAGCGTGGGAGTTTTGTTTTTTAATTTATTGCATCAATCAATTTTGAAAAGAATTGTGAAACTTTAAATAAAAAAAAAAACGCAATTATTTTTGGAGCGCCTCATGAGATGAATGGCATTTTTTTTTTAACATTTTTTACACCATCATGACTGCTTGCCATGCGCATAATAGTTTTTACCACGCTTCTCTTTTAATTCATTTGAAATTATAATCCAAAGACAATGCAACTTCAATGCTTTTCTAACTCTAAGCTCTGCAAGTCTGACAAAATTTTGTGTGCTCCAAACCACCTACACACACGACATACCGCCACAATGCACGATCTCCCAACAATCTCCACCCTGAGACAATCTGTCATCCACTGACAGATGTGTGTATAGTTTTTGCGAGGGATTTGATTTCTAATTCACTTTTAGCCTGCATGTCAGTAATATGTCAAAAATTTTGAAATCAAGTCTGTTGTCTGTGTTTGTTTGATGTTAATTAGATGGGAAAATGTCAATAAATAAATCACCAGACGGTATTTTAACAAAGAGAAAACTCAGTAGACACATTAAAAACGTACAATTTTGATGGTTTTATGTTAATAAAACAATAATAAAATCCGTATCTTAGCAAAGCCAAGCTATAATAATGAATACCGTAAATATTATTGTTGCCTTGAAAAGCTTATAATATGGGCATTATACACAATGTCCTATTATTTGTCTGAATCTCAAGAAAATTTGCAAAAGCCAGCTTAATAAGTCATCAAAATAGACAAATCATTATTTTGTAAACAAAGACTTTTGGCCAATCATTCATTCAAACTATTGTTCAACAATGAACACGTTTTGACCTAATTTTAAAATCTATAAAATATTTAAGCCACAAAAAGATCTCCGACCAAGATAAAGAAAGATTTTGGAGACCGTGACCTAACATAATATTTATTTTTTCTATAAGTTTAACAAATGAGCATTTAATACACAAATTAAATGCTGCTCATTTGTTAAAACAAATAGCGTTAATTCTTGAAATTTGGATACAATTTTTTTGTATATTAAATTTCAGCATCGTTCTTAAAACGCACATTCTTTGTAACATACCTAATTTATTATGATGTCCATTCTTTGCTATAATTAATAGAAAGCACATTTTTGTTGACAAAGAAAAACATCACGTTCTGTATGAAAAATGTTCAATGAAAGTTGCTTTGAATAATGTTTTTATTTATTAATGGATTATGTAAATATATTTTCAAATATGGAAGCTTTGTTCTTTTTGAAGAATTTTAATAAAAAAAAATAGAAATAGGTATAAAAGAGTCATTGGTTGATAACGTTTTTTTTTCTGACAAAATACAAACGAGAATGAACTGGGGTATACGATACCAAAAATAAAAGTTGTTTGGTGTAGAAAAATTAATTTTGATGTAATGAAAGTACGAGCTTTTTTTAATGCTCACATATATTAGTTTAACAAATAAAAAATAAAATACTGTTAAGGAAGTCTATCAAATTGGTAAAACTTAATGTCATTTTATTTTTTACTTCCTATAAATTGGCTTGGGTAACTTCAGGTATTTGGGTTATTTATTTTACTAACGATTTCTTCTCACATAAACTATTTTAAATGATTAATAATTTTAATTAAAGAGTTTTTGCTTACTCCATTTTAGGTCAATTGTTGCTTTCATCTTAAAAACATCTAGTTTTGAATAAATCATCATATTGTTTTTCCTGGTGCTTTATCGAACACTAAACCAACACTGAACACCTTGTCGATCAACGAATTTGCTTTAAATTTGGGAGATAATTCTTATTCCTTAAGCCTAGTTAAGAGTTCCCATGCGGAAAAAACTCAAAATTTTCAAAACAATTTTTCACCTATTCTGTGCACCAAATTCTATTATATTTAACGACAACAAATTTTTGCCTTGGCCTTAACCATCCATGGAATCATTTATTTGCCCTGAATAAATGAATCAATAGGCCTAAAAATGTAAAATAATTATTTTTGGATGCAAAAACCATTTGCATGCAAATAATGCCTTTTTTAAGTGTAAACTGACCCTCAAAAAAAAATGTTTGATTCACCACACTCCTTTTTTTGCATGCATGACATTTTATAAGAGCAAAGTTTTTTTCGCATGCAAGAAATTTATTTTGCATTTTACCTCAATTATTTTTGACATGTGAGAACAATTGCATAGATTTTTTTTTTGCGCAAGGGAACAGTAAACTAGGCCTTAGAGGAAAAATATATCAGAGGCGGTCGTGTGGAATCAGGTAAGTCGAACCCATATAAAAATAATAAGGTCAAGGGTTAAGTTTAATATCATTCCCAAACCTTACTTTTGTGGAAGAAAGGTGGTCATCATGTATTTTCAAATGTATAGGGAAAAGGAAATTATAACACAACAAAAATTGAAAGAATCGGACAAGATAATTCGAAGTGGGCGGTTTTTTACCTTTAATTCAAACATCATAAGATCGCGAAACTATTAGTTTAAAAATAAAATAACTTTCAAAACGTGACATTGAACCGTTTTTGAAATGCAATTTGATTTGATTTCAGGACTTTAACTTGAAGTATTTAAAATAGGTGTGTTCCCTAAATCCTTCGCACTATTTTGGACTATATGTCAAATTGTGACGTTTGATGATTAAATCCTCTCAGAGAGAAGAAAAACTATTAAAAAGTAGGGAGCGGTTTGGGCACTAATTTGCACCACGTCAAAAGAAATATTTGACTAGAGCTGCCGTACGGCAATCATAAAGCCAATCAATTTCTTTATAAAATCAATCTACAAGAAATTGAATGTTAATAAAAAAAAGAAAGGTACACGTATAAAAATGAATCAACTTAAGCAAAGAAATATTCTTTAATAACATACTAAATTATTTGTTAAAAAAAAAAAAAAATTAAAAAAACAAAAAGTACACAAATTTTCATAGCAAAATTTTCTTTAACGAAAAAGATTTGCCTAGCGACGCATGCATTTTAAGAAAAAAGATACAAAAATTAATATAGCTATTAACCAAAACAAAACGAAAAAAAGTAACACTTGGGTAACCCTAACTATTTGTATTCTGTTTTGTTATTTGAATTCAAACTGATATTTTTTTTTCAAATCTGACATACGAACACCTGGCATCTGACATCCAGTACGAAGCAGTCACCAGAAATTTCTCGGACCAAATCTGACAAGGAGGGGAAATTTTTTACTCTCTCGTGAGCGCTCTCTTTGGTCCGAAAAAATACAAACTTTCAATTGTGGAGTGGAACGGCTTCGCACTAAAAATGACTAAATCTGGCAGTTTCAAACTGTTTGAAACTCGTTCTGGAACACACCTAGTATCGGATAATTTTGTTTTAATTTTCAAGATGGTATGTTGCAAGGTTTAAGTTTATTTTTTGTATTGTTTTGAGCTATTTTTGGAACAAAAACAAAAAGAAAGCGTGTCATTTTTCAAAGAGAGCTATACTAGACCAGATACTAGTTAAATTTGTTTTATTAAAGGACTTAAGCTGTTTTTCATCTGGACTCTTAATATAATTATCACTTTAAAGTAGCATTGAAAACATTGAAAACATAGTAAGGCCCATGCTGGTCTAAAATGTTTAAAATTTTTCGACAAATATCTTTGAGGTCTATCGGATTTCAGTTTAACGCATAAGAAACTTCGTTAAATTATATAGTGACTTATCAATGTACATAACTCAGAATCCAAGATCCTATCCTAGAAGCTTATACTTATTACATAACTATGGAATATTTCCAATGATTATCTTTATTATAACATTTGTATTTTTTTGAAAATAAATTATGCAATAAACACCTTTTTAGTGAAAGTTATAATCTCTTGTAAATCTACAGCATCGGGAAATTAAATTTTCATCTTGTAATAAATTAATGAGTTGATAAAGATAAATGTCAAAACTTCAAACATCTCTGAAAACCAATGAAGTAAATAAAGTAAAAAAAAACTTATAAATAAAAATAAACAAATGAAAATCATATTTGGATTGCAACATTAAGAAGCTCAAATATTAAATGCAACAACAAAATTATAAAAAACTAGTTTAAAATTTTAATACCTAGTAATTTGGTATTACGTTAGATAAATCTCTTTTGGAAAAAATTATCAAACATATAATATTAACATTATACATTTTGTTAAGATCAATTCGGTTTGAAAATTAATACAAATTTGAATTCATATTTATTTAATGTTATTCATTATTGAAATTAAATATATTTTGGTTACAAAAACATAATTTATAATAACGTATGACGTTTTACTTCTAAGCAAACAAAATTATACTTTCTATACCTATTAACGGTTATATACATAAGCTATCTTGGATATAACTTTCTTTGAAAAGGTTTCAGTATTCTAATCCAAGGAAAGTATTTTTAAAATACAAATAGAAGGTGTATAATATGAAAATATAATATATTTATATGTAAAATAGACTCAGAGATAAAAGCCGCATAGATTTATGTTTAAAATATAAAATAAATATGTATTTTATTTTGTATGGATGTAAAGCGGGGGCGAGCATAAATCATCCAAGACCTAAGGCAATGGTAAGCGATTGATAGTATCCCAGTTTAAGCCCGATTAAGCATGATTATTTTAAAATAAAATAAATTTGTAAAGAAAGGAGAAAATAAATCTTGTATTATAATAAAATTAAAATAAATTTTGAATCAGAACTTGGGCCTGCATCTGGACACGCATAAAATATATTATAATCTCAATACATAATGTGCAGGGTATCCATGCCTTGCACAAGATTCATATCGGCGCCAAAAAGTAGCCCAAGTAGTAACCCAGTACCAATTCAAATGAGGGTTTAAGACCACTATAATACATATGTAAGGTTATGGAATTTTTAGAAGAAAAAATTCAAAATAAAAAACACGTTCTATGACAGGTACAATTAATATTTGCTAAGTGCAAAATTGTATTGTTTTTTGTAGTAGATCGTATTAGTTTTAGTATATGGAAAAAGTTTAATAAAAATTGTAGGAGTTGTTTTTGAGAAAAAATATTTTCCTTTACGGGTTTTTAACTTTTGTATGAAAGATACCGTTATTTTTTCATATATCCAGATACATTTTTTTCTTAAAATATTCTATCTAGAAAGTACAAAAAGCTCTTAAGTATCAAGTTTCAAAAAAAAAAAAAACGATCATATTGTTTTCCAAATATTTGATTTTCAAAAAAAAAATTTGAAACATTTTTTAAAAATCGAAAAAATATTCTTTTTTAAATTTAAGTACACAAGAATATTAATAGATTTTGAAGGCCTCTGTATAAAAAAATTATTGAAATCGGTCATACCGTTTTAAAGAGCTACCAAATAGCCATTTTTTGAAGAATGGTTTTCATCCTAAAGGAAGCCTTTTCTAAAAGAAATTTAAGGATTTTTTTTAGAAAAGTTGTCGAGTCGTTTTTGAAGCAAATACGATCATGTTAAATTTCTAAGAAAAATTGTATGGGAGGTACCGTTATTTTTGGTTCTAAAAAAAAATAAAAATAAAGTGTGGGCATAATCACCAAAAACCATAATGTACCAAGTTTGAAAAAAAAAAAAATTGATTAAGCGGTTTAAGCTGTAAACGAATAGATAGACAGAATTGTGCCATCTACTTTTTTAGTGTTCGTGTTCGTAATGTCATATTTAATTGTTATTTTGTAATTTTTTTCGCACGAATTCAAAACTTGCCTTATAGTACCTATATCACAACTAAAAATTTGTCTTAACTTCGATCAACATTTATTTTTGTTTTTATTATTATTTATTTATCACAATTACTATTATTAAAATGATTTTTTTTTAATTTGTTTGCTTTTGGCTTTTTACTGTTATTTTTTTTTTTTTTTTCTAAAAGCCAATTTTTCAGTGCGAGATCATCCTAGTCTCGGGGTTGAGACTGAATTGACTCCAGAAACGTGTTTTTCAGTCAATTGAAATCCTAAGAGCCGTAAGCAGAAAATTATTTCTAAGCCGAATGCGTTTTTCGATGGTTTAAAAAATAATGTGTTAAAAATAATATAGTCTTGGGTAAAATCTCCGTAGTGCATTAGGTTAAAATTTACATAGTCTCCTCAATTTAATGAAATTGTTTAAAATAATCTACAAAGAATATTAAATCATATGAAAGATTTTTTTATATTAACCGAGAAACTTGTTTAAGATTACATTTTACAGTACCGTATTAACCGTAATCGGGTTTTAAATTAAACAATTTTTTAATCTAGATCACTCGGGTAATATTAACAGAGTTAGTTTGAAAGTTGTATATTATAGTAACGTAAGGCTACGTAGTTTGAAACCAACTATTTTTTTGCGTGGAATTATACACATATTCAATCTGTGGTTTAGCAGTTTTTGATGAATTAACTGATTTTCAACGATAATTCAAGCATTTAAGTGGCTGCTATAAGATACTTGAACCTTGAACCATCACTAAGTCACATTTAACTCGCATTATTGAAATTATTGATTCAAAATTTCTGAACCTTGAACCACGTTTTGATGTACAACTGACTCCGAGTTAACTCAACTTATTTGGTGAGTTTAATCAGGGACTAAACAGAAATCAATTTTTGTTGTGGTGCTTTCTTGATTCTTATCATTGAAATCTTTGGATAGTGCGATTTTCGCTTAGGGTGCTATCTCGATTTTGATATTGTAAGGAATATAAGTATAAGTGATATCCATATCCATAGTGTCGCACACCATATCCAATAGATTTTTGACAGCTAAAAGATAAAGCCAATCCCCAACTGAACAACTTGTATTCAGTTAGCTCTGGGATAATTTTTTCAAGATTAATTAAATTTTAGTTAGACAAAATACGATCAATACTTCACGGAGAAAATAGTATCGCCGTCAAATTTTGTTTGTAAGTTCTCACAAAAATGCCGAATCGCGCTTATAAGAGAATAAAAAGTGGTGCCAAATTATGAAATGTGTTAAGGGTATGTATAGAGGATAAAAAAATGTTTTATTGATATTGGAGATTTTCAACGTGATTTTTTCATGCAATAAAATAAATACATAATATATAGTAAAATAAAAAAGTGTTTTTAAGTTATTCAAAATTATTTCTTTTACTTATTAATTTATACTAAGAATAATATCGCCCAAGGTAAATTAACCATTCATAACATTAAATCTTTCTTTTGGACCTATCCTTATTTATATTTTTACTTGCGATATAGGTACTATATAGGGTAAGTTTTGGATTCCAGATAACAATCAAACATGACATTACGATGATAGAGAACACCAAAAAAGTGTGTGACACAATTCTGTCTGTCTGTCTGTCTATCCGTATATTGACCTATAGCCTAAACCACTGAAGCGATTTTCTTAAAATTTTGAACTTTAGGTTTTTTGTAACTCTCCAGATGGGAAATAGAATTTTTGTTTAGCACCAAAAATAATGGTACTTGCCCTACAGCTGTAACTGAAAAGCTTATTTATCTCAAAAACGGTTCAAACGACTTTGATACAAAAAATTAATCTATTATTGTAGATATGGTGTACTTTTTGATGAGAAAAAAATGTACCGAAAACCGTTATTAACGGAACCGACCATATAACGGTTTTTAAATTTTCGATTTTCTCATTAACGGCTGTAACACCTTCAGTCAAAATTTGTTTTCAAAATCTTTTTTGATCAGACTTGTCATTACGATGATAGGAAAGACGAGAAAAGTGGGTGTCCCAATTCTCTCTGTAAACGACTTAAAACTTGGTATATAGTGATTTTTTTGTAATTTGCAAAATATTTTTTTTTTAATTTTTTAACCAAAATTTTTTCTACAATTTTAAAAAACTTACTTATCTCAAAAATGGCACAATAACTTTTCTTAGAAAAAAATCAACAAATTTCTTTTGGTAAATGCTACTTTCGGATAGAAGACAATTTTTCAAAAAAAAAATGGTATTGATAGTACTTCCCAGAGAACCATATTTTTTTTCGATTTCCTCCAATACGATATTTCTGATTTAAATAATTGTTCTTTCTAGAATATTTATGAAAAAATAACTGTATCGTCCATACAAATGTTAAAAAACCGTTAAGAAAAATGATTTTTTGTTTCTTAAAAACGGCTGCTACGAGTTTTATAATATTTTTTTTTTGCTAAAATAGGAGCGTACTTAAAATTTTACAAAGCCACTATTTAAAATACCGCTCATAGAACGTTTTTGAATTTCTTTCTCTCAACTGAACGGATTGAGATTAATTTTGTATATACAAATTTCAAATAAGAAACAAATTTTTAACAAAGTTAAATTTTTTTTGGAAATTTTGATATCTTAAGAACGAGTATACAAATTTTATGAAATTTTAGTTTTACATGCACATAAATTAATACGTAGTAATTGCATTACAAAATGTTTGTATAAGAAATAACTTTTTTAAAAACCGTTCCAACGATATTTATTTTTTTCCATACAATCATATTTGATCAAGAATCAAGATATAATTTTGTGCAACTTAAACTATTAGAGGAGTTGTTTTAGCTAATTTAAATATCATATTTTATGGTTTTAAACATTTTCCTTTCATAATTTCCATGTCTTTTTAAATGTTATTTGTTTAAATTTTCAGTCTCTTCCCTTGGACTACTTGCAACCCAATCGTACATTTTATTTTTCCTTGGCTCCCGGACCATAGCAGCAAGGGCTGCTTTGAAAATTGTTAAAATATTTTTTGTATACTTAATTATTCTAAAATAAAATCATAAAAAAAACTCTTATCTGTCATTAGAGCAGAGAAAACTATATAAAGATACATACAATCATGCATATTTTTTGATTTCTTAATTATATTCGAGAAACAATGAAGCTTAAGTACTTGTTAGTCTGCATCTACAAGAAAGATTATCAAGTTATTCAATTAATTATTTTAATGGTTCAATTGTTAATAGAATTTGTATCCATGAGATGTTAAAAAAAACTACGATTTCACAACATTAAATTAAACAAAAAAACTTTCAAACAATAAGAAAATGTTTCGAAAGAAATAAAAAATACACCCCACCAACCTTGACTTCATTATTATTATTGTTTTTTGTTCTGTTTTTTTTTTTAACTGGTATAATTATTTTATGTATGGAAAAGCTACACGCTCTGACTGTAATTATTGAAACATCAAACAAGAAGATTTAAAAAAAAAAACATGCATGCAAAAGAAATGTCATTATTTAGTTTATTCATTCATCAATTCAATTAACCATCTGTGCAGAATATAAGGTCAATGTTTCTTAAACGATGCGTAGAGTTGCTTGATATTTCCATATTGGACATTGGACATTGGACATCTTGACACGCACCGTATTACATGGTTGTTTCTCGCCTCTAGTTCCATGGATGGAATTAATATTTGCATTAGGCATCGTTTTTTATATTGAAGATATCGACAACGCACCATCTGGGAAAATGCAGAAAGGAACTGGTCTCTTACTTGTATGGTTTCAATTAAATGTGATTAATGAGGAGATAGTAAGTACATAGTTGATCGGGGTCTTGTTTGATCATAATTATAATATCTGTCATTTGGCATAGGTTTAAAGAAATATGGTTCATGTTAAATGTAGTTTTCCGATAGTACAGTTGATTAATATTGTCATTTAAATTTGGCTTGTTTCATTTTTATTTTTTTATTAGTAAGTGTATACATATGACTGGGAGATATTAATTCAAGGCATTAGTTTGGCAAATCTGATCGTATCACAACATAAACTAGTTTAATGAATGACTGTGGTGAAACATGTAAACTTCATGAAACAAACTATAAAGATATGAAAATGTTGTTTAATCGAATTAATTTATATTTTGTTAATGGGGGAGGATAAGGTTGATTTTTTGAATCACATAACATGAAAGATTAACGATTTAAAAGGCCAAACAACCATTAGATTTAAAGAATATTAAATATTACTTGTTGATAGTTAAGATTTTTTAGTTAACTGTTTTTTTTTTTGAAAATAATTGTATTCAATAAGAAAGTTTCAATATTAATAAGAGGAAATCTCATTGACTATTTAAGAAAATAAATTTTGGGAAAATATCATTGGTTTATATTAGATTTAAATATTCATTGTGATATTCTATTATTGGAGTAGTACCCCGTGGCATAATGGTTAGTGCGTAGAACTAACCATTATGAGATCTCAGTCGATCTCGTACTGTGGGAGTGTTAACACGTTTTCGGCTTCCCCAGTTTATTTAAATTTCATATATCGGAGTGATTAGTTAAAGCTTATCTACAGCCAAGCTATATTCAATAGTGCCAATAGCACACAGGAAGAGGTGGCAGACCGACAATCCGAAGGTAGTGGGTTCGAATCCCAGTCGGGCATCAATAATTATTTAGCTGCTTTTTTCCACAATCGCGAAGTCGAAAACTTCATTGAGTGGGAGGAGCAGCAAATGGCATCGAACAACAATGCGGGGACATCGAAAGGTGTCCCAGCAACAACTATAAAGCCAGCTATGGCACCAACAGCAAAAGCCGTAGCAACAACAACAACAACCAAGCAAGCGATGGCACCACCAGCCACGCCATCAACAAGTGCCGTAGTAAGAACGGCACAACCACCAACGGCAACAACAGCCGACATCAAAAACAAGAGGAGGAAGAGGATTAGCTGTGCGCCGAACCTGGTGAAGCGCCGCTCCACCATCACCTCAGCCCAGCTGCCAGCTGGGGTGAAGGAGACGGCGCGCACAGCCAAAACCACAGCAGCAGCAAAAATACAAGAACAATTGGATACCTCGCCATCCGACGATGACATCGAATATATGTCAGAGGGTGGCGAGGGATTGTATACAACGGGGGACAGCAACAGCAATCTGCTTGTTGACCTCACTTCACCAGAGGCGTCCTCCGAAGAGGAAAACGAGGCGCAAGAATTGGACGAGCAGGCTATCAGCCAAAAAATAGATGTCATTCGGGGGGAGATGGAACGTCTCAATGCCATCGTGACCCCACTGGTAGAAGCGCTCAGACAAAAGCAAGAAGCTCGACGCGAAAGGGAGAAGCAGGAGCGCGAGCAGAAAAAAATATTACAGGCGCCACAAAAGACAGCGCCACAGCCTGAGCTGCCACCGAAAAGCCAGCAGCCAGAGGAACAGCAACAGCAACTGCCACAGCAAAACCAAAATAAGCAGCAACAACAACAGCAGCCAACGAAACAACCACAGCAGCAGCCGAAGGAACAACGGCAAAAAAAGAAAACAACACAGCAGCAGCAGCCACAGGAGCGGAGTCAGCAGAAGCGGAACGAGCAGCAGCAAGGAGAACACCAGCAGCAGCCACAGCCGCCCCAAAATAAAAAAGAAAAAGTGCCACCAATAAACACTTACAAAATGGAATTGCAGGAAACTATTGACCTATGTAAGTCGGCCATAGGCCAAAACTTTTTTATTAAACGTTTAAATAAAGATAGACATGCTATCCACTGCTCAACAGTGGCGCAGCATAAAATTATAAAAGAATTGTTAAAGAAATCCACGACTGAGTTCTTCAGTTTTACCCCCAAAGTGGATAAATATCAGACGGTCCTCTTGAAGGGCATAGATTCCTGCACGGAACCACAGGTGCTCTTAAATGAGCTCCGTCAAAAAGCGAGCGACGATCTCGACTTTATCGGGGTCAAGCCGTTCGCTACAGTCAGAGCCAGACGGGAGAAGCGGTCTTTGCCGTTCTTCCTAGTCCAGCTATCGCCCAGCAGCAAACTGGATAGGTTGAGAAGTATCTCCGTTCTCAACTACCAGGTTGTAACTTGGGATAAATTAAAGAGAGGCGGCGACATGCTTCAATGCAAGCGCTGCCAAAGGTTTGGCCACGCTGCAGCAAACTGCGAAATGCAGCCACGCTGCGTTAAGTGTGGTGAGGACCACATTAAGGGGGAGTGCAAGCTCGGTGAAGAACGGGTCGAAGACATGACCCAGCTTAAATGTACACTTTGCGGAAAGGAGGGGCACCCTGCTAATTATCGGGGTTGCTCAGCTTTTCAGCAAATAAGAAACAACAAAGCGGCTAAGCAGACAGCGGTAGAGATACACCCATCAACGCGTGCTCCTACAGCAACGCCCGTTAATCCCCAAATTTCCTACGCCCAAATGGCGGCAGGAAGGGGAAAAACGGTACAGCCTGCAGCTAAGGCAGCCCAGCCGGCCCTAGTGCCAAAGGCGCCGGACGCTCAGGCCGAAATTAGAAGTATGTTGCTGGCAATTCAAGGCCAGTTAACAGGACTTCAGACCCAGATAAAGGAGCAGGCGACTAGGGTAGACTATCTCTACTCTGTTTTGCCTAGCCTAACGCAAATTAGAGGTTAAAGGCGCGCTGTCGGAGAGGCCTCTTAGGATCCTTGCTGTGAATGTAAATTCACTGATTAGGACCGAACGTAGAGCTAATCTTTTCCAATTGTTGAAAGACCAAAGTCCAGATGTGTTTATGGCCAGCGAAACTAAGCTGAACCAGAAACATAAGTTGACTAACAACAATTACAATATCGTTAGAAGAGATCGACCCAACTCCACTCAAGGGGGGGGCGTCGCAATCTTCATACGAAAAGGCATTAATCATAAAGTTATATATAATAGTGATCTGCGCAGATTTCGGCTGTTAGAGGCGTGCATCGTATGCATTCCTCTCCAACAGGGGAAGCGAATGTATGTGATCGCGGCTTATGCACCGGCATCACATCAGCCAACTGATTTTATGACAGAGCTTGAAAAACTTTTCGAATGTCTACACTTGAGCTTGGAGGAAAATTACTTTCTCATGGCCGGTGATTTGAATGCCAAACACCAAGATTGGGGAAATCAAATTCAAAATCAAAGAGGTACTCATCTTTTCAATTGGATGAGTCGATACAACACTGAGTATGGTGTCGACCTGCTGGCTACGGATCGGCCATCGTTTCCAAGAAGCGGTGCCTATCTGGATCTATTGCTAATAGACGCAAGACTGACAATTACTGACACTGTGGGTCAAAGATCAAGAAATTGCTTACGAACGATCGAGTACGACAGTGATCACTGCGGACTCGCCGCCGTAATACAGCTTCCGAACGAGCTCGTGGAGTTGGATGAGTATGTACCTGTGCATACTTACAATTACAGTAAGGTGCGCTGGCCACGCTTTACCAACGCCTTATCGAGCGAAATCAGTTCGAATAACATATCCCCACCAAATGACAGGAATTTGACAAATAACGAAATAGACCAATACTTAGAACAAATGGACGAAACAATCAAACGAACAATGAACAGAACAATACCGAAATACAAGCAACGGGACGCAACCGACATGTATCGAAACGCAACCATTGACGCACTACACAGACAAAAAAGTGGACTGCTGACAAGACTTAAACTCTTGTACCGACGGTTTACTGACCCTCACCATCTGGAGATTAGGACACTGAAGTCGTCGATCAAAAACATCAACCAACTAATTAAAGATAACTATCGGTTGTCAATTAATTTGTATTGGGACAACAAAATTCGGGCCGTTAATGCTAGCGACCCGAGCATGTTTCCTCAAATTAACAAGATATTTAGAAGGAATGATCAGAACGATCTTCCGTGTCTCAAGCTTCAGAGAACGACAGACAACAGAGACGTACTTCTGACAGCAGGAATTAATCCAGAGGACGCCGTCTTGGACGATGACCTCTTTATTGTCGAAGATCCGCAGGAGAAAGTGGAGGCTGTGGGGGCTGCTTTCCAGCAAGTGTACAAGGTGAATGCGTGCATTCGCCCGAATCACGACCTGGAAAACAGAGCCTTGCTCCATCACTTCTACCTTCGGAATGACATCACGCAATGGCGATCAGAGAACCTTGGTTTCACCGGGTTCAATGAAGATCATTTGGCAAACGCCATAATCGCCGAGCGAAATGGGCCCAGTTCCCTGTTAATTACGAAGGTGGAGCTCCAGCTCATCTTCGATTCATTAAAGAAGAAGAAGTCAGCAGGAGTCGATGGCATATCCAACGTTGTACTTCGACATTTACCTCAAGAAGCAGTAGACATTTATACCACTCTGTTTAACAACGCTCTGAATAATGCATATTATCCAGTGCGGTGGAAGACAGCTGTGGTGCATCCTCTCCCGAAAAAGGGAAAGGACAACTCCAATCCGGCGAATCTCCGGTCGATAAGTCTTCTTCCGAGTATCAGCAAGGTATTCGAAAAAGTTATCAATAGAGCTCTGTCTAATTGGGCAGAGGACAATAATATCATACCGGACAATCAGTTCGGTTTTAAAGCGGGACATGACACTATTCATGCCGCATCGAAACTCGTTTCTGATGTCCAATGGAACAAATCTAAGAAGCAGTGTACGGGTGCCTGTCTGGTTGATTTGGAGAAGGCCTTCGACACCGTATGGTTAGAAGGTCTTTATCTAAAGCTGACCAGACTTGGCATTAGTAAACCACTGTTATATATGCTTTATGATATGCTCAATGGCAGAAAGTTTGTTGTCAAAAGTGGCAATGTAACTTCTGCCACAACCTTTAATATTAAAAATGGTCTTCAGCAGGGAGCGGTCAACTCGCCGATTCTATTCAGCATTTACACCAGCGATCTGATAAGTAGTCTAACTCAGGCAATTGCGTATGCCGACGATCTAATTGCGTACAGAACAGCTCCAAAAGTCGAGGTCATCAGGATTCTTTTGCAGCGTGACTTCGAGAAGATTCAGCGATATTGCGATGACTGGAAGTTGAAAATCAACTTTCAGAAATCAGAAACTATCTTGTTTAGGACTCCGTTGCTTAGAGCCACAAGGGATACGAGAAAGAACTGGCGCAAGCTGGTGATCGTAGGGCCAAATGGACAGCCACTGGCGAGTAAAAGTGTAGTAAAGTACCTTGGCATCTGGATGGATCAGTATTTGTATTTCGACAGACATATAAATGCTGCTCTGGCCAGGGCTAGGGGAGCTTTTGCCCTGACGAAACGGTTGTTTTATAGCAGCCGGCTTGACAGCAGGGTGAAAGTGATTTGCTACATGGCCCTTATCCGGCCGATGATTGCCTATGGGTGCCCGGTTTGGTTCAACGTTGCCCCATCTCAAATGGAAAAGATTCGGGTGTTTGAGAGGCAGTGTCTTCGACGTTGCCTTGGATTGCACAGAACACCAGAGTCGGAGTACAAACACTACTATTCCAACCTGGCTCTATACAACGGGGCCAATATAAACAGGATAGATAATTTCTTGCTGAAGCTTATTCGAGGTCACATTGCAAGAGCGATGTCCTCGTCTAACAGCTTAATTTTCGGGGCTTATTACCCTAAATACGAATACTACGAGAGTGTGCGTCTAAGCGGCTTTATTCCGCCCGATGCATTCCTCCACCTAGACAGTCGAGGGCTGATCCAGGATAGAGCGGCGGTTCCGCTAATCTATCACGTCGGCCGTAGAACTGTGGATCGGCGGCTCCTTTACAGTCGAGACGTCCTCGCACAAGACGGAGCTGAGCACCTTCGGTTCAGTAGGACTGTGTCCGAACGGGACCGAAGAGATAGGGTAAAACAGGAGAACCAGTTCTGGTGGTTGAAAAACGAAGATGAAGTTCCTTCAGACATTTAATAGTTGACCTTGCTATTTTCTCTTGTATGGCCGACTTACATAGGTTTAGGTAGTTAGTTTTAAGTAGGGACAGTCAGGGTGGCACCAAAAAAAAAAAAAAAAAAAAAAAAAAAAAAAAAAAAAAAAAAAAATTATAAAATCAACAAAAATACAAAAAAAATTATAAAAACCGGAAAATGCTGCTGTGGCTGTTCTAGTTTGTAAGTAGCTTATAAGTAGGTTGTAATTAGTTTTAAGTAACTTTAAGTAGTTCTAATTAGTTTTAATTAGCTTTAATTTAGTTTTATGTAGTTTGTAAGTTTTATATAAAACCAAAAAATAAAGACATAGATACCGAGTTTTTTTGTGAAATTCTTCTCGGTAAAAAATAAAACCGACCTGGATTTAGTATTAAGATAGTTCTTAGGCCGAAAGGCATTAGCATTAAGTTATTCTAGTTTAACTTAGAGCGCCCGACTGGGGCCAGTAAGTTAGTTTTAAGATATTGATAAGTAGGCTAGTTTTTATGAATTTTTGTCTAGCTTTAAGATAGTTCTAAGATAATTGAAAAATAAAAATGAATTTCAAAAAAAAAAAAAAAAAAAAAGTGCGTAGAACTGTCATGCCAAAGGTCTGGGTTCGATTCCCGGTCACTGCCACCTAAAAAAAGTATACTTGTCATGAATAAGTGCTTCTCACCTAGCCGTTCGGATTTGGCAAACAATTGTAGGTCCCCTCCATTCCTGCCAACAACACGCACACAGGAATGGTTGAGAGTTGTTAGTCACTAGGCCCTGGTTCTACATGAGCTGTTGCGCCACTTAATTTTTTTTTTTTTTTTTATTCTAACGAAGATTTGTTTCACATTAATTATTTCTCAATTTTTGCTATTACATGATTACATTTGAGATATGACTTAATTATTCACAAGCGATTATCATTGCTTAGCTTGCATGAACGGATATCCCCTTATGAAATAATTGTATCACGCAACCTATCTTATCAAATATTTATTTTGGGGTTTTGATGAAAGCATTATTTTATAAAGACTTTCACTATAAATAAAAATGATTTAATTATGCATACTCACTGCAGAACACAAAAAAAACTTATGGCTGTTATCATATCGGTGGAATATTATATATATAAGGTATGCAGAAAAAAGACAATAAGAGGATTAAAACGACCGAGGAGATAGTCAAACAGATAGCAGATATGAAGTGTGATTATTATGTCTCTCTGGGAAGGGGACAATAAACAACAAAAGAGATGATTCTGCATTTGAAGATGAAGCAGATGATTAAATTAGTTATTATAATTTTGTGTATCAAAATTTTTTGTGATTGATTAAAAAAAAAAAAAAAAAAAAAACATTACACGATAGACCAAGTGCATCGGATTACGGATGTCGTGGAAAAGGCACTTGAAGAAAAACAAGTATATTCGGCTATATTCTTAGATGTTGCTGAAGCCTTTGACAAGGTTTGGCACTTGGGACTTGAGTAAAAACTGCATATGGATCTTTCCAGGCAATACTACGAAATACTGAAATTATACGTTGCGAACCGATTCTTAAGAGTATGGTACGACCAAAATTACTCGGAACCAGAGAAAATTGAAGCCGGTGTACCACAAGGAAGTATCCTAGGACCAACCCTGTATCTGTTATACACAAGGGATATTACAGTGGACATCAACGCTATCATTGCCACCTTTGCTGATGATACTGCAATATTGGTGCCAGATAAATCCGTTACGAAGGCTACACAAAAACTGCAAAATGCAGTCAATAAAGTTAGGACGGAAAAATGGCAAATCAAACAAAATGAAAGAAAATCAACGCATATAAACCTTACAAAAAAAAAAACAATGTTCCAATTCTTATAAACAGTACAGCAGTACCTTACTCCAATACTGCCAAATACCTTGGAATGCCATTTGATGCAAAGCTAAAATGGAAAGAGCACATCAAAAAGAAAAGAAAAGAACTAAACTTGAAGTACTGGTTACCTGGATAGAGCTCTGACCTATCTATCCAGAACAAACTAGTGTTATATAAGGAAGTATTGAGACCCGTTTGGAGATATGGCATCCAACTATGGGCCTTCACAAAGAAAACAAATGCTGAACCCATCCAAAAATTCCAAAGCAAGGTCCTTCGTAGAATAATGAATACCCCTTGGTATGTAAGAAGTAGCGATCTACATCGTGAGCTTCAAATTGAAATGATATAGAAGTGGTTAAAAAACACGCTGTATCACACAATCAGCGACTGTAAAGTTATACCAACTCCGAAATGGAGACTGTTTTTAATGTTCGAGACAATGTTTGGAGATTAAGAGGAACCAAGCCTTATGAGCTATGAGCTGATGGTTATGGAAAAGTGTAATTTACTAAACTTTAAACTTCTCACAATGTGATTTTTAAATTAAGAAAGAAAAATCATTTGTCGATATTTCATAGATTGGTCCTGATTCACCGGTGGTTTTTTGTGCGGTAAGAGTCCCACAATACTCAGTACCGATTCTTACCAAGTGTCTTTTGAAGATTTCCATCGGATAGAAAAATTAAATTATTTGTTAATAACTATGTTACTAACATATATTATCGTTTATTGTTCACTTGCGATATACAATTGTAAGTAATAGTATTATAGGTCCGTCCTCTTTTTGAGAGGACAGTCCTCTTTTTCGGTACCGTTTCCTATCTATTTTGCCTTATTTAAGAAGACCGTTATTTGTCCTCCTTTAAATGAATGGTCATTTTCAATGTCCTCTTTTTGTCTTTTAAAACGTATTTAAGTATACAAAAATATTATTATTTATTTTAGTACTAATATTTGCAATATTAATTATTATTTATTTTAATAATAACCTTTGCAATTAATTTTATTTGGAATTTATGTAAATAAAAGAAAACACGACTTTTTTCCGATTTTTAAACCTTGATTTTTGTCTGGTTGAAATTGTATAAAATTTTGAAGTTCATTCGGACGTATACGTACTTTTTTATGAATATTTTTCTTAAATTTTTGTTTATGCCTTTCTGATAAACTGACTCTTAATGAAAATACCGACATACTATTATACATATTCATAACTAAATCACTTAAACATAAAAAGTAGACAGCAGTGGGTTGGATCTAAATCCAAACGCTTTTCTCATGAACAAAAGTTTAGAAAAAATCTAAAAATCAATTACGAGGAATTATTATTTTACGAGATGGGTCAAATTGTTAAATGGACAATTTTTTAAAAATTATGATAAAGAACATGTGAAATATGAAAATATTATCAGTATAATTCTAGCTTGAAATGGCACGAATGAAAGTGCTTTAAATTAAAAATATCATTTTGATACCCAACAATGAGAAAGTACCACCAAAAGATAAAATAGATACCAATGTAAATAACAAATTGCAATTTAAATTTTTTTCTTAAAAAAATCGTATTGAAATCTATGAATAATTAAATTGCGAAAAAAAGTACAAGAGTTAAATAACAGTACTTGACTACTTGCCATACAACCGTTAACAAAAATCGTATTTATCTTAAAAACGGCTCTAATGGTTTTGATAAAAAAACCAGTGTATGATTTTAAGTAGGCATGATGTTTTTTCTGGTAAAAACAATTAGACAAAAAGTATTACTAACAACAGTTTTTTATTTTCAATTTTTATTAATGCCTACATTTTTATGTAAAAGCTCCTTTAAATTGTCAACAACATGTCTAAATAAAACAAAATTATTTTTTGAAACGGTGTAGGTTTATAAATATCTATATTAATAACTACTTAAATGGCATAGCAACATTGTTTTTAATGTAACGAAAAATAGTTTTTAAAAAAACCGATCCAACGATTTTAAGTTAGTTTTGCTGCATTTAAATTTTGTCAAGTAATCAAATGGCACGCTTGAGTTTGGCTTTTGAGTTGTTTTACAAGTTGAGTTGTAAATGTTGTTAATTGTTAATTAAAAGAACAATTTAAATGCTTTTTTATTTTTTTTTCTATAGTTGAAGAGAGTATATAATTTCATACAGCAAGTACGTAGTGATCCAGTTGTGCATTTTATTATATTTAAAATTGAGATTTGTTATAATTTTGCTTAGATAAATTCTTGTAGAGAAGGAAATGTATGAATATCATTTTTATTGATTAATGATTTATGTTCCTTTTAATCAATACTGTGGTTGTAAAGTATGCCAAATTTATCCCCAAAGCATAACTGCGTATAAAAGTGCCTTAAGATTTTTTGATAACCACATATTCGAATAGAAACAGTTTACCTTACGTCTAAATAGACTTTGTTTTTCCTTGTTTCATCGATGTTATAATAAAAAAAGGTATAGGGTATAGGGTATAGGATATAGGATATAGAGTATAGGTTAGGTAGGGTATGTTATTCTCAATGTAGGAGACACAAATTTTAGAGACTTCAACATGGTTACAAATTCTGTCTTTAAACGAGCAAAGGGGTAATAACGGGTGATTTTTTAAGAGGTTTAGAACTTTAAAAAAAAAAAAACACACAAAAATTCGAAAAAATGAATGAAATATTTATTTGAATCGATAGTTTGAACCTTGCAATTTAATGTTTAAAGATAATTTCATGGAAATGTTGACCGCGGCTGCGTCTCAGGTAGCCCATCCGCTGAGTCCAATTTTGGCATACTCTTTCACACATATCGGCCGGTATCTCACGAATGAATGCATGGATGTTGGCTTCCAGTGCGTCAATCGAAGCGGGCTTGTCCCTATAGACATTAGCCTTGACATACCCCCACAAAAAATAATCTAATGATGTCAAATCGCACGATCTAGGCGGCCAATTGACCGGCCCGACCGTGAAATTAACTGTTCACCAAACTCGCCTCGCAATTGCGCCATTGTTTCGCGTGCTGTGTGGCATGTGGCACCGTCTTGTTGAAACCACATATCATGCAAGTCAAGAACTTCCATTTCGGGCAAAAAAAGTTTGTTATCATCGCTCGGTAGCGTTCACCATTGACGTAACGCTGCGATTCGCATCATCTTTGAAGAAATATGGCCCAATAATGCCGCCGGCCCATAAACCGCACCAAACAGTGGCTTTTTCGGGATGCATTGGTAGCTGTTGCAATGCTTCTGGCTGATCTTCACTCCAAATGCGGCAATTATGCTTATTTACGAACCCATTCAACCAAAAATGAGCCTCATCGCTGAACACAATTTTTCGATAAAAAAGCGGATCCTCGGCCAGCTTTCCAAGAGCCCATTCACCAAAAATTCGGTGTTGTGGTAGGTCGGCTGGCTTTAGTTCTTGCACCAGCTGTATCTTAAAAGGCTTTACGCCCAAATCCTTCCGCAAAATTTTCCACGTAGTGCTGTAACAAAGGCCTAACTGCTGGGAACGGCGCCGAATCGACATTTCGCGGTCTTCTGTCACACTAGCTGATACGGCCGCAATATTTTCTTCACTACGCACAGTACGTAAACGTGTTGGTGGTTTAATGTCCAACAAAGTAAATTTGGTGCGAAATTTGGTCACAATCTTCCGAATAGACTGCTCAGAAGGTCGAGAATGCCGACCATAAAATGGAAGCAGCGCGCGATGAACATTTCGAACCGAGCACGAATTTTGATAGTAAAATTCAGTAATTTGCAAGCGTTGTTCATTTGTAAGACGATCCATGGTTAAATTGCAAACCAAACTGAAGCTGTTTGACAGTGACACAAGGTACTAAACACACGTCAGCTGTCAAAACCAGTATTGCCAAAACCAAACCAGCTAAAAAATTACCCGTTACTTTAATTTCCTTTTTTTCACACGGGAACTGTAAACAAGGGTTTAATCAACAAAACAGCCATTTCCGATAAGAAGAAACAGCTCTACAAAATTATTTGTATGATATTTTTGTATTCAACGGAGAATAGCAAAAGTTAGTTATAAACAAATTGACAAAAAGATGTCAATTCTCTTAAGTAACCATTTTTACTTATAAGATATTATATTCTAAATTTTAATTTTTAATTATTCAAATAATTCAAAAAGCATGAAGCATGGTTGTTTTTTTGTTATTGAGGAACAGTTTATTCAATTTTGAATTCAAGGTATTCTGCAAGGGATTGATGCGGTCAAAGCCTAAACTACCGGTTTTGTCAGTTCGAAAATATTGAAATCGAGCATCGAAAAGCTTGACATTCGAAAAGATTACCCAACTTTATCGTTGAAGACATTGGTGGTTGTTCTGATATTCAGTCGAATTGAATCCAAATTGAAAACTAGCAACAAAAAGACACCGGAATTGAAAGCGTCAAAAACTTGGTGAATTGGGGATCCATTGCTTCTGCCATACATCTATGATTCATAGACGTTCAACAAAACGAATAGATGCATAATTCTCCATTTTTTGAAGTTTTTAAATAGGGTGTCCTTTCAGATTCAATTCGACCGAATATCAGCACAGCTGTAACTGGCGCAAAGTTTTTAACGATTTGGTACGATGCTAAAGCAATTTTAACATGATACTTAATTAAAAAGAGGATTTTAATTTTAATTTAATTTTTTTAATTTTAAACTTCACGTTTTATGAAAGTTAAAATCACCACATGGCTATTTTAATTTTTAGTATCTACTTAAATCATGACATTCGTTATTTTCCTCCAAAAAAATTTATGACAAATATATTTCAGAGTTCAATTGAATTTGATAGTATAAATTAAATGCAAGAATTCTAAAGGATTAATAAAGTTGGATGACAAACATAAAAAAATTATTTATTCCTACGAGAACCCGACAATTTTTCCTGTTCTTTATAGCCGGCTTAGCATCAACAAAAATTTCCGCAAAAATTCTTCACAAACAATACAACTATCATAGAGCACTGTTAGTATATTTAAAAAATTGTAAATTGTCACTTTGACATTTGTAATAACTAAAAAAGGTTAGTTTAGTTTGTTTTCTTATACGAACTGTCACTGATTGGACATGTTTAGTTGAAATTTTTTTAATAAAATGGAATTAGTATATGCCTGTTTATTAACGTGAAATTTTCACCAAGTTTCCCAAGCTTGGGGTATTTTTTATGGTTTCTGAAATTTCATGTTAACAAAAAAAAAATTAAAAATTTGGAAGAGCTAGTAAATTACTAAATATTAAGAAGATTGTAAACTAGTATCTTGATTAGCCCTTTACAAAAGGCTGTTTAAAATTTTGTGCTGTTGTTAATAAATTCTAGGTAATGTTAGCATAACATTGTATTTTTTGTGATGAAACATTAATGAAACCAACCAACAACCCAGCGCAGCACCACAAAATTGGTTAGATTAAAAACCTTATTTTTGTGTGCTACGCTGTGGCATGCGAATATTTATTTGCGGTATAGTAACACTTCAATGTATTTTCATCACAGTGCAGTTCCGGGAAAGTAAATGCAAATGTCAATTATAATGCAATTTACATACGGCCTAGTCCAGTGTTATTCCACATAAAAGAAAATACATAATTTTTTTTGTGGAAAGATTTTATCTTTTTCGTTTTTCATCATTTATAAAAAAAAATATGTAACCGACTGAATTGTGCATTTTATTGTTGCTCAAATCTTGCTCCGAGGATGAACTTTCAGAGCCAGTTTTTCAGTGCTTAGTTAAAGAGCTAATTCAGTTGAGGATTTACTTTTTCTTTCAGTTAACTCAAATTTATTAAAATCTAAGTCACCCCGTCACTATCAAAATGGAGATGGTAAAAGTTAGTAGGTTTGTTCGTTGAGCCCTGAAGTCACCATGGGATCGCCCTAAGACGATTTTTTGATAGTTCTTGGGGTTGTCAAGAAAACCTGGGTCAAGCCTGGGTAAACTTCAAAGAACGAACCTTGTAGGTGTGTTTGTTATCGTGAAATACGAGTATTTAGCAAATTTTCACAATTTGCTGTCAGAAACCATAAAAAAACCAAGTTTGGGAAAATTGGTGAAAATTTCACGTTACCAAACGGACATAGTATTTCGCCATTTACTTATGTCGTTTTCAATTGGTTTCACTCAAGAAGACACTCATTCTCAATCCAATGGAACAATGGATTTTACTTCTACCCAATTCTGAAGTTTTGTCCCTGTATTGGTGAATCATTAAATAGAAACTTTTTGCTGGGACACTAAAAATTATATTAAAAACAATATTGTATCCACCCCTAACTTACAAACAATAAGTTTTCTTTTTGTTTTCCTTATTTGTTTATTAAATTATATAAAATTCTTTTTTTCTGAGTGCACAATTAATGGAATGGACTTTTAAAAATAATATGAATTTGCACCACAGTTTGTTTTGACGTTTGATTGTGAATGTATTAATGCTTCTCGAGTGGATTCTGATTTGAAATCAAGAAGAGGATTTCTCTTCTCAAAAAGAAGCAGAAGAGGATTTTTTCGCCAATGGAATGGTTTCAGAAGACTTTCGGACGCTTCGGAAGCCTTCTGGATGTCCAATGGAAAACGACATTAGTGTTGCACTTTAATTTCAATAGATTTTTTAACACGCATCTGTCAAAATAGAAATATTTGTTCTTTTTTGTTGGTTGAGAGTTACCAAGTTTTGGTGTGTAATTCGGGATCTTAATTAACCGAAAAACATATTTCATGATCACGAACTTAAAAAAGGCAGGCCCAACAACGACTAAACCATTTCATAAAAAATAGTTCTTTCCTACTTTTTTATTCCTTCTTATTACAGACAAAAGTGTCTCAATTTATATCGTGATATTCTGAATTGCATTAAAGTAAAGAGCTTTATACACATTACCAAATATAACAGTTGATATGTATTTGAAATGTGTGATTGATATTCAAAGTTCAGTGTTCGTAGTGTTTAAGGCTATAGCATAATGATAAGGGAAGGCAATAAAACAAGATATAAAAATCGATATGAACAGGGTATATTTTTGGTCTTAAACATATTGTTCAAATATGCATCAGTCACAATGGTGTCAAACAATATTTAGGAACTTACCTTCACATTTGAATGTTGCAACTGCAAAAAAGTTGCAATTCCATTGCGTACGCGATTCTTAACTCCTCGAACAGTTCCCTTGGAGCTCCTTATTGTCGATGTTGCTGACGATGGACTGCGAATATCCTTATAACCTGCAAATGCATCGTCACTTAAACTTTTTGGTTCATCATTCTCGTCGACTAGACTACCACCGAAATCATGTTCATTTACATGAAATGTATAATATTTGTCGTTTTCGAATTTACGCGATTCCATTGAACCAACCGACGACGCTGACGACGACGACGACGAATACGAACCTTCTTTAATTATAACACAACTTTTATTGTTATCTTTGCGATAATTACCGTTGGTGTCGAATTTTATATTATTGCTAGCATTATTGGTTGCGTTACGTTCACTTACTAATTTATCATTATTCTTATCATTATTCAAATCCACGGCGGCATATTTGAAATCGATTTTTGTCGAAAAACCTCCTCCTCCATTTGATGGAAGCAACGATGACGATGACTTCGGCACCAGCACTTTGGTAAGCTTTCGGTCACGAATATCACGCAGAAGAGAATCTGGGAGGAAGGATAACTTCGACGGAAGTCCTTCGGATAAACTTAAAGACTCGCAACTCAGACTGGATTCACTCTCCTCACTATCAGTGAGTGATCCAGCTCTTTGATGTTCATGAAGTGCCTTTCTCGGGCGATGATTGTCCTTCATCAGAATCTTAGTGGTCTTTAAGTGCATCTCCAGCTTTGGAGCCGATTTCTTGGGCAGCGGTGGTGGTGTTGTTGAATTTGTTGTAGAACTGCCATTATCCATGTCACTGCAGGTACCACTATCCAAAGTGTCACTTGGTGAGAACTGACCACTGCTCATCATATAATACAAATATGTGGGATTGCTGACATTCAAATCGGTTACTGAGGTGCCATTATTGTTATTAGCCTTCTGGACCATAATGTCTGATCCTTTTTCACTGATATCCTTGTCGATATTGAGTTTTAGCTGCTGGCTTTCACCACTCTTATTTTCTGTCAAATTCACAACTGTCACTTTATTCTTCACCACACTTTGATCAATATTGTTATTGTTATTGTTATTGTTTACAACAGATTCAATTTTTTGTAATTCCGATTCCGGCGAAACTTTAATTTTAACAACATGAAAGTCTTTTTCCGTCGATGAAACTGATTCGGTCAGTGCACTTGCACAATCTGCTACTACTTCTTGACTATGGTTAATAATCTCGATTTGTGAAACTGGGGAAACATCAATAGCACCAGCAGCAGCAGAAGAAGCATCGGTAGTGGTGCATGGAGATGGTAAGATACAACTAATACTAGTTTCATCGACATCTATACCATCATCTTCGTTGACTATATTTCTACCAACACTAATAATCGTTGGCTCCACTTTCATCGTCTTCGTTGATGTCGTTGTCGCCAAATCATCCTCAACTACGATTTCGGCATACTCCGTCGTAGCTCGAATATTACGTTCTTCTCCCATCTCTGATGATGGCCGATCGAAATTTTCTTCTCCTTCTTCAGTGCTGTGTTTCTCAACTTGCATTTGCCACAAAGTGGGACTATCTACTGCTGGTTTTAAAGTTGTATTTGTAAAAGAAATGGTCTGTGAAGGCATTTCACTTATGTGGTACTGGTATCTCTTGAGGTTGTTTTCATTTGGGATATCTTTGGAGTTGGTTGTAAGTAGAGCTACACCACCGTTTATATCGATGCAAGTTGTTGTTGTCGATGGCATTATTATTTATAGATAAAGAAAATAAGGGGAGCAATACGAGTAGAATGGCAAGTAAAAGATACAAAACTATCTATAAAATGTATTGATTCGATTCGCACTTTGAATATACTCGTAATTTTTAAGAAAAGACTAACGATTCCATTTTTTATTTAATCTTTGGCTTAAAAAACAAAAGGAGGCAACTTTTAAAAAGAAAGAAGATAGTTTTTTTTTCTCAAAACAAATCAGGTGAATATTTATAAGAGATACAAAAAATACTTTCAACGTATAATTTCACTGTGTATCTCTGGTTTTAGATACTTGTATAAAATATATTTTCTATATTTGGTTTGACTCTTGTATAGATATCATCAATAATATCAATAACTTTTATGCGATGTGCAATTCAATCAAAGATTTCCTGTTTGTTTTAAGAGAGAAGGTAAGGTATGCAAGTATCGTGAAATTCTCTGCGAACTTTGGCCAAAGATGCGTCTTGCCTTCCGTTATATGATATCTTATTATGAAACGAGGAAATTCAATCGCTTAAAAGATACATTCAAGCATGGATGGAGTATCTTTTCGTGTGATGTGATTTAAAGAAGAAATGCAATTTTATCAGATGTTAAGTATCTCTCTCTCTCTCTCTCTCTTGTTAGGATTGGCCCAGTTTTGTGTTTTAGTCAAGTTCATCTATTCACTATATAAGGATACCGGCTTTTCAAACGGGATAAGCCTACAAGAAGTTTCCACAGTGATATTCCTAGTTTTTTTTCATTAAAATGTAAGTTTAGAACACACGACACTCTTAGGATAGATAACTAGAATCAAGTTGTTTGTATATATCGTTCTTTCGGAACACACAGATGCATACACTTATCTATGCATCCATCGCGAAGAAAACAAAAAGTATCTTGAAAAAAAAGTAGAAAAAGAAAAAAAAAAACAGAACTTGTATCTCAATCTCTATAGACGACGAACAGGTAGGTACTTTATTTGCGCGACTAACGGTTTGAGTTGCTTAGCGCATTGCGGTGTACATACAGCTCTTAACAGTATCGCGAAGGTAACTAAAGACTAAACAGTCGACTTGAGGTTTTGCCATTTTTTTGTTTCTCTCTGGAACGAATGGAAAAAAATATAATTAAAAAAAAAAAAAAATACCAACAACAATGTTAATTTGCGGCTAAGATCGCAATGAGTGAGGTTTGAGGTGTAGGCAGGTTGGTTTTGGTAGTTGTTGAAATGTTGACGGTTTGTTAAAGTGAAGACGTTCCTACGTGGAACGTTTTATTGAGTATGATAATGGATATAAAGTATAAGGTTTTTTTGGCGGGTGTAGTCTCTGTATAGTGTGATGTGTAGATAAATAGGGTTTTGAGTTTGAGTGGAATTTGCTTGGTTTATTGTAAAGTAGGTAGGTAAAGTGGGTACCTGACTGTTTTTTTTTTTTTTTAAGTAGTTATGGTACTTCTCCGACATACAGTTTTAAAAGAATTTTTTCATTAGGTGGCTACATATATCTCCCCATGTAGGTAGAATAAGTTAAGTTCTTGTGGCATATTTGGTTGTTAGGTAATTATGGAAGAATAGGTTTGAAATGTGATGCATAAGTGGAAGATTTATTTGACTTGCTTAACATTTGCTGCAGTTAGCAATATTTTTAGTTTTTTATTTAGGTTTTCAATATTTTCAAATGCATTAAAATTGTTGCTCTTTTATATATATTCAAAATAAGAGAAGATTTTCTGTGTCCTTTTCTCTTGAATCCGATGATTCATTATTTGAATATTAATGAAGAAAGCAAGTATTTAATAGATTTGCTTAAAATGAGACAAAAATTATACTTACAAATTTGGATAATTATTAAGATGCAGATATGCGGATGATTCATGACATTGGTAGATTTAACGCTCATTTCAAATTGAATGTTTTATCGTTTAATGAAAACTTATAGAGTAAAAGCGAAACGAAAGTTTTCTGTGGTCCTGAAATTGACAGCAAAAGCATAAACAAAACAAAAGTGGAAAAATATCTGTGGTATTTGGGATGGAAACATAATAACTCCATTAAATAAGTTGCGATTTTAATTTCACTTATTAAAATCGAGTTAGAGCTAATTTTTTCTTCGCAGATTTTTATCTTTGTTCCTTCGTTATTATTTAAAGTGGTGGGAAATACTGCTTTCAAAATTCTGTTCTCTTTCACAAAATTCTGTGTTTCGGTTCTGCCTGATGAAATTCTTATTTTAAAAATTTTGCTTTTGTTAAAAAGTAAAATAAAACAAATAAATCGTGTTTTTTTAGAGGTATTGAACTTAAGGTTGGCAACACTATTTCGACTGGCAGCCATTTTGTCATAACTGGCAAGTGAATTATTTTGGATTTAAACATGAATAGACTGACACCTGAACAACGCTTCCAAATTGTGCAAATTTGTTTTGAAAATCATGGTTCTGTACGAAAAACGTATCGCGAATATTTTTAGCGATGAAGCTCACTTTTGGTTCAATCGACACGTCGATAAACAAATGTTGAGAAATCGTTTCATCTACAAAAAAATGACTGTTTGGTGTGCCTTATGGGTTATAATTGGTCCGTACTTCCTTAAAAACGACGCTGTCCAGAACGTTACAGTCAACGGTGACTGCTATAGAGCCATGATTACTTACTTTTTCGCTTTTCAATTGAACAACTATGATGTGGAGGAGCTGTGGCTGCAACAAGATGGCGGAACATGTCACACAGATCGCGTGCCACAATTGATTTATTGAAGGAAACGTTTGGTAACCGCATAGTATCACCTTACGGACCCGTGAATTGGCCTCAAAGATTGTGCAATTAAGGCCCGCTTGGCTATTTTCTGTGAGGATATGTGAAATCACTAGTCAATGCCGATAAGCCATATACGAAAACAAATGTTGGAAAAAGTTATCGAAAATTGGACCTCCAGACTAGACTGCGTCCGAGAAAGCCTAGGCGGTCATATGCCAGAAATCATATATAAATTTTAATGTCAGAATAAAGTGAATTTAATGTCAATTTGAAAAAATCATTTTTGTTTTATTCCATTTCAAAGTAATATACCTCTAAAAAAAACACCCTTTACAATGTACTTGTTAATTTAGAAAACACCAGGAACAAGTAGGTACTTTGTCAAGTATTTTGATCTAAGTACATTTACTGGATTCTGAAATACTGCCTAGCACAATATCAAGTACTATTTACGTAAAAGTATATTTTCAAGTACTTTTCAAAACTAACCTTAAAAATGATTGAATACAGTGAAAGCGGTAGAAAAAAAGGGAAGAATATTTTTTCAAGTAGGTACATGTAAAAGTACATGTACAAACAAGGGCAAAAACCAAGGACAAGGTTAATGGGAGCCACCATTGTTTTGCAAAATTCATTTGGCATTTTCATGTTTCGCCATAGTCGTTAAATATTTCTTATAATTCGAAATCTTTGATTGGCAATTTACGTTTTCTTTTTTATTCATTATACTTTCCAATCATTTTGCAGTCCACATTTTGCGTTTCTATCTTTCGCTTTTATTTGAAATTATTTTCAATTTTTTTATGTTTAATTATTTTTTCCGCAAAATAAGGTTTCGCCGTTTTATTATTACATAAAATATCGCAAAGCCGTTTCATTATTTCGCTGATTATCGTTTCGCCGTTTGATTATTTTGTGCAGAATTTTAAGGTATGTCATTTGATGGAAGTCAAAAACTTGCAAAACAATTGAATGTCAATTGAAAAAAAGCTTGTTTGGAAAATTCCAAATCAGAAAAAGCGAAACAGAAAAATGCTGATTAAAAAAAGAGTCAAAATCCTAAAATGCCAAAGAAAAAATTTGCCAATCTTCATAACGCCAATTAAATAAAAATACTAAGTGAAAATTGCGAAATAAAAATGCGAAGTGATGATATATCCAAATCATTAAGAAAACAAAATATTGTTTGCCAAACGTTAAATACGGAACCACTAAATGCTAAATAAAAAAATTCGAAATGACCCCCGCCAAGCGTTAATTTGCCAAACAATTTTGGTGAAATTTACCACAACCGTTACTGAGTTCTTAAAGTACTGAACTAAAAATTTACTTAAGTTTTCTACTATACTCTGCTTTTAAGGAATTAACTGCAAAGAGTGGTAACTATGACAACAATTACTCAAAACTGCAGGCTTAATATTTTTCACACTTTTTTTTGGACCAAAATGCATTCATTTATAGAACAGTTGAGCATATGGGGGGAAGTGTTAGGAGTGAAAATACTCCAAAATTTTCTATTTATGCCTTAAATTTTGAGGAATAAAAATACAATGCCCAGCCTATTACAAGTTTTTGTGATCTCAAAACCTAGTTTGATGTCACTAAAACTACAATGTTTGTTTTGTAATTGAACTTCAAAATCTCGCTAAAAGGATTTCTGTGGTGTTATGGAATCACCAGCAAGAGTAGGAGGATAAAATATAAACAGCATTCTTCACATAGAAGTCAAAACAACTCTATGTTTCTTTTCTTAAAAAAATTAATTTTTGGAGGAAAAGTAAGGAATTTTCGTGAGGAACCCTGTTTATATTTCTGAGAGCTCTGAGTCCTCTGAGATCTCAGAAAAATAAACTGGCTAATTGAAAATCTAGTAAAATGAAAGATACAAAAATCAATCATACGCCCGAGTGTACCATTGTTTTACCAGATTGGAAAGTCTATTTCATTTTGATCAGCGCTTCTATACAGTGCATCCTGTTAGATATGAATATTGAATAACCCTAGCAAATGCATTTATTGTAGGCTACCTGACTATTCTAAAAATTGAAAGAAAGAGATGTATCCCAAGTAGAACAAAAGATATGTGAATTATTATTTTTTTTTAATTTTAATTTGCCTTACTAAACATTTTTGAATGGTTGACTAGAAGTTTATTTACAAGTTAATTTCATTGTTTTCTTTTTGTAGCAATAAATATTTTCGCCAAATTGTTAGTAGTAGAAAATTTGAATTTAAGAAAAAAAATAATTTTTGGAAAAGTTCAAGTGCAAACAGTATAATTTATTATTAACGGGTGATTTTTTAGCTGGTTTGGTTTTGGCAACACTGGTTTTGACAGATGACGTGTGTTTAGTACCTTGTGTCACTGTCAAACAGCTTTAGTTTGGTTTGCACTTTAACCATGGATCGTATTACAAATGAACAACGCTTGCAAATTATTGAATTTTACTATCAAAATTCGTGCTCGGTTCGAAATGTTCATCGCGCGCTGCTTCCATTTTATGGTCGGCATTCTCGACCTTCTGAGCAGTCTATTCGGAAGATTGTGACCAAATTTCGCACCAAATTAACTTTGTTGGACATTAAACCACCAACACGTTTACGTACTGTGCGTAGTGAAGAAAATATTGCGGCCGTATCAGCTAGTGTGACAGAAGACCGCGAAATGTCGATTCGGCGCCGTTCCCAGCAGTTAGGCCTTTGTTACAGCACTACGTGGAAAATTTTGCGGAAGGATTTGGGCGTAAAGCCTTTTAAGATACAGCTGGTGCAAGAACTAAAGCCAGCCGACCTACACCAACGCCGAATTTTTGGTGAATGGGCTCTTGGAAAGCTGGCCGAGGATCGGCTTTTTTATCGACAAATTGTGTTCAGCGATGAGGCTCATTTTTGGTTGAATGGGTACGTAAATAAGCATAATTGCCGCATTTGGAGTGAAGATCAGCCAGAAGCATTGCAACAGCTACCAATGCATCCCGAAAAAGCCACTGTTTGGTGTGGTTTATGGGCCGGCGGCATTATTGGGCCATATTTCTTCAAAGATGATGCGAATCGCAGCGTTACTGTCAATGGTGAACGCTACCGAGCGATGATAACAAACTTTTTTTTGCCCGAAATGGAAGTTCTTGACTTGCATGATATGTGGTTTCAACAAGACGGTGCCACATGCCACACAGCACGCGAAACAATGGCTCAATTGCGAGGCGAGTTTGGTGAACAGTTAATTTCACGTTTCGGGCCGGTCTATTGGCCGCCTAGATCGTGCGATTTGACACCATTAGATTATTTTTTGTGGGGGTATGTCAAGGCTAATGTCTATAGGGACAAGCCCGCTTCGATTGACGCACTGGAAGCCAACATCCATGCATTCATTCGTGAGATACCGGCCGATATGTGTGAAAGAGTATGCCAAAATTGGACTCAGCGGATGGGCTACCTGAGACGCAGCCGCGGTCAACATTTGCATGAAATTATCTTTAAACATTAAATTGCAAGGTTCAAACTATCGATTCAAATAAATATTTCATTAATTTTTTTTTTTTGAGTTTTTTTTTTTTTTAAAGTTCTAAACCTCTTAAAAAATCACCCGTTACTTATATCTTAGCATTTGATTTGATCACTCACATGATTAGTAAATACTAAACAATTTGCCGGTCAGAAGTCTATGTCTGTCAATTTTTAGCTATAGCAATTTTTGCTTTCCTAACCCAATCTAAAACCTAGGTCATTCTTAATTAAAAATAATCAGTCGAGTAAAATATGCTATGCAGAATATAAAGATACTACTGCAAGCATCTTCTTCAAAGAAATTTAAATTTTAATTTTGATTGAAATATTATTTTGCTAAAACTATTTCGCAAATTTAAATAGAAAGTTTTATATGATCTAAAATTAAAGACTAAAATTTCAACTTGATTTCATCAATGGCAGTGTAAACGTGTATTTTCAGAATTTTTACCGACAGCATTTTTCTTCACCCGCCATTAGTAATCAGAAGTAGATACAAAAAAAAAACCTGTTACTCTTACGACTTAAAACAAAATTGTGTTCATAACTTTGTGTAGCCCTGAAGGCCGTTCATTCGATATCTATAGTTTTTATTTTAAATTTGCGCTTCTTATGAGTTCGACATTGGTTTTTTTTTTCTTCTCATTAAATTTACAACAAATGCTACATGTATAAATCAGTATCTCTACTAAGCGATATTGTATTTTTTCTTTGACTTTATAAAATCGACAGAAGAAAAAAAGAACCTAGCACGAGTTCATATAAGACTAGCTTTGAGGTGCGGTATTGACCATTAAAAAGTATCTTCAGGCAATTTTTATAAATTGATTAACTTAAGATACCTATCTACATAAATGCCAGGTGAGCATGAAAGAAGAAGGGAACTTAAAATTTAAGATTAGAAAAAAAGTTATGAAAATTAATTTGCAAAGATGTTTTGCTTAAGTTAATATAATAAATCGATCAAATAATGCTGTTTTATATGCCTATACCAATTCGGGGTTAGAAATAATGAATGACCGTGCTGTTTTTTATATTAGCTTATTTGGAATTTTTAAGATTTAATATTCATGAAAACATATATAAAATATTAAAATTTGTATGAAATTAAAATTCTATAAAATATAGAATATATTTTTTTTTTTTTATTTTCCCGTGGGTAGGTGCAAGACCTGCTATTCAGGCTCTATGAGGACCAAAAAACGCGTGCTCATAGAAGTGTGAGGTTCTAAGGTTCACTAAAACCACCTCCACTTCCCGATTGCAACTAAGTTGAAACTTATCTAGCAATTTATTTTTAACGAAGTTAAGAAACGTGTTGCAGGTTACTTTCCGGTGAAAGTTCCTGCTTAATTCGCGATTTTAAAGCGGTTTTCTGTTCACCGCACCAAGTCGGAAGGTTTTGTTTCTTCGCAGACGGCGTACTAAATTCGACTCTTCAAGAATGTCAATAATCGTTGAATTAGCGTGTTCTAATAGTCGACTTCTATGTTTTCGCGCGAAACATTTTATTTCCTCCCGCACCGTAGGAATCCCGAGATCCCTATGAAGATCTTCGTTTCTTATATACCACGGAGCATTTACAAATGACCTAAGCAATTTATATTCAAACGTTTGTAAGTTATTTAAGTTTGTATCGCAGGTACAACCCCAAAGTTGTATACCATAAGTCCAAACAGGTTTAAGAACGTGTCGGTATAAAATCAATTTATTTTCAATACTAAGCTTTGAATATTTACCGAGTAACCAGTTCATATCTCTTAATTTACTTTTTAGTTCTTCGCATTTCTTTTTCACGTGCGGCTTCCATTTTAATTTCGCGTCTAGAGTCACTCCCAGATACTTTGCCTCATTTGCAAACGGAACACGAGCGGTATTAAGAAAGACGGGTAATCTATTTATTTTTTTATACGTAAAGTCCACGTGGACTGACTTTGGTTCATTGAGCGCTATTCGCCATGTTTTCATCCACTCATTAACATTATTAAGAGCATTTTGTAATTTATTTGTAGCTTCGCTAATCGTTTTGCCTACTGCTAGTATTGCAGTATCATCAGCGAACGTGGCTACAATAGTGTCATCTGTTTGAGGTAAATCGCGTGTAAATAAAAGGTACAGAACTGGACCTAATACACTTCCTTGTGGTACCCCAGCCACTGGCTCGGAACATATTCTAACCTTAGAGCGGCATTTATTATGTAAAGGAGGTTAATAAACCCTTTACGAGGGAGCATTTTTAAAATCTCTGCCGTTATTAAGTCATATCCTGGAGCTTTGTTGGACTTAAGCTTCTTTATTTCTCTTTTTAATTCGGCAAGTGTAGCATTTCTCGTTATGTAGCTTTCATTTGAGGTAAAATTCATATTAATTTATTTTCGTTAATTTCGTTTTTATAGCTTTCCAAAGTGAGTAGTTGGATTCTTTCCCCGCTGTCAAGCCTTCAAGATAATTTTCAACTTCATGGTTTTTGAAATCTGATATCACCGTTTTTAGCATATTACTCACGCGATTTAAATGAGCTTTGTGTTGAGGAGCACGGGTTTGCTGCCATTTTTTACGTGCTTTTCGTTTCTCTTTCACTAAATCTTTTATTTCTTGCGCATATTTAATATCTTTAAGGCGAGGCATTAGCCTTTGATAAGGTGTGTTATCCCAAGCTGCTTTTTGTATTATATGAACAAAGGCATCTACTGCGTCTTCAAGAGGCTCAAGAGGCGTTTGTAATGATATCCTTAACTCAACGTTGTCCTCGATATCTTTTTTAAATCCATCCCAATTGGTTTTACTGTTTGTTAACCTGGGTGGTTTTTCAATTTTAGCAAGGCTTTCGCTCATAATGAGTACGACGGCAGAATGATCTGAGAAGAGGTCATAGCCCTCTGAAATTTCTATACGGTTAGAGGGTATTCCTTTCACCATGAATAAATCGATTAGGTCAGGTATTTTCGACGGATCAGTTGGCCAGTAAGTTGGCTTGCCAGTCGAATGAAAGTCACAATTATTTTCCATTACTGCTTCATATAGCATGCGACCCTTTTTTAGATATGCATCGTGAGGCCCAGAAGGTGTGCTTTGCATTAAAGTCACCACCAACAATTAAATTTGGACTAAGTGACTTTATCAATGTCGTAAATTCACTCTTATCAATTTTGCAACGCAGAGGGCAATATATGGAAGAGACATTGAGAGGAATATTTTTAGTTTTAACCTGTACACTACTCAATTGCATTGATTCCGCCTCTATTTTGAGGCCTATCGAGTGTTCAATGCATTCTTTTTTATACAATGATGATCCACCTCTTGCTTAGTTTGACGGATGAATGGCGTGGTAGTCATGAAACCCGTGGATTTTAAGATTTGATTCATTTTTGCCATGCATTTCTGATATCAAACATATGTCAATATCATTTTCTCGCATATACATCTCCAATTCTCCAAGTTTTTGCCATAATCCGTTGGCATTCCACGCTAGAATTTTAAGCTTTTCCATCATATATTTTTTGAAAGAGGTTTGTTTCGAAAACAATTTTCGAGCTTACTTAACCTATCAAAGATAAGTTTATTTATTTCACATAGTAACTACTTCAAGTTTTGACAAAATTACTGAAAAGACTTTCGAAACCGGGTCTGTTTCAGTGCCTTTATTTACGGGTATATTTTTTGCCGCTATTTGGGCATATGTTTCTGCATTTCCTTGCTTCGATATTTTCTCCGAAGGTACTGACACTGTTTTCTTTACCTTACGGATAATAGGTTTTGGACCTTTCGTAGATTTGGCATTCTTGGGAATTGCGGTTTCTAATTGCCTTGGTGGGTTTCTTTTTTTTGGGCAGATTTTGATCGTCGCTTTTGTAATTCTTTAGCTACTTCACAGCCCCTATAACTTGCTGGGTGATTTCCATTACAATTAATGCACGTCGGTGAACTTTCACTTTTTCCGTTGCAGTCAACAGTTAGATGTTTTCCAGCGCATTTTACACACCTTTGCTCTTTTTTGCAATAGGTTTGGGTGTGATTGAATTCTCGGCAGCGTTTACACTGAGGGATTAGCTTTGTGCTCTTTCTTAGAGGTTCGATCCTAACTACGATGTTTAGAATTGTTTTAATTTTATAAATTTCATCTAATTTTTCAGTCTTATAGAACGAAAGTATAAAGAGTGGGAGACCACGTTGTACCACTATCGCTTCACCCTCTTTTTTCTGTTTCTCTCTTTTGACAATGTTCGTCGCATCTAAGATTTTGAGGTTGCGCTCTTTTAGATCACTAATAATATCGTCTTTTAAACATGATGGGTGTAGACCTCTTGCCACAACACGTAGGGGTCTTTCCGACTTATTTTCATAGGTATACCATTCTACTTTTTCTTCGTTTAGTTTTCGTGACAGAAGACGATAACTTTCGGGGTCTTTCACACAAACTTTCCACTTGTTGTTGTTAAGTAAAATAATTTTAAAAGCCGATGGTGATAATGCCTTTAATATGGTTTGCAACTTGTTATACTCCGCAATACCAAAAACATTTATCGGTGGTGGGGGCCGTTCCTTAACAGGTTTTTCTTTCACTGTCGCATGTTTTGGTGAAACTCTTATTTCAAAAGAAGAGGCTGCTTCAGGCGAAGAGCCAGCTTTACGCTTTTTACTCAATCTTTTCTTTGAGGACTTTTTCTTTTCACGTGCTAGCTCTTCTTCGTCCATTTCATGTCTACAATTATTGACTTGTGGCAAGCTAGACTTTGAGTTTATTGGAGGATTTTCGCTTTTCAATATCTCATTTTCTTTTCGAAGAAGATCGACTTCTTTCTTTAGCTCTTGATAAAGTTCCATTACTTATTATGTCGAAGTTCGTTATTATCTTTTTCAAGATTTTTTGTTTTATCTGAGTCTATTTTGGCGCGCGCAGGCGTGAAGCATGAACTCTTTTGCCCGAATTTTGTTGGTTTTGCACTCGATTTAGATGGCGGTGATCGAGATACCCTTGCACTTTTTAGGAAGGGATTTATTAAATGCAATAATTGGCTCTCCCCAGAATCCATAGAGCCGACCTCCGAAGAGGGTGGATTTTCCAGTGAACCTGGACTGCCACCTGGGGTAATATATCTTATTGTTTTGCTCATTACATAGCTATGTAACATCAATCTCAGTATACGGAGTTTGGATTTTAGTCCCCTCTTACGACAGGCATGCCTACCTCGGGTATATTCTTTCCCCTTACCCGCAGGGGGCTGATAAATCATGCAGCACATCACTGGAAAGGTCTATTCAAGCCCTATCCAGGTATAAACATTAATTTAATTTTGAAAGATGATTTTGGGAGATATTTCGAAATTTCCATAGAACCATTTTATTTTAATTTTTAAATGGTATAATTTTAATTGTATATTAAGTCATACAAATTATGAGACAAAAATGAAAAAAAGCGTGAAGTGCCATGTTTAAATCAGCTAAAACAACTTCATTGATAGTTTGAGGTGAAAAAAAAATGCCATCTTAGTTTTTGATAGAAAAAAGAAATTAAAATGATTGCAGACGTTTAAAAGAAAAAATCATTTACCTATATATGTAGGTACGAAATTCTTAAAACATTTTAAAGGCCAGATTTTGAAATGGAATTTCAACGTTGAAGTTATAATTTTTTTTTTAAACAAATATTCAATTTTTTAGCGAAATTTTTTTAAGAAATAAAATTTTAGTCAATATTTTTAAAAAAATTGTGAATTCTGTTCAAAATTCTGTGTAGACAAGCACAAAAGTTTTTTTTTTTTAATATTCAATGCTCTTTTTCATTTTTAGTCAAATGCTGAAAACGACATGAAAAAATCTTTCTTTAAACAAAAACTGTTAGGTACCCACTTTCTCCCTTAAAAAAAACGAAAAAAGGTGTCAATTATGAATGGTACTTTGTTTGCCTCATAAAAATAACAAAATAAACAAGAAATGGCAAAAAAATACAATTGGTGTTTTTTTTTAATTCTCAAAAATAAAAAATTTTCCATCTGTTTCCAGCGTTTGACTAAAAAGAAAAAAATTTAAAAAACAACGACTATAAGTAAATTAACGAAAACTAACAAATTTGTATAAAAAAAGGTGCAAAAGGTTGAAAAAGTTCTGTTCAATTGGCTTTTTGAGGGGCAGTCAAGCTCTGAAATATTATTAAAATTTTTGTCCCTCTGCAAAACAAAATCTCCTTTTTTCCATTTTATTATACGAGTATAAGTAAAAGTCTTAGGTTTATTTTTTTAGTTTTAATTTCGAACCTATGACAAAACAAACGAAAAATTCCCATAGGACTTTTAAAACTTGAAAAACTGCTTTAAATGATCCCTTGTGAACAAAGAAATACCTACATTGATTTGAAAGGAAGGATTCAAGATGTAGCACACATTTCAAAACCTTAAATAAAGAGTTGGTTTTTGGTATACAGCACCCCCCCCCCCCCCCCTACAAGTGAAATCTTTGTACACCCATGTAGGTACAATTCTTAAAACAAGAAAACAAAGCTTATCAAAAATACGCAAAACTACACAAAAATACTCATAAACCTATAGTTAACAATTCACATACACAAAACATTTTCATACATTACATATTATACCTATCTCGCTGTCACCCATATCTTGCATCTTGCACCACCTTCTAAGTCCTTAAAACCAACAAAAAAATAAACAACCACCAAGTAATGAAATACAAAAGGATTTTTAATTCATTTTGTGACTATAAATTCTAATTTTGTTGGATATAGTTCACAGTGGCTTTCTGTAAGAGAATCAATATAACATCAACCGAAGATAACAAACAAATTTATAAAAACAGTAAAATAACAAAATTGCATGGCGCTTACGCTTACCAACAGAACAAAACATGTGGCTGTAGCGTTATACGAGTATTAAAAATTAGAATTAGAATAGAATGTGTAAATTTAACTTGAAGTTTGCGACTTGCAAAGACAGTACAAATTTCTGTTTTTTTTTTTTTTCGTTTCCATACAACACTTCAAAATAGTGAAGTTCAAAAGTCAAAAAAACTTCACCCAGAAAAAAATGTTTTATGTGACTGAATTTTATTCTATTTTAAGTAAAGAAATTTTTCTTTAAAATGGATATTTCACTGAAAATTGAGTTGTTTGTGTTTTTTTTTTTTGTTTATCATTCGGCATTCTGAAATATGGTCACCCTCGCCGTAGGTATAAAGGAAAAATATATTTGTTTGGCCCATAGGCATCTTAAAACCGAAAATGCTACTAAATTCACGCATGCGTTTCTGAGAGAATGGTCACGCTTTTCAATTATTTTGATATAACTTGGAAACTAAGCCAAAATTGCATAAAAAAATTAAAGCATCAAAAGTAGCATCGGAAAATTTAACTATCAAAAGTTTTAAAATTTGTTTCTAATTGTACTTTTTAAGCAAAGATTCTGTCAAGATATGCAAAGGCAAAATAAAGAAGAGACTAAAGGCTTTCATATGACTCATCAAAAATTATTTTTTATTTAAAATTGGCAGTGATAGGTATGCCCAAATGTATGTGTCTCAAGCAAGCTTTAGGTTTTTTGAAGCAGATGTTTGAATGATGATTGAATTTGAAAAATGGCTTAATTTTCAATTTTAGATTTTTGAAAATTGAAGTTTATTTTTGCCAGAAATCGTTTTTGCACCTCAACTTCTTCCACCTTTTCGTACCACCACCATACTTTGCGTCATCTGTTTTACCGTCCATCTCATTTGTGGGATATTCTTCGAAAAGAATATACACCGATCCCAATGACCACTAATCTCCCGCAAAAAAAAGACTTGAAATATTTTCCCACCATAAATCCTACGAAGAATGTTTTCCTACCATTTTTACCACCAAAGCTATTTGTTTCAATCATTTTGGTTGGAAAATCCAACAATCTGGGTGCACTGACTGGCATTACTATAACTTTTAAACTTAAATGAAAAAAAAAAACAAAGTAGAAAAATAACGCAAAACTTATTTTATCAAAAATTTATCGATTATTTCTGTTTTCAGTGCTCTTTTTAATTCTATGTCAAGTACCAAACCATGGTTGTACGTACTCGTATTTATAAGATTTAAGAAAAGTTGCAAATTAATTAAAATAACTTTTTGCCACAAAGAATTAAAACAAATATTTTTTATATTTGCCATTATTTTACTACTAAAACTGTTGAAAAGTAATGTGACTACAAATTCTCATTTAGTATGATATAATTCACATTGGCTTTCTGCAAGAAAATCATCAATGGAACATGAACTGAACATAAACGCAAATATAACTTTTAATTTGAAACAGAACTTCTTTTTGTTTCTATTTTATTCTAAATTAGATTAGATTTGATAAGATTTGATTAGAAAACACACTGCCAATGTTAATGATTTTACTAGATGAATAAATTAAACGAGTTCCCTTTGGGAAATATCGTCCTCAATGAATATAATAGCTGAAATCATCAATGAATTCACTTGCCAAATTGCGATGATTCAGTAAATTAAATTAAATTAGATTAACATTTTTGTTCGAATAAACAGAAATCGGAAAACCAATGAAAACCTTACAAAAATTTAGACCATTTAAACCGATATGGCTGTTGACTAAAAAGAATTTCTTATAGAAGTTCTTGTAGACTTTCCTTGTTAAAATATTATAAAAAAAACCATCATATTATGGTAGTTAAATTTTCTCCTTTTATTTTTTTAATATAATTTTTAAGTGCAGCTTTAGCTTTTTAACATTATTTACACTAAGGGTATCGTTTCGCTTGAGTTCTCTTACATCCTTCCATAGTGCCAAGGTTTGAATTTAATTAGTTTACTTCTTTAGTTTTTTTAAGTTAATTTTACTTTTCTTATATGTCTACTTTTTATAACTACAAGACCTTTTTTGTTAGGTAGGTAGGTACTATTATGGCAAGATTTTGATCAGACTTGTCATATACCTAACAGTGATGAGGAAGACCAAAGAAGTGGGTCTAACAAGTCTGTATACCTTTGGTGATTCTGCCCAAACATTTTTTTCATTTCTTTAGAACTAAAAATACCGGTTCCTGCCATAAAATTTCCTCAGAGTCCTCCGCCACAGGTACATGTAAATACATACATAAACATATATTTCAAATGAAGGACAACAAATTCCCTAATTTTTTCAGATTATTCTTTTTATCCCCTAAGTCGCTTTAATTAAATTGGCCTATTAATTTGTAATCGCGTAAGATCTGCCCAAATTCAACGCAGGACGCAGGGTATGTAGATTGAAAGTAAACAAGAAAAAGATGTATTTTCCCTCGTTCTTACCGACATCAATAAACAAAAAAACAATATTTAGAATGGAAAACCATTCATAGAAAGTACCTACTCATGTATGTTGAAAACTTAATTTTAACCGAAGGTGTTTCTGAAAAGAAATTTATTAGAAAATAAACCTTGTAAGAATGGACTTCTGGCTTTCCAAAAATTACTGTAAGTAGTTGTTTTTTAATATATTTTATTCCATAAGCATTTTTTGTTTATAAAATTGCCCTTTCTGGCCAAGAGATGGAAATACAATCCCCTCCAGTATGATTTTTTCTTGTATACTTTCAATATCTACGGTGGGTGTCAAAACATTATTTATGGAGTTACATGAAATTTAAACAAAAAAATATGGGCAAAATAAAAAAAACTGCATCCCAACAGTAAAAAAAAGCTTTATACAATAGCAATAGACCGAAACAAAAATATCAAAATTAAAAGTAGTGATTTTTTCCTTACAAAAAACTAAACATAGTTACGTACCTACCTACTCTTTATTTTAAGCGTTTATATTTCGGTTTAAATTCCATGTAACTCCAGAAATTATTAGTGTTTACTTACATTTGACGTTCGCTCTAAATGCCTTAAACTTTACAGCGACTATAAGCGATGAAAATCCAAAATAAAACTAATAATAAAATAAAAATAATAAAATTTTGGAAAACGATCAGATATCCTATAGAAATATCGGAAACTGTCTTCAAATAATTCCTGCATAGATGTAGTGAAAAGAAGCAACATTGCTACAGAAATTAAAAATCTCAAAACAAATACCCAAGATTTGAATATCAAAATTAAAATTGTAAACGAAATATAATCTACATACATACATACTGTAAGTAGTATGCATAAATCTATAAACATACCTACCTCAAGCTAATATGCAAAAACAATAAAGTCATAGAAACCAATTGTATTATTGTTACCATTGTCCTAACAACAGATTCATTAGTCTCACTTTGTCCCATTAATGTTGCGAAAATCTTAATAATACAACCCTCTCTTTCTTCTCATTCATTCTGCTTTTAAATTTTCCTTCTATCTCAATTCTCAAATATCAAAGACAGATCTTAGCGCCGATTGTCGTCGGCCTATGAAAATTAAAAAAATTGGCTCCTGATAGTACTATAGATTCTATATACAATGATACTCGTATGATAGAAATTTTTCGTATGATAGAAATCAGCGCATTGTATGATAATTTATTGTGAACAACATGGCAGCACTTCAGTCTTAAGATATCCGTCGAACTGAACGGACGTGTTTTAGGTAGTCTTATGATATCCTTTGTGCTGAACGGACGTGTTATGTTAAGTTAAGTTAAGTTAAGTTAAGTTAAGTTAAGTTAAGTTAAGTTAAGTTAAGTTAAGTTAAGTTAAGTTAAGTTAAGTTAAGTTAAGTTAAGTTAAGTTAAGTTAAGTTAAGTTAAGTTAAGTTAAGTTAAGTTAAGTTAAGTTAAGTTAAGTTAAGTTAAGTTAAGTTAAGTTAAGTTAAGTTAAGTTAAGTTAAGTTAAGTTAAGTTAAGTTAAGTTTAGTTAAGTTAAGTTAAGTTAAGTTAAGTTAAGTTAAGTTAAGTTAAGTTAAGTTAAGTTATGTTAAGTTAAGTTAAGTTAAGTTAAGTTAAGTTAAGTTAAGTTAAGTTAAGTTAAGTTAAGTTAAGTTAAGTTAAGTTAAGTTAAGTTAAGTTAAGTTAAGTTAAGTTAAGTTAAGTTAAGTTAAGTTAAGTTAAGTTAAGTTAAGTTAAGTTAAGTTAAGTTAAGTTAAGTTAAGTTAAGTTAAGTTAAGTTAAGTTAAGTTAAGTTAAGTTGGACTTGGACTTGGACTTGGACTTGGACTTGGACTTGGACTTGGACTTGGACTTGGACTCGGACTTGGACTTGGACTTGGACTTGGACTTGGACTTGGACTTGGACTTGGACTTGGACTTGGACTTGGACTTGGACTTGGACTTGGACTTGGACTTGGACTTGGACTTGGACTTGGACTTGGACTTGGACTTGGACTTGGACTTGGACTTGGACTTGGACTTGGACTTGGACTTGGACTTGGACTTGGACTTGGACTTGGACTTGGACTTGGACTTGGACTTGGACTTGGACTTGGACTTGGACTTGGACTTGGACTTGGACTTGGACTTGGACTTGGACTTGGACTTGGACTTGGACTTGGACTTGGACTTGGACTTGGACTTGGACTTGGACTTGGACTTGGACTTGGACTTGGACTTGGACTTGGACTTGGACTTGGACTTGGACTTGGACTTGGACTTGGACTTGGACTTGGACTTGGACTTGGACTTGGACTTGGACTTGGACTTGGACTTGGACTTGGACTTGGATTTGGACTTGGACTTGTGCTTGGACCTGTACTTGGACTTGGACTTGGACTTGGACTTGGACTTGGACTTGGACTTGGACTTGGACTTGGACTTGGACTTGGACTTGGACTTGGACTTGGACTTGGACTTGGACTTGGACTTGGACTTGGACTTGGACTTGGACTTGGACTTGGAGTTGAACTTGACTTGGACTTGGACTTGGACTTGGACTTGGACTTGGACTTGGACTTGGACTTGGACTTGGACTTGGACTTGGACTTGGACTTGGACTTAAACTTGGACTTGGACTTGGACTTGGACTTGGACTTGGACTTGGACCTGGACTTGGACTTGGACTTGGACTTGGACTTGGACTTGGACTTGGACTTGGACTTGGACTTGGACTTGGACTTGGACTTGGACTTGGACTTGGACTTGGACTTGGACTTGGACTTGGACTTGGACTTGGACTTGGACTTGGACTTGGACTTGGACTTGGACTTGGACTTGGACTTGGACTTGGACTTGGACTTATACTTGGACTTGGACTTGGACTTGGACTTGGACTTGGACTTGGACTTGGACTTGGACTTGGACTTGGACTTGGACTTGGACTTGGACTTGGACTTGGACTTGGACTTGGACTTGGACTTGGACTTGGACTTGGACTTGGACTTGGACTTGGACTTGGACTTGGACTTGGACTTGGACTTGGACTTGGACTTGGACTTGGACTTGGACTTGGACTTGGACTTGGACTTTAACTTGGACTTGGACTTGGACTTGGACTTGGACTTGGACTTGGACTTGGACTTGGACTTGGACTTGGACTTGGACTTGGACTTGGACTTGGACTTGGACTTGGACTTGGACTTGGACTTGCACATGCATTTGCACTTCGACTTCGACTTAGAAAGTTGGATAGAAAAACGATGTCTTTTCAAAGTTACTCAAATAAATCATGACGCACACCACTGGAAAGGTCTGTTTAAGCGCTATACAGGTATCGAATTTAATATTAATTTGATTTATTTTTTCAGGAGTTATTTCTAAATATGCTTAGAAAAACTACGTCTTTTCAAAGTTAATCAAATAAATCATGACGCACATCACTGCAAATGTCTGTTCAAGTCCTATACAGGTATCGAAACTAATTTTATTTTGATTGATTTTTTCAGGAGATATTTCAAATTTTGCTCAGAAAAACTACGTCTTTTCAAAGTTAATCAAATAAATCATGACGCACATCCTTGCAAAGGTCTGTTCAGGTCCTATACAGGTATCGAAACTAATTTTATTTTGATTTAATTTTTCAGGAGATATTTCAAAATTTGCTTAGAAAAACGACGTCTTTTCAAAGTTAATCAAATAAATCATGACGCACATCACTGCAAAGGTCTGTTCAAGCCCTATACAGGTATCGAAACTAATTTATTTTGATTGATTTTTTCAGGAGTTATTTCAAAATTTGCTTAGAAAAACGACGTCTTTTCAAAGTTAATCAAATAAATCATGACGCACATCACTGCAAAGGTCTGTTCAAGTCCTATACAGGTATCGAAACTAATTTTATTTTGATTGATTTTTTCAGGAGATATTTCAAAATTTGCTTTGAAAAATGACGTCTTTTCAAAGTTACTAAAATTAATCATGACGCACATCACTTGAAAGGTCTGTTCAAGCCCTATACAGGTATCGAAACTAATTTTATTTTGATTGATTTTTTCAGGAGTTATTTAAAAAATTTGGTTAGAAAATTGACGTTTTTCAAAGTTAATCAAATAAATCATGACGTACAGCACTGCAAAGGTCTGCTCAAGTCCTATACAGGTATCGAAACTAATTTTATTTTGATTGATTTTTTCAGGAGTTATTTCAAAATTTGCTTTGAAAAATGACGTCTTTTCAAAGTTAATAAAATAAATCATGACGCACTTCACAGGAAAGGTCTATTCAAGCCCTATACAGGTATCGAAACGAATTTTATTTTGATTGATTTTTTCAGGAGTTATTTCAAAATTTGCTTAGAAAAACTACGTCTTTTCAAAGTTAATCAAATAAATCATGACGTACATCACTGCAAAGGTCTGTTCAAGTCCTATACAGGTATCGAAACTAATTTTATTTTGATTGAATTTTTCAGGAGTTATTTAAAAAATTTGCGTAGAAAAACGACGTTTTTCAAAGTAAATCAAATAAATCATGACGCACATCAATGCAAATGTCTGTTCAAGTCCTATACAGGTATCGAAACTAATTTTATTTTGATTGATTTTTTCAGGAGATATTTCAAAATTTGCTTTGAAAAATGACGTCTTTTCAAAGTTAATCAAATAAATCGTGACGCACATCACTGCAAAGGTCTGTTCAAGCCCTATACAAGTATCGAAACTAATTTTATTTTGATTGATTTTTTCAGGAGTTATTTCAAAATTTGCTTAGAGAAACGACGTCTTTTCAAAGTTAATCAAATAAATCGTGACGCACATCACTGCAAAGGTCTGTTCAAGTCCTATACAGGTATCGAAACTAATTTTATTTTGATTGATTTTTTCAGGAGTTATTTCAAAATTTGCTTAGAAAAACTACGTCTTTTCAAAGTTAATCAAATAAATCATGACGCACATCACTGCAAAGGTCTGTTCAAGTCCTATACAGCTATCGAAACTTATTTTATTTTGATTTATTTTTTCAGGAGATATTTCAAAATTTGCTTTGAAAAACTACGTCTTTTCAAAGTTAATAAAATAAATCATGACGCACATCACTGCAAAGGTCTGTTCAAGTCCTATACAGCTATCGAAACTTATTTTATTTTGATTTATTTTTTCAGGAGATATTTCAAAATTTGCTTTGAAAAACTACGTCTTTTCAAAGTTAATAAAATAAATCATGACACACATCACTGGAAAGGTCTGTTCAAGCCCTATACAGGTATCGAAACTTATTTAATTTTGTTTGATTTTTTCAGGAGTAACTTCAAAATTTGCTTAGAAAAACTACGTCTTTTCAAAGTTAATCAAATAAATCATGACGCACATCACTGCAAAGGTCTGTTCAAGTCCTATACAGGCATCGAAACTAATTTTATTTTGATTGATTTTTTCAGGAGTTATTTCAAAATTTGCTTAGAAAAACGACGTCTTTTCAAAGTTAATCAAATAAATCATGACGCACATCACTGGAAAGGTCTATTCAAGCCCTATCCAGTTATGAACATTAATTTAATTTTGAATGATGATTTTGGGAGATATTTCAAAATTTCCATAGAACCATTTTATTTTAATTTTTAAATGGTATAATTTTAATTGTATATTAAGTCATACAAATTATGAGACAAAAATGAAAAAAAGCGTGAAGTGCCATGTTCAAATCAGCTAAAACAACTTCATTGATAATTTGAGGTGAAAAAAGAATGCCATCTTAGTTTTTGATAGAAAAAAGAAATTAAAATGATTGCAGACGTTTAAAAGAAAAAATCATTTACCTATATATGTAGGTACGAAATTCTTAAAACATTTTAAAGGCCAGATTTTGAAATGGAATTTCAACGTTGAAGTTATATTTTTTTTTTTAAACTAATATTCAATTTGTTAGCCAAATTTTTTTAAGAAATATAATTTTAGTCAATATTTAAAAAAAAAAATTGTGAATTCTGTTCAAAATTCTGTGTAGACAAGCACAAATGTTCTTTTTAATATTCAATGCTCTTTTTCATTTTTAGTCAAATGCTGAAAACGACATGAAAAAATCTTTCTTTAAACAAAAACTGTTAGGTACCCACTTTCTCCCTTAAAAAAAAAAAAACGAAAAAAGGTATCAATTATGAATGGTACTTTGTTTGCCTCGTAAAAATATCAAAATAAACAAGAAATGGCAAACAAATACAATTAGTTTTTTTTTTTCATTCTCAACAATAGAAAATTTTCCATCTGTTTCCAGCGTTTGACTAAAAATAAAAAAATTAACGAAAACTAACAAATTTGTATAAAAAAAGGTACAAAAGGTTGAAAAAGTTCTGTTCAATTGGCTTTTTGAGGGCCAGTCAAGCTCTGAAATATTATTAAAATTATTGTCCCTCTGCAAAACAAAATCTCCTTTTTTCCATTTTATAATATAAGTAAAAGTCTTAGGTTATTTTTTTAGTTTTAATTTCGAACCTATGACAAAACAAACGAAAAATTCCCTTAGGACTTTTAAAACTTGAAAAACTGCTTTAAATACAAATGAATACCTACATTGATTTGAAAGGAAGGATTCAAGATGTAGCACACATTTCAAAACCTTAAATAAAGAGTTGGTTTTTGGTATACAGCACCCCCCTACAAGTGAAATCTTTGTACACCCATGTAGGTACAATTCTTAAAACAAGAAAACAAAGCTTATCAAAAATACGCAAAACTACACAAAAATACTCATAAACCTATAGTTAACAATTCACATACACAAAACATTTTCATACATTACATATTATACCTATCTCGCTGTCACCCATATCTTGCATCTTGCACCACCTTCTAAGTCCTTAAAACCAACAAAAAAATAAACAACCACCAAGTAATGAAATACAAAAGGATTTTTAATTCATTTTGTGACTATAAATTCTAATTTTGTTGGATATAGTTCACAGTGGCTTTCTGTAAGAGAATCAATATAACATCAACCGAAGATAACAAACAAATTTATAAAAACAGTAAAATAACAAAATTGCATGGCGCTTACGCTTACCAACAGAACAAAACATGTGGCTGTAGCGTTATACGAGTATTAAAAATTAGAATTAGAATAGAATGTGTAAATTTAACTTGAAGTTTGCGACTTGCAAAGACAGTACAAATTTCTGTTTTTTTTTTTTTTCGTTTCCATACAACACTTCAAAATAGTGAAGTTCAAAAGTCAAAAAAACTTCACCCAGAAAAAAATGTTTTATGTGACTGAATTTTATTCTATTTTAAGTAAAGAAATTTTTCTTTAAAATGGATATTTCACTGAAAATTGAGTTGTTTGTGTTTTTTTTTTTTGTTTATCATTCGGCATTCTGAAATATGGTCACCCTCGCCGTAGGTATAAAGGAAAAATATATTTGTTTGGCCCATAGGCATCTTAAAACCGAAAATGCTACTAAATTCACGCATGCGTTTCTGAGAGAATGGTCACGCTTTTCAATTATTTTGATATAACTTGGAAACTAAGCCAAAATTGCATAAAAAAATTAAAGCATCAAAAGTAGCATCGGAAAATTTAACTATCAAAAGTTTTAAAATTTGTTTCTAATTGTACTTTTTAAGCAAAGATTCTGTCAAGATATGCAAAGGCAAAATAAAGAAGAGACTAAAGGCTTTCATATGACTCATCAAAAATTATTTTTTATTTAAAATTGGCAGTGATAGGTATGCCCAAATGTATGTGTCTCAAGCAAGCTTTAGGTTTTTTGAAGCAGATGTTTGAATGATGATTGAATTTGAAAAATGGCTTAATTTTCAATTTTAGATTTTTGAAAATTGAAGTTTATTTTTGCCAGAAATCGTTTTTGCACCTCAACTTCTTCCACCTTTTCGTACCACCACCATACTTTGCGTCATCTGTTTTACCGTCCATCTCATTTGTGGGATATTCTTCGAAAAGAATATACACCGATCCCAATGACCACTAATCTCCCGCAAAAAAAAGACTTGAAATATTTTCCCACCATAAATCCTACGAAGAATGTTTTCCTACCATTTTTACCACCAAAGCTATTTGTTTCAATCATTTTGGTTGGAAAATCCAACAATCTGGGTGCACTGACTGGCATTACTATAACTTTTAAACTTAAATGAAAAAAAAAAACAAAGTAGAAAAATAACGCAAAACTTATTTTATCAAAAATTTATCGATTATTTCTGTTTTCAGTGCTCTTTTTAATTCTATGTCAAGTACCAAACCATGGTTGTACGTACTCGTATTTATAAGATTTAAGAAAAGTTGCAAATTAATTAAAATAACTTTTTGCCACAAAGAATTAAAACAAATATTTTTTATATTTGCCATTATTTTACTACTAAAACTGTTGAAAAGTAATGTGACTACAAATTCTCATTTAGTATGATATAATTCACATTGGCTTTCTGCAAGAAAATCATCAATGGAACATGAACTGAACATAAACGCAAATATAACTTTTAATTTGAAACAGAACTTCTTTTTGTTTCTATTTTATTCTAAATTAGATTAGATTTGATAAGATTTGATTAGAAAACACACTGCCAATGTTAATGATTTTACTAGATGAATAAATTAAACGAGTTCCCTTTGGGAAATATCGTCCTCAATGAATATAATAGCTGAAATCATCAATGAATTCACTTGCCAAATTGCGATGATTCAGTAAATTAAATTAAATTAGATTAACATTTTTGTTCGAATAAACAGAAATCGGAAAACCAATGAAAACCTTACAAAAATTTAGACCATTTAAACCGATATGGCTGTTGACTAAAAAGAATTTCTTATAGAAGTTCTTGTAGACTTTCCTTGTTAAAATATTATAAAAAAAACCATCATATTATGGTAGTTAAATTTTCTCCTTTTATTTTTTTAATATAATTTTTAAGTGCAGCTTTAGCTTTTTAACATTATTTACACTAAGGGTATCGTTTCGCTTGAGTTCTCTTACATCCTTCCATAGTGCCAAGGTTTGAATTTAATTAGTTTACTTCTTTAGTTTTTTTAAGTTAATTTTACTTTTCTTATATGTCTACTTTTTATAACTACAAGACCTTTTTTGTTAGGTAGGTAGGTACTATTATGGCAAGATTTTGATCAGACTTGTCATATACCTAACAGTGATGAGGAAGACCAAAGAAGTGGGTCTAACAAGTCTGTATACCTTTGGTGATTCTGCCCAAACATTTTTTTCATTTCTTTAGAACTAAAAATACCGGTTCCTGCCATAAAATTTCCTCAGAGTCCTCCGCCACAGGTACATGTAAATACATACATAAACATATATTTCAAATGAAGGACAACAAATTCCCTAATTTTTTCAGATTATTCTTTTTATCCCCTAAGTCGCTTTAATTAAATTGGCCTATTAATTTGTAATCGCGTAAGATCTGCCCAAATTCAACGCAGGACGCAGGGTATGTAGATTGAAAGTAAACAAGAAAAAGATGTATTTTCCCTCGTTCTTACCGACATCAATAAACAAAAAAACAATATTTAGAATGGAAAACCATTCATAGAAAGTACCTACTCATGTATGTTGAAAACCCAATTTTAACCGAAGGTGTTTCTGAAAAGAAATTTATTAGAAAATAAACCTTGTAAGAATGGACTTCTGGCTTTCCAAAAATTACTGTAAGTAGTTGTTTTTTAATATATTTTATTCCATAAGCATTTTTTTTATAAAATTGCCCTTTCTGGCCAAGAGATGGAAATACAATCCCCTCCAGTATGATTTTTTCTTGTATACTTTCAATATCTACGGTGGGTGTCAAAACATTATTTATGGAGTTACATGAAATTTAAACAAAAAAATATGGGCAAAATAAAAAAAACTGCATCCCAACAGTAAAAAAAAGCTTTATACAATAGCAATAGACCGAAACAAAAATATCAAAATTAAAAGTAGTGATTTTTTCCTTACAAAAAACTAAACATAGTTACGTACCTACCTACTCTTTATTTTAAGCGTTTATATTTCGGTTTAAATTCCATGTAACTCCAGAAATTATTAGTGTTTACTTACATTTGACGTTCGCTCTAAATGCCTTAAACTTTACAGCGACTATAAGCGATGAAAATCCAAAATAAAACTAATAATAAAATAAAAATAATAAAATTTTGGAAAACGATCAGATATCCTATAGAAATATCGGAAACTGTCTTCAAATAATTCCTGCATAGATGTAGTGAAAAGAAGCAATTAAGCAATCAAAATTAAAATTGTAAACGAAATATAATCTACATACATACATACTGTAAGTAGTATGCATAAATCTATAAACATACCTACCTCAAGCTAATATGCAAAAACAATAAAGTCATAGAAACCAATTGTATTATTGTTACCATTGTCCTAACAACAGATTCATTAGTCTCACTTTGTCCCATTAATGTTGCGAAAATCTTAATAATACAACCCTCTCTTTCTTCTCATTCATTCTGCTTTTAAATTTTCCTTCTATCTCAATTCTCAAATATCAAAGACAGATCTTAGCGCCGATTGTCGTCGGCCTATGAAAATTAAAAAAATTGGCTCCTGATAGTACTATAGATTCTATATACAATGATACTCGTATGATAGAAATTTTTCGTATGATAGAAATCAGCGCATTGTATGATAATTTATTGTGAACAACATGGCAGCACTTCAGTCTTAAGATATCCGTCGAACTGAACGGACGTGTTTTAGGTAGTCTTATGATATCCTTTGTGCTGAACGGACGTGTTATGTTAAGTTAAGTTAAGTTAAGTTAAGTTCAGTTAAGTTAAGTTAAGTTAAGTTAAGTTAAGTTAAGTTAAGTTAAGTTAAGTTAAGTTAAGTTAAGTTAAGTTAAGTTAAGTTAAGTTAAGTTAAGTTAAGTTAAGTTAAGTTAAGTTAAGTTAAGTTAAGTTAAGTTAAGTTAAGTTAAGTTAAGTTAAGTTAAGTTAAGTTAAGTTAAGTTAAGTTAAGTTAAGTTAAGTTAAGTTAAGTTAAGTTAAGTTAAGTTAAGTTAAGTTAAGTTAAGTTAAGTTAAGTTAAGTTAAGTTAAGTTAAGTTAAGTTAAGTTAAGTTAAGTTAAGTTAAGTTAAGTTAAGTTAAGTTAAGTTAAGTTAAGTTAAGTTAAGTTAAGTTAAGTTAAGTTAAGTTAAGTTAAGTTAAGTTAAGTTAAGTTAAGTTAAGTTAAGTTAAGTTAAGTTAAGTTAAGTTAAGTTAAGTTAAGTTAAGTTAAGTTAAGTTAAGTTAAGTTAAGTTAAGTTAAGTTAAGTTAAGTTAAGTTAAGTTAAGTTAAGTTAAGTTAAGTTAAGTTAAGTTAAGTTAAGTTAAGTTAAGTTAAGTTAAGTTAAGTTAAGTTAAGTTAAGTTGGACTTGGACTTGGAATTGGCTTTGGACTTGGACTTGGACTTGAAATTGGACTTGGATTTGGACTTGGGCTTAGACTTGGACTTGGACTTGGACTTGGACTTGGACTTGGACTTGGACTTGGACTTGGACTTGGACTTGGAATTTGACTTGGACTTGGACTTGGACTTGGACTTGGACTTGGACTTGGACTTGGACTTGGACTTGGACTTGGACTTGGACTTGGACTTGGACTTGGACTTGGACTTGGACTTGGACTTGGACTTGGACTTGGACTTTGACTTGGACTTGGACTTTGACTTTGACTTGGACTTGGACTTGGACTTGGACTTGGACTTGGACTTGGACTTGGACTTGGACTTGGACTTGGACTTTGACTTTGACTTTGACTTTGACTTTGACTTGGACTTGGACTTGGACTTGGACTTGGACTTTGACTTGGACTTGGACTTGGACTTGGACTTGGACTTGGACTTGGACTTGGACTTGGACTTGGACTTGGACTTGGACTTGGACTTGGACTTGGACTTGGACTTGGACTTGGACTTGGACTTGGACTTGGACTTGGACTTGGACTTGGACTTGGAGTTGGACTTGGAGTTGGACTTGGACTTGGACTTGGAATTGAGCTTGGACTTGGACTAGAGTTGGACTTGGACTTGGACTTGGACTTGGACTTGGACTTGGACTTGGACTTGGACTTGTACTAGAGATGGACTTGGACTTGGACTTGGACTTGGACTTGGACTTGGACTTGGACTTGGACTTGGACTTGGACTTGGACTTGGACTTGGACTTGAATTTGGACTTGGACTTGGACTTGGACTTGGACTTGGACTTGGACTTGGACTTAGACCTGGACTTGGACTTGGACTTGGACAAGAGTTGGACTTGGACTAGAGTTGGACTTGGACTTGGACTTGGACTTGAAATTGGACTTCGAATTTGATTTGGATTTGGAGTGTCAAGCCCTATACAGGTATGGAAATTAATTTTATTTTGATTGATTTTTTCAGGAGTTATTTTAAAATTTGCTAAGAAAAACGACGTCTTTTCAAAGTTAATCAAATAAATCATGACGCACATCACTGCAAAGGTCTGTTCAAGCCCTATACAGGTATCGAAACTAATTTTATTTTGATTGATTTTTTCAGGAGATATTTCAAAATTTGCTTAAAAAAACGACGTCTTTTCAAAGTTAATAAAATAAATCATGACGCACATCACTGGAAAGGTCTGTTCAAGCCCTATACAGGTATCGAATCTAATTTTATTTTGATTTATTTTTTTAGGAGATATTTAAAAATTTGCTCAGAAAAACGACGTCTTTTCAAAGTTAATCAAATAAATCATGACGCACATCACTGCAAAGGTCTGTTCAAGCCCTATACATTTTCGAATCAAATTTTAATTTGATTGGTTTTTTCAGGAGATATTTCAAAATTTGCTTAGAAAAATGACGTCTTTTCAAAGTTAATAAAATAAATCATGACGCACATCACTGCAAAGGTCTGTTCAAGCCCTATACAGGTATCGAAACTAATTTTATTTTGATTGATTTTTTCAGGAGATATTTCAAAATTTGCTTTGAAAAATGACGTCTTTTCAAAGTTAATAAAATAAATCATGACGTACATCACTGCAAAGGTCTGTTCAAGTCCTATACAGGTATCGAAACTTATTTTATTTTGATTGATTTTTTCAGGAGATATTTCAAAATTTGCTTTGAAAAATGACGTCTTTTCAAAGTTAATAAAATAAATCATGACGCACATCACTGGAAAGGTCTGTTCAAGCCCTATACAGATATCGAAATTAATTTTATTTTGATTGATTTTTTCAGGAGATATTTCAAAATTTGCTTAGAAAAACTACGTCTTTTCAAAGTTAATAAAATAAATCATGACGCACATCACTGCAAAGGTTTGTTCAAGCCCTATACAGGTACCGAATCTAATTTTAATTTGATTTATTTTTTCAGGAGATATTTCAAAATTTGCTTAGAAAAACGACGTCTTTTCAAAGTTAATAAAATAAATCATGACGCACATCACTGGAAAGGTCTGTACAAGCCCTATACAGGTATCGAAACTAATTTTATTTTGATTGATTTTTTCAGGAGTTATTTAAAAAATTTGCTTAGAAAATCGACGTTTTTCAAAGTTGATCAAATAAATCATGACGCACATCACTGGAAAGGTCTGTTCAAGCCCTATACAGATATCGAAATTAATTTTATTTTGATTGATTTTTTCAGGAGATATTTCAAAATTTGCTTAGAAAAACTACGTCTTTTCAAAGTTAATCAAATAAATCATGACGTACATCACTGCAAAGGTCTGTTCAAGTCCTATACAGGTATCGAAACTTATTTTATTTTGATTGATTTTTTCAGGAGATATTTCAAAATTTGCTTTGAAAAATGACGTCTTTTCAAAGTTAATAAAATAAATCATGACGCACATCACTGGAAAGGTCTGTTCAAGCCCTATACAGATATCGAAATTAATTTTAATTTGATTGATTTTTTCAGGAGATATTTCAAAATTTGCTTAGAAAAACTACGTCTTTTCAAAGTTAATAAAATAAATCATGACGCACATCACTGCAAAGGTCTGTTCAAGCCCTATACAGGTATCGAATCTAATTTTAATTTGATTGATTTTTTCAGGGGATATTTCAAAATTTGCTTAGAAAAATGACGTCTTTTCAAAGTTAATAAAACAAATCATGACGCACATCACTGGAAAGGTCTGTTCAAGCCCTATACAGGTATCGAAACTAATTTTTTTTTTGATTGATTTTTTCAGGAGTTATTTCAAAATTTGCTTAGAAAAACTACGTCTTTTCAAAGTTAATCAAATAAATCATGACGCACATCACTGCAAAGGTCTGTTCAAGTCCTATACAAGTATCGAAACTAATTTTATTTTGATTGATTTTTTCAGGAGATATTTCAAAATTTGCTTTGAAAAATGACGTCTTTTCAAAGTTAATAAAATAAATAAAATAAATCATGACGCACATCACTGCAAAGGTCTGTTCAAGCCCTATACAGGCATCGAAACTAATTTTATTTTTATTGATTTTTTCAGGAGATATTTCAAAATTTGCTTAAAAAAATTACGTCTTTTCAAAGTTAATAAAATAAATCATGACGCACATCACTGGAAAGGTCTGTTCAAGCCCTATACAGGTATCGAATCTAATTTTAATTTGATTTATTTTTTCAGGAGATATTTTAAAATTTGCTCAGAAAAACGACGTCTTTTCAAAGTTAATCAAATAAATCATGACGCACATCACTGGAAAGGTCTGTTCAAGCCCTATACAGGTATCGAATCTAATTTTTAATTTGATTTATTTTTTCAGGAGATATTTCAAAATTTGGTTAGAAAAACTACGTCTTTTCAAAGTTAATCAAATAAATCATGACGTACATCACTGCAATGGTCTGTTCAAGTCCTATACAGGTATCGAAACTAATTTTATTTTGATTGATTTTTTCAGGAGATATTTCAAAATTTGGTTAGAAAAATGACGTCTTTTCAAAGCTAATAAAATAAATCATGACGCACATCACTGGAAAGGTCTATTCAAGCCCTATACAGATATCGAAATTAATTTTATTTTGATTGATTTTTTCAGGAGCTATTTCAAAATTTGCTTAGAAAAACTACGTCTTTTCAAAGTTAATAAAATAAATCATGACGCACATCACTGCAAAGGTTTGTTCAAGCCCTATACAGGTATCGAATCTAATTTTAATTTGATTTATTTTTTCAGGAGTTATTTCAAAATTTGCTTAGGAAAACGACGTCTTTTCAAAGTTAATCAAATAAATCATGACGTACATCACTGCAAAGGTCTGTTCAAGCCCTATACAGGAATCGAAACTAATTTTATTTTGATTGATTTTTTCAGGAGTTATTTCAAAATTTGCTTTGAAAAATGACGTCTTTTCAAAGTTACTAAAATTAATCATGACGCACATCACTTGAAAGGTCTGTTCAAGCCCTATACAGGTATCGAAACTAATTTTATTTTGATTGATTTTTTCAGGAGTTATTTAAAAAATTTGGTTAGAAAATTGACGTTTTTCAAAGTTAATCAAATAAATCATGACGTACAGCACTGCAAAGGTCTGCTCAAGTCCTATACAGGTATCGAAACTTATTTTATTTTGATTGATTTTTTCAGGAGATATTTCAAAATTTGCTTTGAAAAATGATGTCTTTTCAAAGTTAATAAAATAAATTATGGCGCACATCACTGGAAAGGTCTGTTCAAGCCCTATACAGGCATCGAAACTAATTTTATTTTGATTGATTTTTTTAGGAGATATTCCAAAATTTGCTTTGAAAAATGACGTCTTTTCAAAGTTAATAAAATAAATCATGACGCACATCACTGGAAAGCTCTGTTCAAGCCCTATAGAGGTATCGAAACTAATTTTATTTTGATTAATTTTTTCAGGAGATATTTCAAAATTTGCTTTGAAAAATGACGTCTTTTCAAAGTAAATAAAATAAATCATGACGCACATCACTGCAAAGGTCTGTTCAAGCCCTATACAGGTATCGAAACTAATTTTATTTTGATTGATTTTTTCAGGAGTTATTTCAAAATTTGCTTAGAAAAACGACGTCTTTTCAAAGTGAATCAAATAAATCATGACGCACATCACTGGAAAGGTCTGTTCAAGCCCTATCCAGTTATGAACATTAATTTAATTTTGAGATGATTTTGGGAGATATTTCAAAATTTCCATAGACCCATTTTATTTTAATTTTTAAATGGTATAATTTTAATTGTATATTAAGTCATACAAATTATGAGACAAAAATGAAAAAAAGCGTGAAGTGCCATGTTTAAATCAGCTAAAACAACTTCATTGATAGTTTGAGTCAAAAAAAGGATGCCATCTTAGTTTTTGATAGAAAAAAGAAAATAAAATGATTGCAGACGTTTAAAAGAAAAAATCATTTACCTATATATGAAGGTAGGAAATTCTGAAAACATTTTAAAGGCCAGATTTTGAAATGGAATTTTAACGTTGAAGTTATAATTTTTGTTTAAAACTAATATTCAATTTTTTAAAAAATATAATTTTAGTCAATATTTTTAAAAAAAATTGTGAATTCTGTTCAAAATTCTGTGTAGACAAGCACAAATGTTCTTTTTAATATTCAATGCTCTTTTTCATTTTTAGTCAATATTTTTGAAAAAAATTGTGAATTCTGTTCAAAATTCTGTGTAGACAAGCACAAATGTTCTGTTTAATATTCAATGCTCTTTTTCATTTTTATTCAAATGCTGAAAACCACATGTAAAAATCTTTCTTTAAACAAAAACTGTTAGGTACCCACTTTCTCTCTTAAAAAAGAACGAAAAAAGGTGTCAATTATGAATGGTACTTTGTTTGCCTCGTAAAAATAACAAAATAAACAAGAAATGGCAAAAAAATACAATTGTGTTTTTTTTTTTTTTTTTTAATTCTCAAAAATAGAAAATTTTCCATCTCTTTCCAGCGTTTGACTAGAATTAAAAAAATTTAAAAACAACGACTATAAGTAAATTAACGAAAACTAACAAATTTGTATAAAAAAAGGTGCAAAAGGTTGAAAAAGTTCTGTTCAATTGGCTTTTTGAGGGGCAGTCAAGCTCTGAAATATTATTAAAATTTGTATCCCTCTGCAAAACAAAATCTCCTTTTTTCCATTTTATAATATAAGTAAAAGTCTTAGGTTATTTTTTTAGTTTTAATTTCGAACCTATGACAAAACAAACGAAAAATTCCCTTAGGACTTTTAAAACTTGAAAAACTGCTTTAAATGATCCCTTGTGAACAAAGAAATACATAAAGATACCTACATTGATTTGAAAGGAAGGATTCAAGATGTAGCACACATTTCAAAACCTTAAATAAAGAGTTGGTTTTTGGTATACAGCACCCCCCTACAAGTGAAATCTTTGTACACCCATGTAGGTACAATTCTTAAAACAAGAAAAAAAATATATCAACCTATAGTTAACTATACACATACACACAAAACATATACATACCCATATCTTGCATCTTGCACCACCCTATAAGTCCTTAAAACCAACAAAAAAATAAACAACCACCAAGTAATGAAATACAAAAGGATTTTTAATTCATTTTGTGACTATAAATTCTAATTTTGTTAGATATAGTTCACAGTGGCTTTCTGTAAGAGAATCAATATAACATGAACCGAAGATAACAAACAAATACAAATTTATAAAAACAGTAAAATAACAAAATTGCATGGCGCTTACGCTTACCAACAGAACAAAACATGTGGCTGTAGCGTTGTATTAAAAATTTGAATTAGAATAGAATGTGTAAATTTAACTTAAAGTTTGCGACTTGCAAAGACAGTACAAATTTCTGTTTTTTTTTTTTTTCGTTTCCATACAACACTTCAAAATAGTGAAGTTCAAAAGTCAAAAAAACTTCACCCAGAAAAAAATGTTTTATGTGACTGAATTTTATTCTATTTTAAGTAAAGAAATTTTTCTTTAAAATGGATATTTCACTGAAAATTGAGTTGTTTGTGTTTTTTTTTTTTTGTTTATCATTCGGCATTCTGAAATATGGTCACCCTCGCCGTAGGTATAAAGGAAAAATATATTTGTTTGGCCCATAGGCATCTTAAAACCGAAAATGCTACTAAATTCACGCATGCGTTTCTGAGAGAATGGTCACGCTTTTCAATTATTTTGATATAACTTGGAAACTAAGCCAAAATTGCATAAAAAAATTAAAGCATCAAAAGTACTCGTAGCATCGGAAAATTTAACTATCAAAAGTTTTAAAATTTGTTTCTAATTGTACTTTTTAAGCAAAGATTCTGTCAAGATATGCAAAGACAAAATAAAGAAGAGACTAAAGGCTTTCATATGACTCATCAAAAATTATTTTTTATTTAAAATTGGCAGTGGTAGGTATGCCCAAATGTATGTGTCTCAAGCAAGCTTTAGGTTTTTTTGAAGCAGATGTTTGAATGATGATTGAATTTGAAAAATGGCTTAATTTTCAATTTTAGATTTTTGAAAATTGAAGTTTATTTTTGCCAGAAATCGTTTTTGCACCTCAACTTCTTCCACCTTTTCGTACCACCACCATACTTTGCGTCATCTGTTTTACCGTCCATCTCATTTGTGGGATATTCTTCGAAAAGAATATACACCGATCCCAATGACCACTAATCTCCCGCAAAAAAAAGACTTGAAATATTTTCCCACCATAAATCCTACGAAGAATGTTTTCCTACCATTTTTACCACCAAAGCTATTTGTTTCAATCATTTTGGTTGGAAAATCCAACAATCTGGGTGCACTGACTGGCATTACTATAACTTTTAAACTTAAATGAAAAAAAAAAACAAAGTAGAAAAATAACGCAAAACTTATTTTATCAAAAATTTATCGATTATTTCTGTTTTCAGTGCTCTTTTTAATTCTATGTCAAGTACCAAACCATGGTTGTACGTACTCGTATTTATAAGATTTAAGAAAAGTTGCAAATTAATTAAAATAACTTTTTGCCACAAAGAATTAAAACAAATATTTTTTATATTTGCCATTATTTTACTACTAAAACTGTTGAAAAGTAATGTGACTACAAATTCTCATTTAGTATGATATAATTCACATTGGCTTTCTGCAAGAAAATCATCAATGGAACATGAACTGAACATAAACGCAAATATAACTTTTAATTTGAAACAGAACTTCTTTTTGTTTCTATTTTATTCTAAATTAGATTAGATTTGATAAGATTTGATTAGAAAACACACTGCCAATGTTAATGATTTTACTAGATGAATAAATTAAACGAGTTCCCTTTGGGAAATATCGTCCTCAATGAATATAATAGCTGAAATCATCAATGAATTCACTTGCCAAATTGCGATGATTCAGTAAATTAAATTAAATTAGATTAACATTTTTGTTCGAATAAACAGAAATCGGAAAACCAATGAAAACCTTACAAAAATTTAGACCATTTAAACCGATATGGCTGTTGACTAAAAAGAATTTCTTATAGAAGTTCTTGTAGACTTTCCTTGTTAAAATATTATAAAAAAAACCATCATATTATGGTAGTTAAATTTTCTCCTTTTATTTTTTTAATATAATTTTTAAGTGCAGCTTTAGCTTTTTAACATTATTTACACTAAGGGTATCGTTTCGCTTGAGTTCTCTTACATCCTTCCATAGTGCCAAGGTTTGAATTTAATTAGTTTACTTCTTTAGTTTTTTTAAGTTAATTTTACTTTTCTTATATGTCTACTTTTTATAACTACAAGACCTTTTTTGTTAGGTAGGTAGGTACTATTATGGCAAGATTTTGATCAGACTTGTCATATACCTAACAGTGATGAGGAAGACCAAAGAAGTGGGTCTAACAAGTCTGTATACCTTTGGTGATTCTGCCCAAACATTTTTTTCATTTCTTTAGAACTAAAAATACCGGTTCCTGCCATAAAATTTCCTCAGAGTCCTCCGCCACAGGTACATGTAAATACATACATAAACATATATTTCAAATGAAGGACAACAAATTCCCTAATTTTTTCAGATTATTCTTTTTATCCCCTAAGTCGCTTTAATTAAATTGGCCTATTAATTTGTAATCGCGTAAGATCTGCCCAAATTCAACGCAGGACGCAGGGTATGTAGATTGAAAGTAAACAAGAAAAAGATGTATTTTCCCTCGTTCTTACCGACATCAATAAACAAAAAAACAATATTTAGAATGGAAAACCATTCATAGAAAGTACCTACTCATGTATGTTGAAAACTTAATTTTAACCGAAGGTGTTTCTGAAAAGAAATTTATTAGAAAATAAACCTTGTAAGAATGGACTTCTGGCTTTCCAAAAATTACTGTAAGTAGTTGTTTTTTAATATATTTTATTCCATAAGCATTTTTTGTTTATAAAATTGCCCTTTCTGGCCAAGAGATGGAAATACAATCCCCTCCAGTATGATTTTTTCTTGTATACTTTCAATATCTACGGTGGGTGTCAAAACATTATTTATGGAGTTACATGAAATTTAAACAAAAAAATATGGGCAAAATAAAAAAAACTGCATCCCAACAGTAAAAAAAAGCTTTATACAATAGCAATAGACCGAAACAAAAATATCAAAATTAAAAGTAGTGATTTTTTCCTTACAAAAAACTAAACATAGTTACGTACCTACCTACTCTTTATTTTAAGCGTTTATATTTCGGTTTAAATTCCATGTAACTCCAGAAATTATTAGTGTTTACTTACATTTGACGTTCGCTCTAAATGCCTTAAACTTTACAGCGACTATAAGCGATGAAAATCCAAAATAAAACTAATAATAAAATAAAAATAATAAAATTTTGGAAAACGATCAGATATCCTATAGAAATATCGGAAACTGTCTTCAAATAATTCCTGCATAGATGTAGTGAAAAGAAGCAACATTGCTACAGAAATTAAAAATCTCAAAACAAATACCCAAGATTTGAATATCAAAATTAAAATTGTAAACGAAATATAATCTACATACATACATACTGTAAGTAGTATGCATAAATCTATAAACATACCTACCTCAAGCTAATATGCAAAAACAATAAAGTCATAGAAAACAATTGTATTATTGTTACCATTGTCCTAACAACAGATTCATTAGTCTCACTTTGTCCCATTAATGTTGCGGAAATCTAAATAATACAACCCTCTCTTTCTTGTCATTCATTCTGCTTTTAAATTTTCCTTCTATCTCAATTCTCAAATATCAAAGACTGTCGTCGGCCTATGAAAATTAAAAAAATTGGCTCCTGATAGTACTATAGATTCTATATACTCGTACAATGATACTCGTATGATAGAAATTTTTCGTATGATAGAAATCAGCGCATTGTATGATAATTTATTGTGAACAATATGGCAGCACTTCAGTCTTAAGATATCCGTCGAACTGAACGGACGTGTTTTAGGTAGTCTTATGATATCCTTTGTGCTGAACGGACGTGTTAAGTTAAGTAAAGACAAGTTAAGTTAAGTTAAGTTAAGTTAAGTTAAGTTAAGTTAAGTTAAGTTAAGTTAAGTTAAGTTAAGTTAAGTTAAGTTAAGTTAAGTTAAGTTAAGTTAAGTTAAGTTAAGTTAAGTTAAGTTAAGTTAAGTTAAGTTAAGTTAAGTTAAGTTAAGTTAAGTTAAGTTAAGTTAAGTTAAGTTAAGTTAAGTTAAGTTAAGTTAAGTTAAGTTAAGTTAAGTTAAGTTAAGTTAAGTTAAGTTAAGTTAAGTTAAGTTAAGTTAAGTTAAGTTAAGTTAAGTTAAGTTAAGTTAAGTTAAGTTAAGTTAAGTTATGTTAAGTTAAGTTAAGTTAAGTTAAGTTAAGTTAAGTTAAGTTAAGTTAAGTTAAGTTAAGTTAAGTTAAGTTAAGTTAAGTTAAGTTAAGTTAAGTTAAGTTAAGTTAAGTTAAGTTAAGTTAAGTTAAGTTAAGTTAAGTTAAGTTAAGTTAAGTTAAGTTAAGTTAAGTTAAGTTAAGTTAAGTTAAGTTAAGTTAAGTTAAGTTAAGTTAAGTTAAGTTAAGTTAAGTTAAGTTAAGTTAAGTTAAGTTAAGTTAAGTTGGACTTGGACTTGGACTTGGACTTGGACTTGGACTTGGACTTGGACTTGGACTTGGACTTGGACTCGGACTTGGACTTGGACTTGGACTTGGACTTGGACTTGGACTTGGACTTGGACTTGGACTTGGACTTGGACTTGGACTTGGACTTGGACTTGGACTTGGACTTGGACTTGGACTTGGACTTGGACTTGGACTTGGACTTGGACTTGGACTTGGACTTGGACTTGGACTTGGACTTGGACTTGGACTTGGACTTGGACTTGGACTTGGACTTGGACTTGGACTTGGACTTGGACTTGGACTTGGACTTGGACTTGGACTTGGACTTGGACTTGGACTTGGACTTGGACTTGGACTTGGACTTGGACTTGGACTTGGACTTGGACTTGGACTTGGACTTGGACTTGGACTTGGACTTGGACTTGGACTTGGACTTGGACTTGGACTTGGACTTGGACTTGGACTTGGACTTGGACTTGGACTTGGACTTGGACTTGGACTTGGACTTGGACTTGGACTTGGACTTGGACTTGGACTTGGACTTGGACTTGGACTTGGACTTGGACTTGGACTTGGACTTGGACTTGGACTTGGACTTGGACTTGGACTTGTGCTTGGACCTGTACTTGGACTTGGACTTGGACTTGGACTTGGACTTGGACTTGGACTTGGACTTGGACTTGGACTTGGACTTGGACTTGGACTTGGACTTGGACTTGGACTTGGACTTGGACTTGGACTTGGACTTGGACTTGGACTTGGACTTGGACTTGGACTTGGACTTGGACTTGGACTTTTACTTGGACTTGGACTTGGACTTGGACTTGGACTTGGACTTGGACTTGGACTTGGAATTGGACTTGGACTTGGACTTGGACTTGGACTTGGACTTGGACTTGGACTTGGACTTGGACTTGGACTTGGACTTGGACTTGGACTTGGACTTGGACTTGGACTTGGACTTGGACTTGGACTTGGACTTGGACTTGGACTTGGACTTGGACTTGGACTTGGACTTGGACTTGGACTTGGACTTGGACTTGGACTTGGACTTGGACTTGGACTTGGACTTGGACTTGGACTTGGACTTGGACTTGGACTTGGACTTGGACTTGGACTTGGACTTGGACTTGCACATGCACTTGCACTTCGACTGCGACTTAGAAAGTTGGATAGAAAAACGATGTCTTTTCCAAGTTAAACAAATAAATCATGACGCACATCACTGGAAAGTATGTAAAAGCCCTATACAGGTATCGAATCTAATTTTAATTTGATTTATTTTTTCAGGAGATATTTAAAAATTTGCTCAGAAAAACGACGTTTTTCAAAGTTAATCAAATAAATCATGACGCACATCACTGGAAAGGTCTGTTCAAGCCCAATACAGGTATCCAAACTTATTTTATTTTAATTCATTTTTTCAGGAGTTATTTCAAAATTTGCTTAGAAAAACGACGACTTTTCAAAGCTAATCAAATAAATCATGACGCACATCACTGCAAAGGTCTGTTCAAGTCATATACAGGTATCGAAACTAGTTATATTTTGATTAATTTTTTCAGGAGATATTTCAAAATTTGCTTTGAAATATGACGTCTTTTCAAAGTTAATAAAATAAATCATGACGCACATCACTGCAAAGGTCTGTTCAAGTCCTATACAGGTATCGAATCTAATTTTAATTTGATTTATTTTTTCAGGAGATATTTAAAAATTTGCTCAGAAAAACGACGTCTTTTCAAAGTTAATCAAATAAATCATGGCGCACATCACTGCAAAGGTCTGTTCAAGCCCTATACAGGTATCAAATTTAATATTCATTTGATTGATTTTTGCAGGAGTTATTTCAAAATTTGCTTAGGAAAACGACGTCTCTTCAAAGTTAATCAAATAAATCATGACGCACATCACTGCAAAGGTCTGTTCAAGTCCTATACAGGTATCGAAACTAGTTTTATTTTGATTGATTTTTTCGGGAGATATTTCAAAATTTGCTTAGAAAAACTACGTCTTTTCAAAGTTAATCAAATAAATCATGACGCACATCACTGCAAATGTCTGTTCAAGTCCTATACAGGTATCGAAACTAATTTTATTTTGATTGATTTTTTCAGGAGATATTTCAAAATTTGCTTTGAAAAATGAAGTCTTTTCAAAGTTAATCAAATAAATCATGACGCACATCACTGCAAATGTCTGTTCAAGTCCTATACAGGTATTGAAACTAATTTTATTTTGATTGATTTTTTTAGGAGTTATTTAAAAAATTTGCTTAGAAAAACAACGTTTTTCAAAGTTAATGAAATAAATCATGACGCACATCACTGCAAATGTCTGTTCAAGTCCTATACAGGTATCGAAACTAATTTTATTTTGATTGATTTTTTCAGGAGTTATTTCAAAATTTGCTTAGAAAAACGTCGTCTTTTCAAAGTTTATCAAATAAATCATGACGCACATCACTGCAAAGGTCTGTTCAAGTCCTATACAGGTATCGAAACTAATTTTATTTTGATTGATTTTTTCAGGAGTTATTTCAAAATTTGCTTAGAAAAACGTCGTCTTTTCAAAGTTTATCAAATAAATCATGACGCACATCACTGCAAATGTCTGTTCAAGTCCTATACAGGTATCGAAACTAATTTTATTTTGTTTGATTTTTTCAGGAGTTACTTCAAAATTTGCTTAGAAAAACTACGTCTTTTAAAAGTTAATCAAATATATCTTGACGTACATCACTCCAAAGGTCTGTTCAAGTCCTATACAGGTATCGAAACTAATTTTATTTTGATTGATTTTTTCAGGAGATATTTCAAAATTTGCTTTGAAAAATGAAGACTTTTCAAAGTTAATCAAATAAATCATGACGCACATCACTGGAAAGGTCTGTTCAAGCCCTATACAGGTATCGAAACTAATTTTATTTTGATTGATTTTTTCAGGAGTTATTTCAAAATTTGCTTAGAAAAACGACGTTTTTTAAAGTTCATCAAATAAATCATGATGCACATCACTGGAAAGGTCTGTTCAAGCCCTATCTAGGTATCAAAACTTATTTTATTTTGATCAATTTTTATAGGAGATATTTCAAAATTTGGTTAGAAAAATGACGTGTTTTCAAAGTTCATCAAATAAATCATGACGCACATCACTGCAAAGGTCTGTTCAAGCCCTATACAGGTATCGAAACTGATTTTATTTTGATTGATTTTTTCAGGAGTTATTTCAAAATTTGCTTAGAAAAACTACGTCTTTTCAAAGTTAATCAAATAAATCATGACGTACATCACTGCAAAGGTCTGTTCAAGTCCTATACAGGTAACGAAACTAATTATATTTTGATTTAATTTTTCAGGAGGTATTTAAAAAATTTGCTTAGAAAAACGACGTTTTTCAAAGTTAATCAAATAAATCATGACGCACATCACTGCAAAGGTCTGTTCAAGTCCTATACAGGTATCGAAACTAATTTTATTTTGATTGATTTTTTCAGGAGATATTTCAAAATTTGCTTTGAAAAATTACGTCTTTTCAAAGTTAATAATATAAATCATGACGCACATCACTGGAAAGGTCTGTTCAAGCCCTATACAGGTATCGAAACTAATTTTATTTTGATTGATTTTTTCAGGAGTTATTTCAAAATTTGCTTAGAAAAACGACGTTTTTTAAAGTTCATCAAATAAATCATGATGCACATCACTGGAAAGGTCTGTTCAAGCCCTATCTAGGTATCAAAACTTATTTTATTTTGATCAATTTTTATAGGAGATATTTCAAAATTTGGTTAGAAAAATGACGTGTTTTCAAAGTTCATCAAATAAATCATGACGCACATCACTGGAAAGGTCTATTCAAGCCCTATCCAGTTATGAACATTAATTTAATTTTGAATGATGATTTTGGGAGATATTTCAAAATTTCCATAGACCCATTTTATTTTAATTTTTAAATGGTATAATTTTAATTGTATATTAAGTCATACAAATTATGAGACAAAAATGAAAAAAGCGTGAAGTGCATAATTTGAGGTGAAAAAAGAATGCCATCTTAGTTTTTGATAGAAAAAAGAAATTAAAATGATTGCAGAAGTTTAAAAGAAAAAATCATTTACCTATATATGTAGGTACGAAATTCTTTAAACATTTTATAGGCCAGATTTTGAAATGGAATTTCAACGTTGAAGTTATAATTTTTTTTAAAACTAATATTCAATTTTTTAGCGAAATTTTTTTAAGAAATATAATTTTAGTCAATATTTTTAAAAAAAATTGTGAATTCTGTTCAAAATTCTGTGTAGACAAGCACAAATGTTCTTTTTAATATTCAATGCTCTTTTTCATTTTTAGTCAATATTTTTGAAAAAAATTGTGAATTCTGTTCAAAATTCTGTGTAGACAAGCACAAATGTTCTGTTTAATATTCAATGCTCTTTTTCATTTTTATTCAAATGCTGAAAACCACATGTAAAAATCTTTCTTTAAACAAAAACTGTTAGGTACCCACTTTCTCTCTTAAAAAAGAACGAAAAAAGGTGTCAATTATGAATGGTACTTTGTTTGCCTCGTAAAAATAACAAAATAAACAAGAAATGTCAAAAAAATACAATTGTGTTTTTTTTTTTTTTTTTTTAATTCTCAAAAATAGAAAATTTTCCATCTCTTTCCAGCGTTTGACTAGAAATAAAAAAATTTAAAAAACAACGACTATAAGTAAATTAACGAAAACTAACAAATTTGTATAAAAAAAGGTGCAAAAGGTTGAAAAAGTTCTGTTCAATTGGCTTTTTGAGGGGCAGTCAAGCTCTGAAATATTATTAAAATTATTGTCCCTCTGCAAAACAAAATCTCCTTTTTTCCATTTTATAATATAAGTAAAAGTCTTAGGTTATTTTTTTAGTTTTAATTTCGAACCTATGACAAAACAAACGAAAAATTCCCTTAGGACTTTTAAAACTTGAAAAACTGCTTTAAATACAAATGAATACCTACATTGATTTGAAAGGAAGGATTCAAGATGTAGCACACATTTCAAAACCTTAAATAAAGAGTTGGTTTTTGGTATACAGCACCCCCCTACAAGTGAAATCTTTGTACACCCATGTAGGTACAATTCTTAAAACAAGAAAAAAAATATATCAACCTATAGTTAACTATACACATACACACAAAACATATACATACCCATATCTTGCATCTTGCACCACCCTATAAGTCCTTAAAACCAACAAAAAAATAAACAACCACCAAGTAATGAAATACAAAAGGATTTTTAATTCATTTTGTGACTATAAATTCTAATTTTGTTAGATATAGTTCACAGTGGCTTTCTGTAAGAGAATCAATATAACATGAACCGAAGATAACAAACAAATACAAATTTATAAAAACAGTAAAATAACAAAATTGCATGGCGCTTACGCTTACCAACAGAACAAAACATGTGGCTGTAGCGTTGTATTAAAAATTTGAATTAGAATAGAATGTGTAAATTTAACTTGAAGTTTGCGACTTGCAAAGACAGTACAAATTTCTGTTTTTTTTTTTTTTCGTTTCCATACAACACTTCAAAATAGTGAAGTTCAAAAGTCAAAAAAACTTCACCCAGAAAAAAATGTTTTATGTGACTGAATTTTATTCTATTTTAAGTAAAGAAATTTTTCTTTAAAATGGATATTTCACTGAAAATTGAGTTGTTTGTGTTTTTTTTTTTTGTTTATCATTCGGCATTCTGAAATATGGTCACCCTCGCCGTAGGTATAAAGGAAAAATATATTTGTTTGGCCCATAGGCATCTTAAAACCGAAAATGCTACTAAATTCACGCATGCGTTTCTGAGAGAATGGTCACGCTTTTCAATTATTTTGATATAACTTGGAAACTAAGCCAAAATTGCATACAAAAATTAAAGCATCAAAAGTAGCAAAGTTTTAAAATTTGTTTCTAATTGTACTTTTTAAGCAAAGATTCTGTCAAGATATGCAAAGACAAAATAAAGAAGAGACTAAAGGCTTTCATATGACTCATCAAAAATTATTTTTTATTTAAAATTGGCAGTGATAGGTATGCCCAAATGTATGTGTCTCAAGCAAGCTTTAGGTTTTTTGAAGCAGATGTTTGAATGATGATTGAATTTGAAAAATGGCTTAATTTTCAATTTTAGATTTTTGAAAATTGAAGTTTATTTTTGCCAGAAATCGTTTTTGCACCTCAACTTCTTCCACCTTTTCGTACCACCACCATACTTTGCGTCATCTGTTTTACCGTCCATCTCATTTGTGGGATATTCTTCGAAAAGAATATACACCGATCCGAATGACCACTAATCTCCCGCAAAAAAAAGACTTCAAATATTTTCCCACCATAAATCCTACGAAGAATGTTTTCCTACCATTTTTACCACCAAAGCTATTCGTTTCAATCATTTTGGTTGGAAAATCCAACAATCTGGGTGCACTGACTGGCATTACTATAACTTTTAAACTTAAATGAAAACAAAACAAAGTAGAAAAATAACTCAGAACTTATTTTATCAAAAATTTATCGATTATCGATTATTTCTGTTTTCAGTGCTCTTTTTAATTCTAAGTCAAGTACCAAACCATGGTTGCACGTATTTATAAGATTTAAGAAAAATTACAAATTAATTAAAATAACTCTTTACCACACAACAAATATTTTTTATATTTGCCATTATTTTACTACTAAAACTGTTGAAAAGTAATGTACAAGTTCATCAGTTCATATTTTGTGAATTGTTTGTGACTACAAATTCTCATTTAGAAAATCAATGGAACATGAACTGAACATAAACGCAAATATAACTTTTATTTTGAAACAGAACTTCTTTTTGTTTCTATTTTATTCTAAATTTGATTAGATTTGATAAGATTTGATTAATGATTTTACTAGATGAATGAAATAAACGAGTTCCCTTTGGGAAATATCGTCCTCAATGAATATAATAGCTGAAATCATCAATGAATTCACTTGCCAAATTGCGATGATTCAGTAAATTAAATTAAATTAGATTAACATTTTTGTTCGAATAAACAGAAATCGGAAAACCAATGAAAACCTTACAAAAATTTAGACCATTTAAACCGATATGGCTGTTGACTAAAAAGAATTTAGTTCTTATAGACTTTCCTTGTTAAAATATTATAAAAGAAACCATCATATTATGGTAGTTAAATTTTCTCCTTTTATTTTTTTATATAATTTTTAAGTGCAGCTTTAGCTTTTTAACATTATTTACACTAAGGGTATCGTTTCGCTTGAGTTCTCTTTCATCCTTCCATCCTTCCATAGTGCCAAGGTTTGAATTTAATTAGTTTACTTCTTTAGTTTTTTTAAGTTAATTTTACTTTTCTTATATGTCTACTTTTTATAACTACAAGACCTTTTTTGTTAGGTAGGTAGGTACCTTCAGACTTGTCATATACCTAACAGTGATGAGGAAAACGAAAGAAGTGGGTCTAACAAGTCTGTATACCTTTGGTGATTCTGCCCAAACGTTTTTTTCATTTCTTTAGAACTAAAAATAACGGTTCCTGCCATAAAATTTCCTCAGAGTCCTACGCCACATGTACATGTAAATACATACATAAACATATATTTCAAATGAAGGACAACAAATTCCCTAATTTTTTCAGATTATTCTTTTTATCCCCTAAGTCGCTTTAATTAAATTGGCCTATTAATTTGTAATCGCGTAAGATCTGCCCAAATTCAACGCAGGACGCAGGGTATGTAGATTGAAAGTAAACAAGAAAAAGATGTATTTTCCCTCGTTCTTACCGACATCAATAAACAAAAAAACAATATTTAAAATGGAAAACCATTCATAGAAAGTACCTACTCATGTATGTTGAAAACCCAATTTTAACCGAAGGTGTTTCTGAAAAGAAATTTATTAGAAAATAAACCTTGTAAGAATGGACTTCTGGCTTTCCAAAAATTACTGTAAGTAGTTGTTTTTTAATATATTTTATTCCATAAGCATTTTTTGTTTATAAAATTGCCCTTTCTGGCCAAGAGATGGAAATACAATCCCCTCCAGTATGATTTTTTCTTGTATACTTTCAATATCTACGGTGGGTGTCAAAACATTATTTATGGAGTTACATGAAATTTAAACAAAAAAATATGGGCAAAATAAAAAAAACTGCATCCCAACAGTAAAAAAAAGCTTTATACAATAGCAATAGACCGAAACAAAAATATCAAAATTAAAAGTAGTGATTTTTTCCTTACAAAAAACTAAACATAGTTACGTACCTACCTACTCTTTATTTTAAGCGTTTATATTTCGGTTTAAATTCCATGTAACTCCAGAAATTATTAGTGTTTACTTACATTTGACGTTCGCTCTAAATGCCTTAAACTTTACAGCGACTATAAGCGATGAAAATCCAAAATAAAACTAATAATAAAATAAAAATAATAAAATTTTGGAAAACGATCAGATATCCTATAGAAATATCGGAAACTGTCTTCAAATAATTCCTGCATAGATGTAGTGAAAAGAAGCAATTAAGCAATCAAAATTAAAATTGTAAACGAAATATAATCTACATACATACATACTGTAAGTAGTATGCATAAATCTATAAACATACCTACCTCAAGCTAATATGCAAAAACAATAAAGTCATAGAAACCAATTGTATTATTGTTACCATTGTCCTAACAACAGATTCATTAGTCTCACTTTGTCCCATTAATGTTGCGAAAATCTTAATAATACAACCCTCTCTTTCTTCTCATTCATTCTGCTTTTAAATTTTCCTTCTATCTCAATTCTCAAATATCAAAGACAGATCTTAGCGCCGATTGTCGTCGGCCTATGAAAATTAAAAAAATTGGCTCCTGATAGTACTATAGATTCTATATACAATGATACTCGTATGATAGAAATTTTTCGTATGATAGAAATCAGCGCATTGTATGATAATTTATTGTGAACAACATGGCAGCACTTCAGTCTTAAGATATCCGTCGAACTGAACGGACGTGTTTTAGGTAGTCTTATGATATCCTTTGTGCTGAACGGACGTGTTATGTTAAGTTAAGTTAAGTTAAGTTCAGTTAAGTTAAGTTAAGTTAAGTTAAGTTAAGTTAAGTTAAGTTAAGTTAAGTTAAGTTAAGTTAAGTTAAGATAAGTTAAGTTAAGTTAAGTTAAGTTAAGTTAAGTTAAGTTAAGTTAAGTTAAGTTAAGTTAAGTTAAGTTAAGTTAAGTTAAGTTAAGTTAAGTTAAGTTAAGTTAAGTTAAGTTAAGTTAAGTTAAGTTAAGTTAAGTTAAGTTAAGTTAAGTTAAGTTAAGTTAAGTTAAGTTAAGTTAAGTTAAGTTAAGTTAAGTTAAGTTAAGTTAAGTTAAGTTAAGTTAAGTTAAGTTAAGTTAAGTTAAGTTAAGTTAAGTTAAGTTAAGTTAAGTTAAGTTAAGTTAAGTTAAGTTAAGTTAAGTTAAGTTAAGTTAAGTTAAGTTAAGTTAAGTTAAGTTAAGTTAAGTTAAGTTAAGTTAAGTTAAGTTAAGTTAAGTTAAGTTAAGTTAAGTTAAGTTAAGTTAAGTTAAGTTAAGTTAAGTTAAGTTAAGTTAAGTTAAGTTAAGTTAAGTTATGTTAAGTTAAGTTAAGTTAAGTTAAGTTAAGTTAAGTTAAGTTAAGTTAAGTTAAGTTAAGTTAAGTTAAGTTAAGTTAAGTTAAGTTAAGTTAAGTTAAGTTAAGTTAAGTTAAGTTAAGTTAAGTTAAGTTAAGTTAAGTTAAGTTAAGTTAAGTTAAGTTAAGTTAAGTTAAGTTAAGTTAAGTTAAGTTAAGTTAAGTTAAGTTAAGTTAAGTTAAGTTAAGTTAAGTTAAGTTAAGTTAAGTTAAGTTAAGTTAAGTTAAGTTAAGTTAAGTTAAGTTAAGTTAAGTTAAGTTAAGTTAAGTTAAGTTAAGTTGGACTTGGACTTGGAATTGGCTTTGGACTTGGACTTGGACTTGGACTTGGACTTGGACTTGGACTTGGACTTGGACTTGGACTTGGACTTGGACTTGGACTTGGACTTGGACTTGGACTTGGACTTGGACTTGGACTTGGACTTGGACTTGGACTTGGACTTGGACTTGGACTTGGACTTGGACTTGGACTTGGACTTGGACTTGGACTTGGACTTTTACTTGGACTTGGACTTGGACTTGGACTTGGACTTGGACTTGGACTTGGACTTGGACTTGGACTTGGACTTGGACTTGGACTTGGGCTTGGGCTTGGACTTGGACTTGGACTTGGACTTGGACTTGGACTTGGACTTGGACTTGGACTTGGACTTGGACTTGGACTTGGACTTGGACTTGGACTTGGACTTGGACTTGGACTTGGACTTGGACTTGGACTTGGACTTGGACTTGGACTTGGACTTGGACTTGGACTTGGACTTGGACTTGGACTTGGACTTGGACTTGGACTTGGACTTGGACTTGGACTTGGACTTGGACTTGGACTTGGACTTGGACTTGGACTTGGAATTGGACTTCGAATTTGATTTGGATTTGGACTTGGACTGTCAAGCCCTATACAGGTACTGAAATTAATTTTATTTTGATTTATTTTTTCAGAAGTTATTTCAAAATTTGCTTAGAAAAATGACTTCTTTTCAAAGTTGATTAAATAAATCATGACGCACATCACTGGAAAGGTCTGTTCAAGTCCTATACAGGTATCGAAACTAATTTTATTTTGATCGAATTTTTCAGGAGTTATTTCAAAATTTACCTAGAAAAACGACGTTTTTCAAAGTTAATCAAATAAATCATGACGCACATCACTGGAAAGGTCTGTTCAAGCCCTATACAGGTATCGAAACTAGTTTTATTTTGATTTATTTTTTCAGAATTTATTTCAAAATTTGCTTAGAAAAATGACGTCTTTTCAAAGTTGATTAAATAAATCATGACGCACATCACTGGAAAGGTCTGTTCAAGCCCTATACAGGTATCGAAACTAATTTTATTTTGATTGATTTTTTCAGGAGTTATTTCAAAATTTGCTTAGAAAAACGACGTCTTTTCAAAGTTAATCAAATAAATCATGACGTACATCACTGCTAAGGTCTGTTCAAGTCCTATACAGGTATCGAAACTAATTTTATTTTGATTGAATTTTTCAGGAGTTATTTCAAAATTTGCTTAGAAAAACGACGTTTTTCAAAGTTAATCAAATAAATCATGACGCACATCACTGCAAAGGTCTGTTCAAGTCCTACACAGGTATCGAAACTAATTTTATTTTGATTGATTTTTTCAGGAGTTATTTCAAAATTTGCTTAGAAAAATGACGTCTTTTCAAAGTTAATCCAATAAATCATGACGTACATCACTGGAAAGGTCTGTTTAAGCCCTATACAGGTATCTAAACTAATTTTATTTTGATTGATTTTTTCAGGAGTTATTTCAAAATTTGCTTAGAAAAACGACGTCTTTTCAAAGTTAATCAAATAAATCATGACGCACATCACTGCAAAGGTCTGTTCAAGCCCTATACAGGTATCGAAACTAATTTTATTTTGATTGATTTTTTCAGGAGATATTTCAAAATTTGCTTTGAAAAATGACGTCTTTTCAAAGTTAATAAAATGAATCATGACGCACATCACTGGAAAGGTCTGTTCAAGCCCTATACAGGTATCGAAACTTATTTTATTTTGATTGATTTTTTCAGGAGTTATTTCAAAATTTGCTTAGAAAAACGACGTCTTTTCAAAGTTAATCAAATAAATCATGACGCACATCACTGCAAAGGTCTGTTCAAGCCCTATACAGGTATCGAAACTAATTTTATTTTGATTGATTTTTTCAGGAGATATTTCAAAATTTGCTTTGAAAAATGACGTCTTTTCAAAGTTAATAAAATAAATCATGACGCACATCACTGGAAAGGTCTGTTCAAGCCCTGTACAGGTATCGAAACTAATATTATTTTGATTGATTTTTTCAGGAGATATTTCAAAATTTGCTTAGGAAAACGAAGTCTTTTCAAAGTTAATCAAATAAATCATGACGCACATAACTGGAAAGGTCTGTTTAAGCCCTATACAGGTATCGAAACTAAATTTATTTTGATTGATTTTTTCAGGAGTTATTTCAAATTTTTCTTAAAAAAACGACGTCTTTTCGAAGTTAATCAAATAAATCATGACGCACATCACTGGAAAGGTCTGTTCAAGCCCTGTACAGGTATCGAAACTAATATTATTTTGATTGATTTTTTCAGGAGATATTTCAAAATTTGCTTAGGAAAACGAAGTCTTTTCAAAGTTAATCAAATAAATCATGACGCACATAACTGGAAAGGTCTGTTCAAGCCCTATACAGGTATCGAAACTAAATTTATTTTGATTGATTTTTTCAGGAGTTATTTCAAATTTTTCTTAAAAAAACGACGTCTTTTCGAAGTTAATCAAATAAATCATGACGCACATCACTGGAAAGGTCTGTCCAAGCCCTATACAGGTATCGGAACTAATTTTATTTTGATTGATTTTTTTAGGAGTTATTTCAAAATTTTCTTAAAAAAACGACGTTTTTTCAAAGTTAATCAAATAAATCATGACGCACATCACTGGAAAGGTCTGTTCAAGCCCTCTACAGGTATCGAAACTAATTTTATTTTGATTGATTTTTTCAGGAGTTATTTCAAAATTTTCTTGACGTCTTTTCGAAGTTAATCAAATAAATCATGACGCACATCACTGGAAAGGTCTGTTCAAGCCCTATACAGGTATCGAAACTAAATTTATTTTGATTGATTTTTTCAGGAGTTATTTCAAAATTTTCTTAAAAAAACGACGTCTTTTCGAAGTTAATCAAATAAATCATGACGCACATCACTGGAAAGGTCTGTTCAAGCCCTATACAGGTATCGAAACTAAATTTATTTTGATTGATTTTTTCAGGAGTTATTTCAAATTTTTCTTAAAAAAAACGACGTCTTTTCGAAGTTAATCAAATAAATCATGACGCACATCACTGGAAAGGTCGGTTCAACCCCTATGCTGATATCGAAACTTATTTTATTTTGATTGATTTCTTTAGGAGATATTTCAAAATTTGTATAGAAAAATGACGTCTTTTCAAAGTCTTTCAAATAAATCATGACGCACATCACTGCGAAGGTCTGTTCAAGTCCTATACAGGTATCGAAACTTATATTATATTGTGGTTGATTTCTTAAGGAGATATTTCAAAATTTGCATAGAAAAACGACGTCTTTTCAAAGTTAATAAAATAAATCATGACGCACATCACTCGAAAGGTCTGTTCAAGCCCTAAACAGGTATCGAAACTAATTATATTTTGATTGAATTTTTCAGGAGTTATTCAAAAAATTTGCTTAAAAAAACGACGTTTTTCAAAGTTAATCAAATAAATCATGACGCACATCACTGCAAAGGTCTGTCCAAGTCCTATACAGGTATCGAAACTAATTTTATTTTGATTGATTTTTTCAGGAGATATTTCAAAATTTGCTTAGAAAAACAACGTCTCTTCAAAGTTAATCAAATAAATCATGACGCACATCACTGCAAAGGTCTGTTCAAGTCCTATACAGGTATCGAAACTAATTTTATTTTGATTGATTTTTTCAGGAGATATTTCAAAATTTGCATAGAAGAACGACGTCTTTTCAAAGTCTTTCAAATAAATCAAGACGCACATCACTGGAAAGGTCTATTCAAGCCCTATACAGGTATCGAAACTAATTTTATTTTGATTGATTTTTTCAGGAGTTGTTTCAATATTTGTTTAGAAAAACGACGTATTTTCAAAGTTTATCAAATAAGTCATTATGCAGAGTTTTAAAAACGAAACCATTTGCATGGGCTGGTAGTGAAAATATATCTACCCGAAGGCATTTTCAGCCTGAATACAAATAATCGAATTTCACTTTGGATGCCTATATTTCGAAACCCATATATCATAGAAGGTTTTTATTTTAAGTTTTGCAAAGCTCTGGGAAATTTGAATGCTATATTTTTTATTTTAACCTTTTTCAAGGCTTTGTTTCTGAAATACCGTCATCCAAAGACATTAAGGTAGGTATTTTGGGCAGAAAATCAATAAAATCAGTTTGGAGCGAATATTTCCTCAAACATACGATAAAAAAAAAATTTGGCTTCGATGTATTGATTGGGTTTGAATAGACCTTCACCTAGACGCCGTGCGCTGTTTGGCGGGAACCTTTTTGTAAGATTGGAACTAATTGCCTACACCCTGAGGATGAAGTTTATCTTGGAAATTATCACAGTTATCCTATCGCTTGAACAACAATTTCAAAAACAGTGCCACGCCATCTGTGGATAATGTTAAAATAAAATAACTCGTAAATTACTTAAAAAATTTCCACGATCGAAGTAATGATTGATGTTTTTTTAAAAAAAGGTATTGAGTAGATGCATCTACGGGTAAAATTTCAGTGTTTGCAATTTTCGGGAACATACCTTTTTTGTATGTCAATAAGTGGAAGGGTGGAACCGAAGTTGTTTTGATTATTTTTGAAATGTTCAGTATAAAAAAATCGCAGACCTGCCACCAACTGCCAAATGCGTGTTGGAAATTAGTAATTGATATTTCTAAAAAAAATTAGGTGTTGAGGGGGTTAAAATTTCAGTGTTGAAAATTTTTGGAAAAATACTTTTTTTTGATGATCAAAAGGTGGGATTTCTCCTTTTTTGTGTTTAATTTTTAAAATTTTTATTCGAAAAACTAGAAATCGGATAGCCGATTTCTAGTTTTTCGATTTCTAGTTTTTCGAACAAAAATGTAAGCCTTATGAAATGAAGATGATTTAAACTGATATGTAGGGTGTCCATAACTTGTTTGAAAAAAATGAGGACATTTTCAAAAATCCAAGTTTCTACTCACCACTCACCACACCATGAAAATAATAGATAAATATGTATAATCAAATGTTTATTTTATAAATAAATAAAGTAAATAATGTCTATTTTGCTAACTTTTTACTAAAAGTCTGGAATATTTTGAATTTAATTAGGTATTTATTTTAAATTTTTTTAGTTTGAAGTCTGCGCATAACGCACATTGAGAACAAAAATGGCATTACTCAAAAAACCTTGTTTTTGAATACGGCCGTTTAAAGTCTTGGACTTACTTCAATGGTCGATAACTCTAAACAAAATTATGGGTATTTAAGAAATAAAGGGTTTTTTGAAAAAGTTCCGTATAGTGCCAGTTTGGTTTTTATTACTTTTACTTATTTTCTAATGAAGGCGTAAAACTGTTCAGATTTTAAAAGAAGAACCCAAGCGAAAATCTTAGAAAATGAACTACTGAACCGATTTCGATAAATTTTTCTTTGTCAATAGTCGAAACTTTATTTTAATGCGATCGATTCAAAGAAATTTGAAAAACATCATAACATACACACATAAAATTTGAAATACTCGTTAAGAAGCCCCACTAACATTTGCATTGATGTGCAAATTACACAATTCCAACCATATTACATTCCTACTGGTCACAATTATAACTTCCTTTTTTTAAAGCCGGTTAAAAATCGAGCCATCTCTGCAGTGACATAATATGGCTTGTAAAATGTACTTTCAAAGGGCGGCTTATATTATTTTTTGCCCAGGGCGGCGAAAAAGCTGGATAGGTCCAGACCAGCGTTAACACTTCGAGAAAAAAAGTTGAAGTAGATTTGAATAAAAAAAAAGGAAGTAGATTGACAAAAATCGAAGTAGATTTCAAAATGAACTTTTTTGTACAAACCTATATTTAAAAAAAAATTAAATTAAACAAAAATAACTTAAAACAAAAACAAAAGAAATTCTTTCAGAATTCAGACTTTCCATATTTATTTCAAGTAAAAAAAAAAAACATACCTAATTTCTTGCATCATGGTTTTATAATTTTTTTTAGTTTTATTTTGCTAAGGTACCTACTTTACCTATTCTTTTTCTTTTACTTTTTTATAAAAAAGAATAATAACAAACAAAGAAGATTTGCTTGACTTGTTGTAGGTACACCGTCGTGGAATCTCCATTTCTATTTTTTTTTTTGCAGTTTGGCATAAAGAAATTTTTAAGATAAAAGAGAGTAATTTGAATTAATTGATTTTTATTTAAAAAGACACAGGGATCTTTTACAGAGGGTCATAGATATTTAAATAAACATGTTATGTTTGTGTGTATAGGTAGGTAGATAGGTACGTAAAAATGAACCTTTTTATTTTTTTGTTTTTGAAAACGGCTAGGTAACAAAAAATAAAGGTATTTTTAAGAAAAATTGACGTACTAGCATGTTTTAAGAAAAAAAGTGAATAAAAAGTTAAAATAACCTAAGAAAAAAATTATTTATGTTGGGAGGTACTTGTAGATACCTACGCCAGAAGAATATTCATCAACAAAAATGGTGGCTTTTCAGACAAAAGAAATTAATTAAAAAATCTTTTTATAGCGCAGAACAATATTTGAGAAGATGATGTTATTGTAAGGGGAAAAACTAGATACTTTAGTAGTATTGTGTTTAAGTTTCAAGCCTCAAGGCGTGACGTGATGACGAGAAACGCTCTATTGTCTATACCCGCTCATGCTATAAGTGTTTTAAAGTAGCTTGATATAAACGACGAGATCTCGTCACGTTCACGTTTCCTCGTCGTCGTTGCATTGTGAATAAGGGAGATTACATGGATAAACATATCGTTCAAGATTGTTGCCAACCACCGATGTTAGATCATTTAAACTCAAAGAAAAACATGTTGTCAACCTGTGTTGCATGGTTTTCAAAATATCTTAAAAACTTGTTGCAATGTTGTCAACAAAGTTGATAATATAAATCCCCCTAATATAGGGCTTCAGCTTCAGTCTTAGGATATCCGTCAAACTGAACGGACGTGTTTTATCCAGTCTTATGATATCCTTCGTGCCGAACGGACGTGTTAGTGCCGGTGATAACTTAAGTTTAGTTGTAGGTGGAGTTGGAGTTGGAGTTGGAATTGGAGTTGTAGTTGGAATTGGAGTTGTAGTTGGAGTTGGAGTTGGAGTTGGAGTTGGAGTTGGATTTGGAGTTGAAGTTGTAGTTGGAGTTGGAGTTAGAGTTGGAGTTGGAGTTGAAGTTGGAGTTGGAGTTGGAGTTGGAGTTGGAATTGGAGTTGGAGTTGGAGTTGGAGTTGGAGTTGGAGTTTGAGTTGGAGTTGGATTTGGAGTTGGAGTTGGAGTTGGAGTTGGAGTTGGAGTTGAAGTTGGAGTTGGAGTTGGAGTTGGAGTTGGAGCTGGAGTTGGAGTTGGAGTTGGAGTTGGAGTTAGAGTTAGAGTTAGAGTTAGAGTTGGAGTTGGAGTTGGAGTTGGAGTTGGAGTTGGAGTTGGAGTTGGAGTTGGAGTTGGAGTTGGAGTTGGAGTTGGAGTTGGAATTGGAATTGGAATTCGAATTGGAGTTGGAGTTGGAGTTGGAGTTGATGTTGGATTTGGAGTTGGAGTTGGAGTTGATGTTGGAGTTGGAGTTGGAGTTGGATTTGGAGTTGGACTTTGACTTGGACTTGGACTTGGACTTGGACTTTGACTTTGACCTTGACTTGGACCTGGACTTGGACTTGGACTTGGACTTGGACTTGGACTTAGACTTGGACTTGGACTTGGACTAGGACTTGGACTTGGACTTGGAATTGGACTTGGACTTGGGCTTGGACTTGGACTTGGACTTGGACTTGGACTTGGACTTGGACTTGGACTTGGACTTGGACTTGGACTTGGACTTGGACTTGGACTTGGAGTTGGACTTGAACTTGGACTTGGACTTGGACTTGGACTTGGACTTGGACATGAACTTGGACTTGGACTTGGACTTGGACTTGGAATTGGACTTGGACTAGGACTTGGACTTGGACTTGGACTTGGACTTGGGCTTGGGCTTGGACTTGGACTTGGACTTGGACTTGGACTTGGACTTGGGCTTGGACTTGGACTTGGACTTGGACTTGGACTTGGACTTGGACTTGGACTTGGACTTGGACTTGGACTTGGACTTGGACTTGGACTTGGACTTGGACTTGGACTTGGACTTGGACTTGGACTTGGACTTGGACTTGGACTTGGACTTGGACTTGGACTTGGACTTGGACTTGGACTTGGACTTGGACTTGGACTTGGACTTGGACTTGGACTTGGACTTGGACTTGGACTTGGACTTGGACTTGGACTTGGACTTGGACTTGGACTTGGACTTGGACTTGGACTTGGACTTGGACTTGGACTTGGACTTGGACTTGGACTTGGACTTGGACTTGGACTTGGACTTGGACTTGGACTTGGACTGTCAAGCCCTATACAGGTATTGAAATTAATTTTATTTTGATTGATTTCTTCCGAAGTTATTTCAAAATTTTCTTAAGGGAACGACGTCTTTTCATAGCTTATGAAATAAATCATGACGCACATCACTGGAAAGGTCTCTTCAAGCCCTATACAGGTATCGAAAATAATTTTATTTTGATTGATTTTTTCAGGAGTTATTTAAAAAATTTACTTAGAAAAACGACGTCTTTTCAAAGTTAATCAAATAAATCATGACGCACATCACTAGAAAGGTCTGTTGAAGTGCTATACAGGCATCGAAACTTATTTTATTTTGATTGATTTTTTCAGGAGATACTTCAAAATTTGCTTACAAAAATGACATCTTTTCATAGTTAATAAAATAAATCATGACGCACATCACTGAAAACATCTGTTCAAGCCCTATACAGGTATGATTTTTTCAGGAGATATTTAAAAATTTGCATAGAAAAATTACGTCTTTTCAAAGTCTTTCAAATAAATCATGACGCACATCACTGGAAAGGTCTGCTCAAGCCCTATACAGGTATCGAAACTTATTTTATTTTGATTGATTTTTTCAGGAGTTATTTCAAAATTTGCTTAGAAAAACGACGTCTTTTCAAAATTAATTACATAAATCATGACGAACATCAATGGAAAAGTCTAATCAAGCCCTATGCAGGTATCGAAACTAATTTTATTTTGATTCATTTTTTCAGGAGATATTTCAAAATTTGCTTAGAAAAACGACGTCTTTTCAAAGTCTTTCAAATAAATCATGACGCACATCACTGGAATGGTCTATTCAAGCCCTATGCTGATATCGAAACTAATTTTATTTTGATTCATTTCTTTAGGAGATATTTCAAAATTTGTATAGAAAAATGACGTCTTTTCAAAGTCTTTCAAATAAATCGTAACGCACATCACTGGAAAGGTCTACTCAAGCCCTATGCTGGTATCGAAACTAATTTTATTTTGATTGATTTCTTTAGGAGACATTTCAAAATTGGTATAGAAAAATGACGTCTTTTCAAAGTCTTTCAAATAAATCATGACCCACATCACTGGAAAGGTCTGTTCAAGTCCTATACAGGTATCGAAACTTATTTTATTTTGATTGATTTTTTCAGGAGTTATTTCAAAATTTGCTTAGAAAAACGACGTCTTTTCAAAATTAATCACATAAATCATGACGAACATCAATGGAAAAGTCTAATCAAGCCCTATACAGGTATCGAAACTAATTTTATTTTGATTCATTTTTTCAGGAGATATTTCAAAATTTGCTTAGAAAAACGACGTCTTTTCAAAGTCTTTCAAATAAATCATGACGCACATCACTGGAAAGGTCTACTCAAGCCCTTGGCTGGTATCGAAACAAATTTTATTTTGATTGATTTCTTTAGGAGATATTTCAAAATTTGCATAGAAAAACGACGTCTTTTCAAAGTCTTTCAAATAAATCATGACGCACATCACTGGAAAGGTCTACTGAAGCCCTTGGCTGGTATCGAAACTAATTTTAGTTTGATTGATTTCTTTAGGAGATATTTCAAAATTTGCATAGAAAAACGACGTCTTTTCAAAGTCTTTCAAATAAATCATGACGCACATCACTGGAAAGGTCTATTCAAGCCTATAGTGTTATCGAAACTTATTTTATTTTCATTGATTTCTTTTGAAGATATTTCAAAATTTGTATAGAAAAATGACGTCTTTTCAAAGTCTTTCAAATAAATCATGACGCACATCACTGAAATGGTCTATTCAAGCCCTATGCTGATATCGAAACTAATTTTATTTTGATTCATTTCTTTAGGAGATATTTCAAAATTTGTATAGAAAAATGTAGTCTTTTCAAAGTCTTTCAAATAAATCATGACGCACATCACTGGAAAGGTCTACTCAAGCCCTTGGCTGGTATCGGAACTAATTTTATTTTGATTGATTTCCTTAGGAGATATTTCAAAATTTGCATAGAAAAACGACGTCTTTTCAAAGTCTTTCAAATAAATCATGATGCACATCACTGGAAAGGTCAATTCAAGCCCTATGCTGATATCGAAACTAATTTTATTTTGATTCATTTCCTTAGAAGATATTTCAAAATTTGTATAGAAAAATGACGTCTTTTCAAAGTCTTTCAAATGAATCATGACGCACATCACTGGAAAGGTCTATTCAAGCCCTATGCTGATATCGAAACTTATTTTATTTTGATTGATTTCTTTAGGAGATATTTCAAAATTTGTATAGAAAAATGACGTCTTTTCAAAGTTTTTCAAATAAATCGTAGCGCACATCACTGGAATGGTCTATTCAAGCCCTATGCTGATATCAAAACTAATTTTATTTCGATTCATTTCTTTAGGAGATATTTCAAAATTTGTATAGAAAAATGACGTCTTTTCAAAGTTAATCAAATAAATCATGACGCACATCACTGCAAAGGTCTGTTCAAGTCCTATACCGGTATCGAAACTAATTTTATTTTGATTGATTTTTTCAGGAGATATTTAAAAATTTGCTTAGAAAAATGACGTCTTTTCAAAGTTAATCAAATAAATCATGACGCACATCACTGCAAAGGTCTGTTCAAGCCCTATACAGGTATCGAAACTAATTTTATTTTGATTGATTTTTTCAGGAGATATTTCAAAATTTGCTTAGAAAAACAACGTCTCTTCAAAGTTAATCAAATAAATCATGACGCACATCACTGCAAAGGTCTGTTCAAGTCCTATACAGGTATCGAAACTAATTATATTTTGATTGGATTTTTTAGGAGTTATTTAAAAAATTTGCTTAGAAAAACGACGTTTTTCAAAGTTAATCAAATAAATCATGACGCACATTACAGCAACGGTCTGTTCAAGTCCTATACAGGAATCGAAACTAATTTTATTTTGAGTAATTTCTTCAGGAGATATTTCAAAATTTGCATTGAAAAATGACGTCTTTTCAAAGTCTTTCAAATAAATCATGACGCACCTCACTGGAAAGGTCTATTCAAGCCCTATGCTGATATCGAAACTTATTCTATTTTGATTGATTTCTTTAGGAGATATTTCAAAATTTGCATAGAAAAACGACGTCTTTTCAAAGTCTTTCAAAGAAAGCAAGAAGCATATCACTGGAAAGGTCTATTCAAGCCCTATGCTGAAATCGAAACAAGATTTATTTTGATTGATTTGTTTAAGAGATATTTCAAAATTTGCATTAAAAAACCACGTTTTTTCAAAGTTACTCACATAAAGCATGACTCATATCACGGGAAAGGTCTATTCATGCCCTATGCCAGTGTCGAAACCAATTTTATTTTGATTGATTTCCTTAGGACATAATTAAAAATTTTCATAAAAAAACGACGTCATTTAAAAATCGTTCAAATAAATCATGAAGCACATTCTTTAGATAGGTCTATTCAAAATCTATGCATGTATGGAAACTTATTTTATTTTTATTGATTTTCCTTGGAGATATTTCAAAATTACCATTGAAAATTGAAGATTTTTCAAAACTAATCAAATAAGTCATTACGCATATCATATAAAATGTCTTTTCAAGCCCCATGTAGGGATCTTACAGTAAAATGGTGATGGCAGGAGGCTGAAAGAACGATGGCAAGCGTTTCAAAGAGAACTGGCCATCATACAAAACATTTAAATCCCAAGGTGGATAAAAAACACACAACACAAAAATGTAGGGAAGTGCATGGCTTCAGCGACGCGGCTGCAAAGTCTTATGGTGCCATGGTGTTCATGTGTGTGCCTTACAGCGCAGATAACATTCATATTCACTTACTTTTTTCGAAAACAAAATTAGGTCAACTGAAAACGATAGCTCAACCCCGACTTGAGCTATGTGCAGCTGAACTACTCGTTTCCTTAATCAAATACACAAGAGAAGTACTCAATGTGCCCAACTCAAAAATGCACGCCTGGTCAGATTCGATGATAGCTTTGGCATGGATTAGAGCGCAACCCTTCAAATGGACTACATTTTTTAACAGCAGGGTTGCGGATATACAATGCCTCACAAGCTGCGATACGCTGAAACATATTCCAACTGATCACAACCCACAAACTTCAAATTTAGAAGCCCAAGAGCTATGTTGGCCAGGACCTTCGTTTTTGCGGGAGAAGTGATACTATGAAGTGCACGAGCAGCCGTCTAAATTCGACACTGAGGAAGAAAAACGAGCTGTAAAAAAACAATGTACCTTAGCCAACTCTGACGCAGCAGATAATGACATCAACAAAAGCATAATCAGATGCTCTAGACTCTCGAAAACCATCAAAGTGACGAGGATTTCAGGATAACTAGATACCGAGGAACTACGATGTGCAGCCTTGTTAGTGCATAACAACACCGAAGAGCTAAGTGAATATGAGAATAAGGATACAATCCCAAAATCCTTAATTTCACTCAACGCTTTCATCAATGGTGATGGCACTCGTTGAAGGCTGATTGCAGAACACACTACTTCCAAACAGTCAGCAGCACCCGGAAACCCAACTATCATTTCATTGAATTTGTGATACGAGATGCATACTGTATAACACTACACGGGGTAAATCAACAGACTACTGCTTATATCCGTGTGTTTTACTCGATTATAAGCATCAAACAACACGTAAATGATATAAACATAAATGTCCAATATGCTTCAGACACAAAAAAAAAGAATCTACAGCAGCTCATGGAAAGCCTTCCATCACCACGATTAAGAATGACTAGACCATTCACTAACACTCGCGTAGATTGCTCTAAAAAAAAGCTAAAACTTTCAAAGGATATTTTGCAATTTTTATTTGATTGGCTACAAAAGCCATTCAACTTGAAACAGTTTCCAGCTTGACCACGTAGGTAAGTATTTTTGGCAGTTTCCGTCGCTGCACGGCACGACGAAGCATTTGTGCTCAAATGTATAGCGATTGTGGAACAAATTTTGTGAGATCTAACCATGATTTAGCCCGAAGGCTAGAACAAGCTAAGCATAATTGGAATGAAATTGCTGGTATTCTTGCCAAATCATGAACCAACTAGAATTTCATTTCCCCTGCTTCTCCCCATTTTGGTGGTGTATGGGAAGCTTGGGTGAAATTTGTAAAAGATCACCTAAAAAGAATCATAAGAGATGAGAAGTTAACCTTCGAGAAGCTCTACACGTTTCCTACGCAAATCGAAGCATGCTTGAACTCTAGACCTCAATGACTCCAGGACACTTCCTTATTGCTGCACCTCTTCTACCCATACCCCAGAGAAGCATATCACCTTTAGAGCCTGTGAATTATCTGGACAGATGGACGAGAACTCAAGTATACGTCGATTCCTGTTGGCCTAAGTGGAACGGGAAATACCTTTCAAAATTACACAATGGCCTAAATGGACGAGAAAAGAAGCCGACCCTGAAATAAGTGGACTTGTCTTGGTCAAAGACGAAAGGCTTCCACCAAACCAATGGATATTAGCCAGAATCACCGAAACACATCCCGGAACCGATGAACTAATTCGCGACGTAACCCTCAAAACGAAAACTGGTACCATAAACCGACCTATAACAAATCTATGCTATCTCCCGACTAACAAATAAATTTCATCGGTTTTGGAACAGTTTCTTGTTGTTTTATTTTTGGTTAAAAAACATTTTTTGGTGAATGTTTCTTGCAGATCCTATAAATTATTGATTATAAACAAGTCTGTAAAAGTAAATTAACCCCAAGCCAACATCATTGTTTGTTCTCAAGATGTTTGTGAAAAACCACTTTTTTCAAAAATGTTTAACAACATTTTCTTATTAAAAAAAAAAACTATTAGTTGATATGCTTTTATAATCTCACCAATTCTTTAATACGTTAATATGCGTAACATAAAATCAACTCGAAGTCGCTAGCATGATTTGTTCTTGAGATATACGAGACTAAAGAAACTTAACAAGGGTATTTTGAAATTGATTTAGCAAAAAAACCGCTCATTGAATTTTTTTAAAGTCCTTTTTGCACATATTGAAATTTCTATCTACAAAATAAAATGTATTTGAAGTTGATATCTTCATTCGTTCTTGAGATATGGTGAACGAAAAAAAGTGAAGGAACGTACAAACGTACGAACGTACGAACGTTCGCACAGCCATAGAAATCTCTCTAAAAATCATGGATTCCGATTCTAGGGAGCTTGCTCCAAACGTGAAGACAAGTCAAAATTTTCGATTCGACAAATCGGACCAATTACAATAACTTCCAAATGAAAGTTAACAATATAAAGGAAAATAAATAAAAAAATTAAATAAATTCAAATCAATAAAAATAAATTAATATTGCAATAAAAAAAATTAAAAAGATACTCACCAACCAAATCCACCTGCGCTATATGCAGGATAAGCAGGAGAAGCAGCAACCCAGCATCAGGAACTAACCAAACATTACACACATCACTTCACAATACACTTAAGATTATGCACTTGTAATTGATAATTGTAATCACTTTCACTCTTCGCATAAATAAATTGAATTAAATAAAAATCAATCAAATAAAAGAATCAGTAACCGCACTACTGATTAGACAATAAGGGTATTCATGCAACGTCGTAGGTTTACAAATTGTGTAAAATGATAAGCTTACGCAAAGTTTGCATGAACGACCTTTTTTAAACATTTGATTAAATGCTAGATAATTCAATGAGAGTAAAAGTCACAATGACGTTTGGATGAGTTTAATCAGTTTGTTATATTTTACGCAACAAAATCCTTTGACAAGTTTAACCAAATTGTGTAAATCATTTCCCATACAAAACTTGACAGTTCATTTGTTAACTTATCTAGGGTTTTACGAAGTTGCATGAATACCCTTAATATATTTAATTTTTTTTCACATCCCGAACGACACTTTCATTTAAAAACGAACACGAACCTTACACTTTTTTTTTGAACCGAATAAAAAAATCACCCACCGACGGGACGCACGCACGACCGCCATCAATGATATTCAGAACATTTATAAATTTTAACATGATTATGATCGTTAAGAACTAGACCACGGCGAATTCAATGACCGGCTGTTGCAAATGCAAAAGCAACCAACACCAACAAAATCATTGCATTAACTTGCTCAATGGGTTAACTGTTTTGGATGGAATTTCTGAAAAGGAAACGAAACATCAATGGTGTTGATGATGTATAAGCGTATTTAGTTATACCTTTTGCCCTTGTATTTGTTTTCTTGTTTTCTTATGTATGTTCTTTTTTTCACATGCACCTAAGAACGCAGACAATTTTTGAAAGTGCCGTAAGGACACTATTTCAATGGAGCCAATCACCAGGGCCGGCTCAAATATATATAGGGCCTTGAGGGCCTTGCGAACATCGTTCACCGGGGTGGAGAATGTTGGCGACTTATAATAATTTATTTTAATTACTTGTTATTTCAATTAAATCCATATAAAATTAAAGTAAAATTAATGTTAATTACTATATTGTGAGCTAACCACATATAAATAACGAATAACCTTGCACTTTCTGGCAGATAAAACATAGCCATGAAAATTATGTAAACTACATCTTTTTAACCTTGCTAAAATTAAAAGCTCATTGTTTTGAGAAATTTCCAAAGCAAGACACGTAATAAAATCAAATTTATTGAAACACAACAGTTTTACTTTAAAAATACAAAACGACAGAAAACAGGCTAAATACAAATATTAGAATATCACTTTGTATATAATCAGTAGTTTTTTATTTTCATTTTTGGAAAGTTCTGGGAAATTTCAATAACATCTTTTTTCTATTTTTACCTTCTTTAAGGCTTTGTTTCAGAAATATCGCCATCCAAGGACATTAGGGTAGGTCGTTGGGGGCAGAGAATCGTTAAAATCTGGTAAAGTCGCTTCGGATGCAAATATTTTACCAACCAGACCTTAAAAAAAATTATTTTCTATCATTTTTGAAAAGGTGGCTTAATTTTCTACTCAGCACTGGAAACCACATTAAATTTGAAGGCTTGGCTTAGGAAAAATAGCCTTCAAAGCCGCTAGGGTAAATAGTTAGGTGCAGTAATATCAGTTTGGATACAAATATTAAAAAATTAACTACTATTTGAAAATCATTTGTTATTGAATTTTTAAAAACAGCTAAAGAAAAGACACTAGTAAACTAGATTTATTTGTTCATTATTTAAATAAGCAATAACAAAAAAAACATTCAAGTTTTTGGTAAATATTTAAAGATTTTGAATGTTCAAAATTCTATAAAAAAAAATGATGATAAAGTTCATAATTAATTTTTTATTTTCAATAATTTTTTTAGGGAAATTTTTGAATACTTAATTTTTGTTGTTGTTTTTTTTTTGGATATTATAGCTTTTACTCTCGTATAAAAAAAATCAGTGCATCGTATGATAATTTATTGTAAACAATATTGCAGCACTAAGAGGCTTCAGTCTTAAGATATCCGTCGAACTGAACGGACGTGTCTCAGCCAGTCTTACAGTAACGTTAGTGGTGAACGGACGTGTCAGTCAGTTTAGTTAATTTGAGTTAAGTTAAGTTAAAGTTGGAGTTGGAGTTAAAGTTGAAGTTGGAGTTGGAGTTGCAGTTGGAGTTGGAGTTGGACTTGGACTTAGACTTGGACTTGGTATTGGACTTGGATTAGGACTTGGACTTTGACTTGGACTTGGACGTGGACTTGGACTTGGACTTGGACTTGGACTTGGACTTGGACTTGGACTTGGACTTGGACTAGGACTTGGACTTGGACTTGGACTTGGACTTGGACTTGGACTTGGACTTGGACTTGGACTTGGACTTGGACTTGGACTTGGACTTGGACTTGGACTTGGACTTGGACTTGGACTTGGACTTGGACTTGGACTTGGACTTGGACTTGGACTTGGACTTGGACTTGGACTTGGACTTGGACTTGGACTTGGACTTGGACTTGGACTTGGACTTGGACTTGGACTTGGACTTGGACTTGGACTTGGACCAGGACTTGGACTTGGACTTGGTATTGGACTTGGATTAGGACTTGGACTTTGACTTGGACTTGGACGTGGACTTGGACTTGGACTTGGACTTGGACTTGGACTTGGACTTGGACTAGGACTTGGACTTGGACTTGGACTTGGACTTGGACTTGGACTTGGACTTGGACTTGGACTTGGACTTGGACTTGGACTTGGACTTGGACTTGGACTTGGACTTGGACTTGGACTTGGACTTGGACTTGGACTTGGACTTGGACTTGGAGTTGGACTTGGACTTGGACTTGGACTTGGACTTGGACTTGGACTTGGACTTGGACTTGGACTTGGACTTGGACTTGGACTTGGACTTGGACTTGGACTTGGACTTGGACTTGGACTTGGACTTGGACTTGGACTTGGACTTGGACTTGGACTTGGACTTGGACTTGGACTTGGACTTGCACATGCACTTGCACTTGAACTTGCACTTGCACTTGCACTTCGACTTCGACTTAGAAAGTTGGATAGAAAAACGATGTCTTTTCAAAGTTAATCAAATAAATCATGACGCGCATCACTGCAAAGGTCTGTTCAAGTCCTATACAGGTATCGAAACTAATTTTATTTTGATTGATTTTTTCAGGAGGTATTTCAAAATTTGCTTAGAAAAACTACGTCTTTTCAAAGTTAATCAAATAAATCATGATGCACATCACTGGGCAGGTCTATTCAAGCCCTATCTAGGTATCGAAAATTATTTTATTTTGATCAATTTTTGTAGGAGATAGTTGAAAATTTGCATATAAAAATGACATCTTTTCAAAGTTAATCAAATAAATCATGACGCACATCACTGCAAAGGTCTGTTCAAGTCCTATACAGGTATCGAAACTAATTTTATTTTGATTGATTTTTTCAGGAGTTATTTCAAAATTTGCTTAGAAAAACGACGTCTTTTTAGAGTTAATCAAATAAATCATGACGTACATCACTTTAAAGGTCTGTTCAAGTCCTATACAGGTATCGAAACTAATTATATTTTGATTGAATTTTTCAGGAGTTATTTAAAAAATTTGCTTAAAAAATCGACGTGTTTCAAAGTACATCAAATGAATCACGACGCACATCACTGGAAAGGTCTGTTCAAGCCCTATACAGGTATCGAAACTAATCTTATTTTCATTGATTTTTTCAGGAGATATTTCAAAATTTGCTTTGAACAATGACGTCTTTTTAAAGTTAATAAAATAAATCATGACGCACATCACTGGAAAGGTCTGTTCAAGCCCTATACAGGTATCGAAACTAATTTTATTTTGATTGATTTTTTCAGGAGTTATTTCAAAATTTGCTTAGAAAAACGACGTCTTTTCAAAGTCTTTCAAATAAATCATGACGCACATCACTCCAAAGGTCTGTTCAAGTCCTATTCAGGTATCGAAACTAATTTTATTTTGATTTATTTTTTCAGGAGATATTTAAAAATTTGCTTAGAAAAACGACGTCTTTTTAAAGTTAATAAAATAAATCATGACGCACATCACTGGAAAGGTCTGTTCAATCCCTATACAGGTATTGAAACTAATTTTATTTTGATTGATTTTTTCAGGAGTTATTTCAAAATTTGCTTAGAAAAACGACGTCTTTTCAAAGTTAATCAAATAAATCATGACGCACATCACTGCAAAGTTCTGTTCAAGTCCTATACAGGTATCGAAACTAATTTTATTTTGATTTATTTTTTCAGGAGTTATTCCAAAATTTGCTCAGAAAAACGACGTCTTTTCAAAGTTAATCAAATAAATCACGACGCACATCACTTGAAAGGTCTGTTCAAGCCCTATACAGGTATCGAATCAATTTTAATTTGATTTATTTTTTCAGGAGTTATTTCAAAATTTGCTTAAAAAAACGACGTTTTTCAAAGTTAATCAAATAAATCATGAGGCACATCACTGCAAAGGTCTGTTCGAGTCCTATACAGGTATCGAAACTAATTATATTTTGATTGACTTTTTCAGGAGTTATTTCAAAATTTGCTTAGAAAAACGACGTCTTTTCAAAGTTAATCAAATAAATCATGACCTACATCACTGCAAAGGTCTGTTCAAGTCCTATACAGGTATCGAAACTAATTTTATTTTGATTGATTTTTTCAGAAGATATTTCAAAATTTGCTTAAAAAACTGACGTCTTTTCAGAGTTAATAAAATAAATCATGACGCACATCACTGGAAAGGTCTGTTCTAGTCCTATACAGGTATCGAAACTATTTATATTTTGATTGAATTTTTCAGGAGTTATTTGAAAAATTTGCTTAGAAAAACGACGTCTTTCAAAGTTAATCAAATAAATCATGACGCACATCACTGCAAAGGTCTGTTCAAGTCCTATACAGGTATCGAAACTAATTTTATTTTGATTGATCTTTTCAGGAGTTATTTCAAAATTTGCTTAGAAAAATGACGTCTTTTCAAAGTTAATCAAATAAATCATGACGCACATCACTGCAAAGGTCTGTTCAAGTCCTATACCGGTATCGAAACTAATTTTATTTTGATTGATTTTTTCAGGAGATATTTTAAAATTTGCTTAGAAAAATGACGTCTTTTCAAAGTTAATCAAATAAATCATGACGCACATCACTGCAAAGGTCTGTTCAAGCCCTATACAGGTATCGAAACTAATTTTATTTTGATTGATTTTTTCAGGAGTTATTTCAAAATTTGCTTAGAAAAACGACGTCTTTTCAAAGTAAATCAAATACATCATGACGCACATCACTGCAAAGGTCTGTTCAAGTCCTATACCGGTATCGAAACTTATTTTATTTTGATTGATTTTTTCAGGAGATATTTTAAAATTTGCTTAGAAAAATGACGTCTTTTCAAAGTTAATCAAATAAATCATGACGCACATCACTGCAAAGGTCTGTTCAAGCCCTATACAGGTATCGAAACTAATTTTATTTTGATTGATTTTTTCAGGAGATATTTCAAAATTTGCTTAGAAAAACAACGTCTCTTCAAAGTTAATCAAATAAATCATGACGCACATCACTGCAAAGGTCTGTTCAAGTCCTATACAGGTATCGAAACTAATTATATTTTGATTGGATTTTTTAGGAGTTATTTAAAAAATTTGCTTAGAAAAACGACGTTTTTCAAAGTTAATCAAATAAATCATGACGCACATTACAGCAACGGTCTGTTCAAGTCCTATACAGGAATCGAAACTAATTTTATTTTGAGTAATTTCTTCAGGAGATATTTCAAAATTTGCATTGAAAAATGACGTCTTTTCAAAGTCTTTCAAATAAATCATGACGCACCTCACTGGAAAGGTCTATTCAAGCCCTATGCTGATATCGAAACTTATTCTATTTTGATTGATTTCTTTAGGAGATATTTCAAAATTTGCATAGAAAAACGACGTCTTTTCAAAGTCTTTCAAAGAAAGCAAGACGCATATCACTGGAAAGGTCTATTCAAGCCCTATGCTGAAATCGAAACAAGATTTATTTTGATTGATTTGTTTAAGAGATATTTCAAAATTTGCATTAAAAAACCACGTTTTTTCAAAGTTACTCACATAAAGCATGACTCATATCACGGGAAAGGTCTATTCATGCCCTATGCCAGTGTCGAAACCAATTTTATTTTGATTGATTTCCTTAGGACATAATTAAAAATTTTCATAAAAAAACGACGTCATTTAAAAATCGTTCAAATAAATCATGAAGCACATTCTTTAGATAGGTCTATTCAAAATCTATGCATGTATGGAAACTTATTTTATTTTTATTGATTTTCCTTGGAGATATTTCAAAATTACCATTGAAAATTGAAGATTTTTCAAAACTAATCAAATAAGTCATTACGCATATCATATAAAATGTCTTTTCAAGCCCCATGTAGGGATCTTACAGTAAAATGGTGATGGCAGGAGGCTGAAAGAACGATGGCAAGCGTTTCAAAGAGAACTGGCCATCATACAAAACATTTAAATCCCAAGGTGGATAAAAAACACACAACACAAAAATGTAGGGAAGTGCATGGCTTCAGCGACGCGGCTGCAAAGTCTTATGGTGCCATGGTGTTCATGTGTGTGCCTTACAGCGCAGATAACATTCATATTCACTTACTTTTTTCGAAAACAAAATTAGGTCAACTGAAAACGATAGCTCAACCCCGACTTGAGCTATGTGCAGCTGAACTACTCGTTTCCTTAATCAAATACACAAGAGAAGTACTCAATGTGCCCAACTCAAAAATGCACGCCTGGTCAGATTCGATGATAGCTTTGGCATGGATTAGAGCGCAACCCTTCAAATGGACTACATTTTTTAACAGCAGGGTTGCGGATATACAATGCCTCACAAGCTGCGATACGCTGAAACATATTCCAACTGATCACAACCCACAAACTTCAAATTTAGAAGCCCAAGAGCTATGTTGGCCAGGACCTTCGTTTTTGCGGGAGAAGTGATACTATGAAGTGCACGAGCAGCCGTCTAAATTCGACACTGAGGAAGAAAAACGAGCTGTAAAAAAACAATGTACCTTAGCCAACTCTGACGCAGCAGATAATGACATCAACAAAAGCATAATCAGATGCTCTAGACTCTCGAAAACCATCAAAGTGACGAGGATTTCAGGATAACTAGATACCGAGGAACTACGATGTGCAGCCTTGTTAGTGCATAACAACACCGAAGAGCTAAGTGAATATGAGAATAAGGATACAATCCCAAAATCCTTAATTTCACTCAACGCTTTCATCAATGGTGATGGCACTCGTTGAAGGCTGATTGCAGAACACACTACTTCCAAACAGTCAGCAGCACCCGGAAACCCAACTATCATTTCACTGAATTTGTGATACGAGATGCATACTGTATAACACTACACGGGGTAAATCAACAGACTACTGCTTATATCCGTGTGTTTTACTCGATTATAAGCATCAAACAACACGTAAATGATATAAACATAAATGTCCAATATGCTTCAGACACAAAAAAAAAGAATCTACAGCAGCTCATGGAAAGCCTTCCATCACCACGATTAAGAATGACTAGACCATTCACTAACACTCGCGTAGATTGCTCTAAAAAAAAGCTAAAACTTTCAAAGGATATTTTGCAATTTTTATTTGATTGGCTACAAAAGCCATTCAACTTGAAACAGTTTCCAGCTTGACCACGTAGGTAAGTATTTTTGGCAGTTTCCGTCGCTGCACGGCACGACGAAGCATTTGTGCTCAAATGTATAGCGATTGTGGAACAAATTTTGTGAGATCTAACCATGATTTAGCCCGAAGGCTAGAACAAGCTAAGCATAATTGGAATGAAATTGCTGGTATTCTTGCCAAATCATGAACCAACTAGAATTTCATTTCCCCTGCTTCTCCCCATTTTGGTGGTGTATGGGAAGCTTGGGTGAAATTTGTAAAAGATCACCTAAAAAGAATCATAAGAGATGAGAAGTTAACCTTCGAGAAGCTCTACACGTTTCCTACGCAAATCGAAGCATGCTTGAACTCTAGACCTCAATGACTCCAGGACACTTCCTTATTGCTGCACCTCTTCTACCCATACCCCAGAGAAGCATATCACCTTTAGAGCCTGTGAATTATCTGGACAGATGGACGAGAACTCAAGTATACGTCGATTCCTGTTGGCCTAAGTGGAACGGGAAATACCTTTCAAAATTACACAATGGCCTAAATGGACGAGAAAAGAAGCCGACCCTGAAATAAGTGGACTTGTCTTGGTCAAAGACGAAAGGCTTCCACCAAACCAATGGATATTAGCCAGAATCACCGAAACACATCCCGGAACCGATGAACTAATTCGCGACGTAACCCTCAAAACGAAAACTGGTACCATAAACCGACCTATAACAAATCTATGCTATCTCCCGACTAACAAATAAATTTCATCGGTTTTGGAACAGTTTCTTGTTGTTTTATTTTTGGTTAAAAAACATTTTTTGGTGAATGTTTCTTGCAGATCCTATAAATTATTGATTATAAACAAGTCTGTAAAAGTAAATTAACCCCAAGCCAACATCATTGTTTGTTCTCAAGATGTTTGTGAAAAACCACTTTTTTCAAAAATGTTTAACAACATTTTCTTATTAAAAAAAAAAACTATTAGTTGATATGCTTTTATAATCTCACCAATTCTTTAATACGTTAATATGCGTAACATAAAATCAACTCGAAGTCGCTAGCATGATTTGTTCTTGAGATATACGAGACTAAAGAAACTTAACAAGGGTATTTTGAAATTGATTTAGCAAAAAAACCGCTCATTGAATTTTTTTAAAGTCCTTTTTGCACATATTGAAATTTCTATCTACAAAATAAAATGTATTTGAAGTTGATATCTTCATTCGTTCTTGAGATATGGTGAACGAAAAAAAGTGAAGGAACGTACAAACGTACGAACGTACGAACGTTCGCACAGCCATAGAAATCTCTCTAAAAATCATGGATTCCGATTCTAGGGAGCTTGCTCCAAACGTGAAGACAAGTCAAAATTTTCGATTCGACAAATCGGACCAATTACAATAACTTCCAAATGAAAGTTAACAATATAAAGGAAAATAAATAAAAAAATTAAATAAATTCAAATCAATAAAAATAAATTAATATTGCAATAAAAAAAATTAAAAAGATACTCACCAACCAAATCCACCTGCGCTATATGCAGGATAAGCAGGAGAAGCAGCAACCCAGCATCAGGAACTAACCAAACATTACACACATCACTTCACAATACACTTAAGATTATGCACTTGTAATTGATAATTGTAATCACTTTCACTCTTCGCATAAATAAATTGAATTAAATAAAAATCAATCAAATAAAAGAATCAGTAACCGCACTACTGATTAGACAATAAGGGTATTCATGCAACGTCGTAGGTTTACAAATTGTGTAAAATGATAAGCTTACGCAAAGTTTGCATGAACGACCTTTTTTAAACATTTGATTAAATGCTAGATAATTCAATGAGAGTAAAAGTCACAATGACGTTTGGATGAGTTTAATCAGTTTGTTATATTTTACGCAACAAAATCCTTTGACAAGTTTAACCAAATTGTGTAAATCATTTCCCATACAAAACTTGACAGTTCATTTGTTAACTTATCTAGGGTTTTACGAAGTTGCATGAATACCCTTAATATATTTAATTTTTTTTCACATCCCGAACGACACTTTCATTTAAAAACGAACACGAACCTTACACTTTTTTTTTGAACCGAATAAAAAAATCACCCACCGACGGGACGCACGCACGACCGCCATCAATGATATTCAGAACATTTATAAATTTTAACATGATTATGATCGTTAAGAACTAGACCACGGCGAATTCAATGACCGGCTGTTGCAAATGCAAAAGCAACCAACACCAACAAAATCATTGCATTAACTTGCTCAATGGGTTAACTGTTTTGGATGGAATTTCTGAAAAGGAAACGAAACATCAATGGTGTTGATGATGTATAAGCGTATTTAGTTATACCTTTTGCCCTTGTATTTGTTTTCTTGTTTTCTTATGTATGTTCTTTTTTTCACATGCACCTAAGAACGCAGACAATTTTTGAAAGTGCCGTAAGGACACTATTTCAATGGAGCCAATCACCAGGGCCGGCTCAAATATATATAGGGCCTTGAGGGCCTTGCGAACATCGTTCACCGGGGTGGAGAATGTTGGCGACTTATAATAATTTATTTTAATTACTTGTTATTTCAATTAAATCCATATAAAATTAAAGTAAAATTAATGTTAATTACTATATTGTGAGCTAACCACATATAAATAACGAATAACCTTGCACTTTCTGGCAGATAAAACATAGCCATGAAAATTATGTAAACTACATCTTTTTAACCTTGCTAAAATTAAAAGCTCATTGTTTTGAGAAATTTCCAAAGCAAGACACGTAATAAAATCAAATTTATTGAAACACAACAGTTTTACTTTAAAAATACAAAACGACAGAAAACAGGCTAAATACAAATATTAGAATATCACTTTGTATATAATCAGTAGTTTTTTATTTTCATTTTTGGAAAGTTCTGGGAAATTTCAATAACATCTTTTTTCTATTTTTACCTTCTTTAAGGCTTTGTTTCAGAAATATCGCCATCCAAGGACATTAGGGTAGGTCGTTGGGGGCAGAGAATCGTTAAAATCTGGTAAAGTCGCTTCGGATGCAAATATTTTACCAACCAGACCTTAAAAAAAATTATTTTCTATCATTTTTGAAAAGGTGGCTTAATTTTCTACTCAGCACTGGAAACCACATTAAATTTGAAGGCTTGGCTTAGGAAAAATAGCCTTCAAAGCCGCTAGGGTAAATAGTTAGGTGCAGTAATATCAGTTTGGATACAAATATTAAAAAATTAACTACTATTTGAAAATCATTTGTTATTGAATTTTTAAAAACAGCTAAAGAAAAGACACTAGTAAACTAGATTTATTTGTTCATTATTTAAATAAGCAATAACAAAAAAAACATTCAAGTTTTTGGTAAATATTTAAAGATTTTGAATGTTCAAAATTCTATAAAAAAAAATGATGATAAAGTTCATAATTAATTTTTTATTTTCAATAATTTTTTTAGGGAAATTTTTGAATACTTAATTTTTGTTGTTGTTTTTTTTTTGGATATTATAGCTTTTACTCTCGTATAAAAAAAATCAGTGCATCGTATGATAATTTATTGTAAACAATATTGCAGCACTAAGAGGCTTCAGTCTTAAGATATCCGTCGAACTGAACGGACGTGTCTCAGCCAGTCTTACAGTAACGTTAGTGGTGAACGGACGTGTCAGTCAGTTTAGTTAATTTGAGTTAAGTTAAGTTAAAGTTGGAGTTGGAGTTAAAGTTGAAGTTGGAGTTGGAGTTGCAGTTGGAGTTGGAGTTGGACTTGGACTTGGACTTGGACTTGGACTTGGCCTTGGACTTGGACTTGGACTTGGACTTGGACTTGGACTTGGACTTGGACGTGGACTTGGACTTGGACTTGGACTTGGACTTGGACTTGGACTTGGACTTGGACTTGGACTTGGACTTGGACTTGGACTTGGACTTGGACTTGGACTTGGACTTGGACTTGGACTTGGCTTGGACTTGGACTTGGACTTGGACTTGGACTTGGACTTGGACTTGGACCAGGACTTGGACTTGGACTTGGTATTGGACTTGGATTAGGACTTGGACTTTGACTTGGACGTGGACTTGGACTTGGACTTGGACTTGGACTTGGACTTGGACTTGGACTAGGACTTGGACTTGGACTTGGACTTGGACTTGGACTTGGACTTGGACTTGGACTTGGACTTGGACTTGGACTTGGACTTGGACTTGGACTTGGACTTGGAGTTGGACTTGGACTTGGACTTGGACTTGGACTTGGACTTGGACTTGGACTTGGACTTGGACTTGGACTTGGACTTGGACTTGGACTTGGACTTGGACTTGGACTTGGACTTGGACTTGGACTTGGACTTGGACTTGGACTTGGACTTGGACTTGGACTTGGACTTGGAGTTGGACTTGAACTTGGACTTGGACTTGGACTTGGACTTGGACTTGGACTTGGACTTGGACTTGGACTTGGACTTGGACTTGGACTTGGACTTGGACTTGGACTTGGACTTGGACTTGGACTTGGACTTGGACTTGGACTTGGACTTGGACTTGGACTTGGACTTGGACTTGGACTTGGACTTGGACTTGGACTTGGACTTGGACTTGGACTTGGACTTGGACTTGGACTTGGACTTGGACTTGGACTTGGACTTGGACTTGGACTTGGACTTGAGCTTGGACCTGTACTTGAACTTGGACTTGAACTTGGACTTGGACTTGGACTTGGACTTGGACTTGGACTTGGACTTGGACTTGGACTTGGACTTGGACTTGGACTTGGACTTGGACTTGGACTTGGACTTGGACTTGGACTTGGACTTGGACTTGGACTTGGACTTGGACTTGGACTTGGACTTGGACTTGGACTTGGACTTGGACTTGGACTTGGACTTGGACTTGGACTTAGAGTTGGACTTGGACTTGGACTTGGACTTGGACTTGGACTTGGACTTGGACTTGGACTTGGACTTGGACTTGGACTTGGACTTGGACTTGGACTTGGACTTGGACTTGGACTTGGACTTGGACTTGGACTTGGATTTGGACTTGGACTTGGACTTGAACTTGCACATGCACTTGCACTTCGACTTTGACTTAGAAAGTTGGATAGAAAAACGATGTCTTTTCAAAGTAACTCAAATAAATCATGACGTATATCACTGGGCAGGTCTATTCAAGCCCTATGCAGGTATCGAAACTAATTTTATTTTGATTTATTTTTTCAGGAGATATTTGCAAATTTGCATAGAAAAACGACGTCTTTTCCAAGTTAAACAAATAAATCATGACGCACATCACTGGAAAAGTCTATTCAAGCCCTATACAGGTATAAAAACTAATTTTAATTTGATTGATTTTTGCAGGAGATATTTAAAAATTGGCATAAAAAAATACGTCTTTTTCAAGCTAAACAAATAAATCATGGCGCACATCACTGGAAAGGTCTGTTCAAGCCCTATACAGGTATCGAAACTAATTATATTTTGATTGATTTTTTCAGGTGTTATTTCAAAATTTGCTTAGAAAAACGACGTCTTTTCAAAGTTAATCAAATAAATCATGACGCACATCACTGCAAAGGCATGTTCAAGCCCTATACAGGTATCGAAACTAATTTTATTTTGATTGATTTTTTCAGGAGATATTTCAAAATTTGCTTAGAAAAATGACGTCTTTTCAAAGTTAATAAAATAAATCAGGACGCACATCACTGCAAAGGTCTGTTCAAGCCCTATACAGGTATCGAATCTAATATTAATTTGATTGATTTTTTCAGGAGTTATTTCAAAATTTGCTTAGAAAAACTACGTCTTTTCAAAGTTAATCAAATAAATCATGAAGCACATCACTGCAAAGGTCTGTTCAAGCCCTATACAGGTATCGAAACTAATTTTATTTTGATTGATTTTTTCAGGAGATATTTACAAATTTGCTTTGAAAAATTACGTCTTTCAGAGTTAATAAAATTAATCATGACGCACATCACTGGAAAGGTCTGTTCAAGCCCTATACAGGTATTGAAACTAATTTTAATTTGATTTATTTTTTCAGGAGATATTTAAAAATTTGCTCAGAAAAACGACGTCTTTTCAAAGTTAATCTAATAAATCATGACGCACATCACTGCAAAGGTCTGTTCAAGCCCTATACAGGTATCGAAACTAATTTTATTTTGATTGATTTTTTCAGGAGTTATTTCAAAATTTGCTTAGAAAAACGACGTCTTCTCAAAATTAATTAAATAAATCATGACGCACATCACTGCAAAGGTCTGTTCAAGTCCTACACAGGTATCGAAACTAATTTTATTTTGATTGATTTTTTCAGGAGTTATTTCAAAATTTGCTTAGAAAAACTACGTCTTTTCAAAGTTAATCAAATAAATCATGACGCACATCACTGCAAAGGTCTGTTCAAGCCCTATACAGGTATCGAAACTAATTTTATTTTGATTGATTTTTTCAGGAGTTATTTCAAAATTTGCTTAGAAAAACGACGTCTTTTCAAAGTTAATAAAATAAATCATGACGCACGTCACTGGAGAGGTCTGTTCAAGCCCTTTACAGGTGTCGAAATTAATTTTATTTTGATTGATTTTTTCAGGAGTTATTTCAAAATTTGCTTAGAAAAACGACGTCTTTTCAAAGTTAATCAAATAAATCATGACGTACATCACTGCAAAGGTCTGTTCAAGCCCTATACATGTATCTAAACTAATTTTATTTTGATTGATTTTTTCAGGAGTTATTTCAAAATTTGCTTAGAAAAACGACGTCTTTTCAAAGTTAATCAAAAAAAACATGACGCACATCACTGCAAAGGTCTGTTCAAGTCCTATATAGGTATCGAAACTAATTTTATTTTGATTGATTTTTTCAGGAGATATTTAAAAATTTGCTTAGAAAAACGACGTCTTTTCAAAGTTAATGAAATAAATCATGACGTACATCACTAGAAAGGTCTGTTCAAGTCCTATACAGGTATCGAAACTAATTTTATTTTGATTGATTTTTTTCAGGAGATGTTTCAAAATTTGCTTTGAAAAACGACGTCTTTTCAAAGTTAATCAAATAAATCATGACGCACATCACTGGAAAGGTCTGTTCAAGCCCTATACAGGTATCGAAACTAATTTTATTTTGATTGATTTTTTCAGGAGTTATTTCAAAATTTGCTTAGAAAAACGACGTCTTTTCAAAGTTAATAAAATAAATCATGACGCACATCACTGGAAAGGTCTGTTCAAGCCCTATACATGTATCTAAACTAATTTTATTTTGATTGATTTTTTCAGGAGTTATTTCAAAATTTGCTTAGAAAAACGACGTCTTTTCAAAGTTAATCAAAAAAAGCATGACGCACATCACTGCAAAGGTCTGTTCAAGTCCTATATAGGTATCGAAACTAATTTTATTTTGATTGATTTTTTCAGGAGATATTTAAAAATTTGCTTAGAAAAACGACGTCTTTTCAAAGTTAATCAAATAAATCATGACGTACATCACTAGAAAGGTCTGTTCAAGTCCTATACAGGTATCGAAACTAATTTTATTTTGATTGATTTTTTCAGGAGATATTTCAAAATTTGCTTTGAAAAATGACGTCTTTTCAAAGTTAATCAAATTAATCATGACGCACATCACTGGAAAGGTCTGTTCAAGCCCTATACAGGTATCGAAACTAATTTTATTTTGATTGATTTTTTCAGGAGTTATTTCAAAATTTGCTTAGAAAAACGACGTCTTTTCAAAGTTAATCAAATAAATCATGACGCACATCACTGCAAAGGTCTGTTCAAGTCCTATACAGGTATCGAAACTAATTTTATTTTGATTGATTTTTTCAGGAGATATTTCAAAATTTGCTTTGAAAAATGACGTCTTTTCAAAGTTAATCAAATAAATCATGACGTACATCACTAGAAAGGTCTGTTCAAGTCCTATACAGGTATCGAAACTAATTTTATTTTGATTGATTTTTTCAGGAGATATTTCAAAATTTGCTTTGAAAAATGACGTCTTTTCAAAGTTAATCAAATTAATCATGACGCACATCACTGGAAAGGTCTGTTCAAGCCCTATACAGGTATCGAAACTAATTTTATTTTGATTGATTTTTTCAGGAGTTATTTCAAAATTTGCTTAGAAAAACGACGTCTTTTCAAAGTTAATCAAATAAATCATGACGCACATCACTGCAAAGGTCTGTTCAAGTCCTATACAGGTATCGAAACTAATTTTATTTTGTAGATTTTTTCAGGAGTTATTTCAAAATTTGCTTAGAAAAACGACGTCTTTTCAAAGTTAATCAAATAAATCATGACGCACATCACTGGAAAGGTCTGTTCAAGCCCTATACAGGTATCGAAACTAATTTTATTTTGATTGATTTTTTCAGGAGTTATTTCAAAATTTGCTTAGAAAAACGACGTCTTTTCAAAGTTAATCAAATAAATCATGACGCACATCACTGCAAAGGTCTGTTCAAGCCCTATACTGGTATCGAAACTAATTTTATTTTGATTGATTTTTTCAGGAGTTATTTCAAAATTTGCTCAGAAAAACGACGTCTTTTCAAAGTTAATCAAATAAATCATGATGCACATCACTGGAAAGGTCAATTCAAGCCCTATGTAGGTATCAAAACTAATTTTATTTTGATCAATTTTTGTAGGAGATATTTTAAAATTTGGTTAGAAAAATGACGTTTTTTCAAAGTTCATCAAATAAATCATGACGCACATCGCAGGAAAGGTCTACTCAAGCCCTATGCTGATATCGAAACTAATTTTATTTTGATTGATTTCTTTAGGAGATATTTCAAAAATTTGCATAGAAAAACGACGTCTTTTAAAAGTCTTTCAAATAAATCATGACGCACATCACTGGAAAGGTCTATTCAAGCCCTATGCTGATATCGAAACTAATTTTATTTTGATTGATTTCTTTAGGAGATATTTCAAAATTTGTATAGAAAAATTACGTATTTTCAAAGTCTTTCAAAAAAATCATGACAGACATCACTGGAAAGGTCTATTCAAGCCCTATGCTGATATCGAAACTTATTTTATTTTGATTTATTTCTCTGAGAGATATTTCAAAATTTGCATAGAAAAATGACGCCTTTTCAAAGTCTTTCAAATAAAACGTGACGCACATCACTAGGAAGGTCTATTCAAGCCCTATGCTGATAACGAAACTAATTTTATTTTGATTGATTTCTTTAGGAGATATTTCAAAGTTTGCATAGAAAAACGACGTCTTTTCAAAGTCTTTCAAATAAATCATGACGCACATCACTAGAAAGGTCTATTCAAGCCCTATGCTAATATCGAAACTAATTTTATTTTGATTAATTTCTCTAGGGGATATTTCAAAATTTCCATGGAAAATTGAAGATTTTTCAAAACTAATCAAATAAGTCATGACGCATATCATATAAAATGTCTATTCAAGCCCCATGTAGAGGGCTTACAGAAAAATGGTGATGGCAGGAGGCTGAAGGAAGGATGGCAAGCGTTTCAAGGAGAACTGCCCATCATACAAAACATTTAAATCCCAAGGTGGATAAAAAACACACAACACACAAATTTATGGAAGTGCATGGCTTCAGCGACGCGGCTGCGAAGTCTTATGTTTCCATGGTGCGCTGTGTGTGCTTTACAGCGCAGATAACATTCATATGCAATTACTTTTTTCGAAAACAAAATTAGGTCAACTGAAAACGATAGCTCAACCCCGAGTTGAACTATGTGCAGCTGCACTACTCGTTTCCATAATCAAATACACAAGAGAAGTACTCAATGTGCCCAACTCAAAAATGAACGCCTGATCAGATTCGATGATAACTTTGGCATGGATCAGAGCGCAACCCTTCAAATGGACTAAATTTTTTAGCAGCAGGGTTGCGGATATACAATGCCTCACAAGCCGCGATACGCTGAAACAATTTCCAACTGATCACAACCCACAACCTTCAAATTCAGAAGCCCAAGAGCTATGTTGGCCAAGACCTTCGTTTTTGCGGGAGAAGTGATACTATGAAGTGCACGAGCAGCCGTCTAAATTCGACACTGAGGAAGAAAAACGAGCTGTAAAAAAACAATGTACCTTAGCCAACTCTGACGCAGCAGATAATGACATCAACAAAAGCATAATCAGATGCTCTAGACTCTCGAAAACCATCAAAGTGACGAGGATTTCAGGATAACTAGATACCGAGGAACTACGATGTGCAGCCTTGTTAGTGCATAACAACACCGAAGAGCTAAGTGAATATGAGAATAAGGATACAATCCCAAAATCCTTAATTTCACTCAACGCTTTCATCAATGGTGATGGCACTCGTTGAAGGCTGATTGCAGAACACACTACTTCCAAACAGTCAGCAGCACCCGATTATCCGGAAACCCAACTATCATTTCACTGAATTTGTGATACGAGATGCATACTGTATAACACTACACGGGGTAAATCAACAGACTACTGCTTATATCCGTGTGTTTTACTCGATTATAAGCATCAAACAACACGTAAATGATATAAACATAAATGTCCAATATGCTTCAGACACAAAAAAAAAGAATCTACAGCAGCTCATGGAAAGCCTTCCATCACCACGATTATGAATGACTAGACCATTCACTAACACTCGCGTAGATTGCTCTAAAAAAAGCTAAAACTTTCAAAGGATATTTTGCAATTTTTATTTGTTTGGCTACAAAAGCCATTCAACTTGAAACAGTTTCCAGCTTGACCATGTAGGTAAATATTTTTGGCAGTTTTTCGTCGCTTCACGGCACGACCAAGCATTTGTGCTCAAATGTATAGTGATTGTGGAACTAATTTTGTGAGATCTAACCATGATTTAGCCCGAAGGCTAGAACAAGCTAAGCATAATTGGAATGAAATTGCTGGTATTCTTGCCAAATCAAGAACAAACTGGAATTTCATTTCCCCTGTTTCTCCCCATTTTGGTGGTGTATGGGAAGCTTGGGTGAAATTTGTAAAAGATCACCTAAAAAGAATCATAAGAGATGAGAAGTTAACCTTCGAGAAGCTCTACACGCTTCCTACGCAAATCGAGGCATGCTTGAACTCTAGACCTCAAAGACTCCAGGACTCTTCCTTATTGGTGCACCTCTTCTATCCATACCCCAAAGAAGCATATCACCTTTAGAGCCTGTGAATTATCTGGACAGATGGACGAGAACTCAAGTATACGTTGATTCCTGTTGGCCTAAGTGGAACGGGAAATACCTTTCAAGATTACACAACGGCCTAAATGGACGAGAAAAGAAGCCGACCCTGAAATAAGTGGACTTGTCTTGGTCAAAGACGAAAGGCTTCCACCAAACCAATGGATATTAGCCAGAATCACCGAAACACATCCCGGAACCGATGAACTAATTCGCGACGTAACCCTCAAAACGAAAACTGGTACCATAAACCGACCTATAACAAATCTATGCTATCTCCCGACCAACAAATAAATTTCAACGGTTTTGATACAGTTTCTTGTTGCTTTTTTTTGGTTAAAAAACAATTTTTTGGTGAATGTTTCTTGCAGATCCTATAAATTATTGATTATAAACAAGTCTGTAAAAGTAAATTAACCCCAAGCCAACATCATTGTTTGTTCTCAAGATGTTTGTGAAAAACCACTTTTTTCAAAAATGTTTAACAACATTTTCTTATTAAAAAAAAAAACTATTAGTTGATATGCTTTTATAATCTCACCAATTCTTTAATACGTTAATATGCGTAACATAAAATCAACTCGAAGTCGCTAGCATGATTTGTTCTTGAGATATACGAGACTAAAGAAACTTAACAAGGGTTTTTTGAAATTGTTATAGAAAAAAAACTGCTCATTGAATTTTTTTTAAAGTCCTTTTTGCACATTAAGAAATTTCTATCTACAAAATAAAATGTATTTGAAGTTGATATCTTCATTCGTTCTTGAGATATGGTGAACGAAAAAAAGTGAAGGAACGTACAAACGTACGAACGTTCGCACAGACACAGAAATCTTTCTAAAAATCATGGATTCCGATTCTAGGGAGCTTGCTCCAAACGTGAAGACAAGTCAAAATTTTCGATTCGACAAAGCGGACCAATTACAATAACTTCCAAATGAAAGTTAACAATAGAAATGAGAATAAATAAAAAAAATTAAATAAATTCAAATCAATAAAAATAAATTAATATTGCAATAAAAAAAATTTACAAGATACTCATCAACCAAATCCACCTGCGCTATATGCAGGATAAGCAGGAGAAGCAGCAACCCAGCATCAGGAACTAACCAAACATTACACACATTACTTCACTTCACAATACACTTAAGATTATGCACTTGTAATTGATAATTGTAATCACTTTCACTCTTCGCATAAATAAATTGAATTAAATAAAAATCAATCAAATAAAAGAATCAGTAACCGCACTACTGATTAGACAATAAGGGTATTCATGCAACGTCGTAGGTTTACAAATTGTGTAAAATGATAAGCTTACGCAAAGTTTGCATGAACGACCTTTTTTAAACATTTGATTAAATGCTAGATAATTCAATGAGAGTAAAAGTCACAATGACGTTTGGATGAGTTTAATCAGTTTGTTATATTTTACGCAACAAAATCCTTTGACAAGTTTAACCAAATTGTGTAAATCATTTCCCATACAAAACTTGACAGTTCATTTGTTAACTTATCTAGGGTTTTACGAAGTTGCATGAATACCCTTAATATATTTAATTTTTTTTCACATCCCGAACGACACTTTCATTTAAAAACGAACACGAACCTTACACTTTTTTTTTGAACCGAATAAAAAAATCACCCACCGACGGGACGCACGCACGACCGCCATCAATGATATTCAGAACATTTATAAATTTTAACATGATTATGATCGTTAAGAACTAGACCACGGCGAATTCAATGACCGGCTGTTGCAAATGCAAAAGCAACCAACACCAACAAAATCATTGCATTAACTTGCTCAATGGGTTAACTGTTTTGGATGGAATTTCTGAAAAGGAAACGAAACATCAATGGTGTTGATGATGTATAAGCGTATTTAGTTATACCTTTTGCCCTTGTATTTGTTTTCTTGTTTTCTTATGTATGTTCTTTTTTTCACATGCACCTAAGAACGCAGACAATTTTTGAAAGTGCCGTAAGGACACTATTTCAATGGAGCCAATCACCAGGGCCGGCTCAAATATATATAGGGCCTTGAGGGCCTTGCGAACATCGTTCACCGGGGTGGAGAATGTTGGCGACTTATAATAATTTATTTTAATTACTTGTTATTTCAATTAAATCCATATAAAATTAAAGTAAAATTAATGTTAATTACTATATTGTGAGCTAACCACATATAAATAACGAATAACCTTGCACTTTCTGGCAGATAAAACATAGCCATGAAAATTATGTAAACTACATCTTTTTAACCTTGCTAAAATTAAAAGCTCATTGTTTTGAGAAATTTCCAAAGCAAGACACGTAATAAAATCAAATTTATTGAAACACAACAGTTTTACTTTAAAAATACAAAACGACAGAAAACAGGCTAAATACAAATATTAGAATATCACTTTGTATATAATCAGTGGTTTTTTATTTTCATTTTTGGAAAGTTCTGGGAAATTTCAATAACATCTTTTTTCTATTTTTACCTTCTTTAAGGCTTTGTTTCAGAAATATCGCCATCCAAGGACATTAGGGTAGGTCGTTGGGGGCAGAGAATCGTTAAAATCTGGTAAAGTCGCTTCGGATGCAAATATTTTACCAACCAGACCTTAAAAAAAATTATTTTCTATCATTTTTGAAAAGGTGGCTTAATTTTCTACTCAGCACTGGAAACCACATTAAATTTGAAGGCTTGGCTTAGGAAAAATAGCCTTCAAAGCCGCTAGGGTAAATAGTTAGGTGCAGTAATATCAGTTTGGATACAAATATTAAAAAATTAACTACTATTTGAAAATCATTTGTTATTGAATTTTTAAAAACAGCTAAAGAAAAGACACTAGTAAACTAGATTTATTTGTTCATTATTTAAATAAGCAATAATAAAAAAAACATTCAAGTTTTTGGTAAATATTTAAAGATTTTGAATGTTCAAAATTCTATAAAAAAAAATGATGATAAAGTTCATAATTAATTTTTTATTTTCAATAATTTTTTTAGGGAAATTTTTGAATACTTAATTTTTGTTGTTGTTTTTTTTTTGGATATTATAGCTTTTACTCTCGTATAAAAAAAATCAGTGCATCGTATGATAATTTATTGTAAACAATATTGCAGCACTAAGAGGCTTCAGTCTTAAGATATCCGTCGAACTGAACGGACGTGTCTCAGCCAGTCTTACAGTAACGTTAGTGGTGAACGGACGTGTCAGTCAGTTTAGTTAATTTGAGTTAAGTTAAGTTAAAGTTGGAGTTGGAGTTAAAGTTGAAGTTGGAGTTGGAGTTGCAGTTGGAGTTGGAGTTGGACTTGGACTTGGACTTGGACTTGGCCTTGGACTTGGACTTGGACTTGGACTTGGACTTGGACTTGGACGTGGACTTGGACTTGGACTTGGACTTGGACTTGGACTTGGACTTGGACTTGGACTTGGACTTGGACTTGGACTTGGACTTGGACTTGGACTTGGACTTGGACTTGGACTTGGCTTGGACTTGGACTTGGACTTGGACTTGGACTTGGACTTGGACTTGGACTTGGACTTGGACCAGGACTTGGACTTGGACTTGGTATTGGACTTGGATTAGGACTTGGACTTTGACTTGGACTTGGACGTGGACTTGGACTTGGACTTGGACTTGGACTTGGACTTGGACTAGGACTTGGACTTGGACTTGGACTTGGACTTGGACTTGGACTTGGACTTGGACTTGGACTTGGACTTGGACTTGGACTTGGACTTGGACTTGGAGTTGGACTTGGACTTGGACTTGGACTTGGACTTGGACTTGGACTTGGACTTGGACTTGGACTTGGACTTGGACTTGGACTTGGACTTGGACTTGGACTTGGACTTGGACTTGGACTTGGACTTGGACTTGGACTTGGACTTGGACTTGGACTTGGACTTGGACTTGGACTTGGACTTGGACTTGGACTTGGACTTGGACTTGGACTTGGAGTTGGACTTGAACTTGGACTTGGACTTGGACTTGGACTTGGACTTGGACTTGGACTTGGACTTGGACTTGGACTTGGACTTGGACTTGGACTTGGACTTGGACTTGGACTTGGACTTGGACTTGGACTTGGACTTGGACTTGGACTTGGACTTGGACTTGGACTTGGACTTGGACTTGGACTTGGACTTGGACTTGGACTTGGACTTGGACTTGGACTTGGACTTGGACTTGGACTTGGACTTGGACTTGAGCTTGGACCTGTACTTGAACTTGGACTTGAACTTGGACTTGGACTTGGACTTGGACTTGGACTTGGACTTGGACTTGGACTTGGACTTGGACTTGGACTTGGACTTGGACTTGGACTTGGACTTGGACTTGGACTTGGACTTGGACTTGGACTTGGACTTGGACTTGGACTTGGACTTGGACTTGGACTTGGACTTGGACTTAGAGTTGGACTTGGACTTGGACTTGGACTTGGACTTGGACTTGGACTTGGACTTGGACTTGGACTTGGACTTGGACTTGGACTTGGACTTGGACTTGGACTTGGACTTGGACTTGGACTTGGACTTGGACTTGGACTTGGACTTGGACTTGGACTTGGACTTGGACTTGAACTTGCACATGCACTTGCACTTCGACTTTGACTTAGAAAGTTGGATAGAAAAACGATGTCTTTTCAAAGTAACTCAAATAAATCATGACGTATATCACTGGGCAGGTCTATTCAAGCCCTATGCAGGTATCGAAACTAATTTTATTTTGATTTATTTTTTCAGGAGATATTTGCAAATTTGCATAGAAAAACGACGTCTTTTCCAAGTTAAACAAATAAATCATGACGCACATCACTGGAAAAGTCTGTTCAAGTCTTATACAGGCATCGAAACTGATTTTATTTTGATTGATTTTTGTAGAAGATATTTCAAAATTTGTTTTGAAAAACGACGTTTTTTAAAGTTAATCAAATAAATCATGACGCACATCACTGAAAAGGTCTGTTCAAGCCCTATACAGGTATCGAAACTTATTTTATTTTGATTGATTTTTTCAGGATTTATTTCAAAATTTGCTTAGAAAAACGACGTCTTTTCAAAGTTAATCAAATAAATCATGACGCACATCACTGAAAAGGTCTGTTCAAGTCCTATACTCTTATCGAAACTTATTTTATTTTGATTAATTTTTTCAGGAGATATTTAAAAATTTGCTTTGAAGAATGACGTCTTTTCAAAGTTAATCAAATAAATCATGACCTACATCACTGGAAAGGTCTGTTCAAGTCCTATACAGGTATCGAAACTAATTTTATTTTGATTGATTTTTTCAGGAGATATTTCAAAATTTGCTTAGAAAAACGACGTCTTTTCCAAGTTAAACAAATAAATCATGACGCACATCACTGGAAAAGTCTGTTCAAGTCTTATACAGGCATCGAAACTGATTTTATTTTGATTGATTTTTGTAGAAGATATTTCAAAATTTGTTTTGAAAAACGACGTTTTTTAAAGTTAATCAAATAAATCATGACGCACATCACTGAAAAGGTCTGTTCAAGCCCTATACAGGTATCGAAACTAATTTTATTTTGATTGATTTTTTCAGGAGATATTTAAAAATTTCCTTAGAAAAACGACGTCTTTTCAAAGTTAATAAAATACATCATGACGCACATCACTGGAAACGTCTGTTCAAGCCCTATACAGGTATAGAAACTAATTTTATTTTGATTGATTTTTTCAGGAGTTATTTCAAAATTTGCTTAGAAAAACGACGTCTTTTCAAAGTTAATCAAATAAATCATGACCTACATCACTGGAAAGGTCTGTTCAAGTCCTATACAGGTATCGAAACTAATTTTATTTTGATTGATTTTTTCAGGAGATATTTCAAAATTTGCTTAGAAAAACGACGTCTTTTCAAAGTAAATCAAATAAATCATGACGTACATCACTGCAAAGGTCTGTTCAAGTCCTATACAGGTATCGAAACTAATTTTATTTTGATTGATTTTTTCAGGAGTTATTTCAAAATTTGCTTAGAAAAACGACGTCTTTTCAAAGTTAATCAAATAAATCATGACGCACATCACTGCAAAGGTCTGTTCAAGTCCTATACTCTTATCGAAACTAATTTTATTTTGATTGATTTTTTCAGGAGATATTTAAAAATTTGCTTTGAAGAATGACGTCTTTTCAAAGTTAATAAAATAAATCACTACGCACATCACTGGAAAGGTCTGTTCAAGCCCTATACAGGTATCGAATCTTATTTTAATTTGATTTATTTTTCAGGAGATATTTTAAAAGTGTCTAAGAAAAACGATGTATTTTCAAAGTTGATAAAATAAATCATGACGCACATCACTGGAAAGATCTGTTCAAGCCCTATACAGGTATCGAAACTAATTTTATTTTGATTGATTTTTTCAGGAGATATTTCAAAATTTGTTTTGAAAAACGACGTTTTTTAAAGTTAATCAAATAAATCATGACGCACATCACTGAAAAGGTCTGTTCAAGCCCTATACAGGTATCGAAACTTATTTTATTTTGATTCATTTTTGTAGGAGATATTTCAAAATTTGCTTAGAAAAACGACGTTTTTTCATAGTTCATCAAATAAATCATGACGCACATCACTGGAAAGGTCTATTCAAGCCCTATCTAGGTATCGAAACTTATTTTATTTTGATCAATTTTTGTAGGAGATATTTCAAAATTTGGTTAGAAAAATGACGTTTTTTCAAAGTTCATCAAGTAAATCATGACGCACATCACTGGAAAGGTCTATTCAAGCCCTATCCAGGTATCAACATTAATTTAATTTTGAATGAAGATTTTGGGAGATATTTCAAAATTTCCATAGAACCATTTTATTTTAATTTTTAAATGGTATAATTTTAATTGTATATTAAGTCATACAAATTATGAGACAAAAATGAAAAAAAGCGTGAAGTGCCATGTTTAAATCAGCTAAAACATCTTCATTGATAGTTTGAGGTGAAAAAAGAATATCATTTTAGTTTTTTATAGAAAAAAGAAATTAAAATGATTGCAGACGTTTAAAAGAAAAAATCATTTTAAAGGCCAGATTTTTAAATGGAATTTCAACGTTGAAGTTATAATTTTTTTTTAAACTAATATTTATTTTTTTAGCGAAATTTTTTTAAGAATTAGAATTTTAGTTAATATTTTAAAAAAAATTGTGAATTCTGTTCAAAATTCTGTGTAGCACAAATGTTCTTTTTAATATTCAATGCTCTTTTTCATTTTTAGTCAATATTTTTGAAAAAAATTGTGAATTCTGTTCAAAATTCTGTGTAGACAAGCACAAATGTTCTTTTTAATATTCAATGCTCTTTTTCATTTTTAGTCAAATGCTGAAAACGACATGTAAAAATCTTTCTTTAAACAAAAACTGTTGGGTACCCACTTTCTCTCTTAAAAAAAAAACGAAAGGTACTTTGTTTGCCTCGTAAAAATAACAAAATAAACAAGAAAAGGCAAAAAAATACAATTAATGTTTTTTTTTTAATTCTCAAAAATAGAAAATTTTCCATCTGTTCCAGCGTTTGACTAAAAATAGAAAATGTAAAAAACAACGACTATAAGTAAATTAACGAAAACTAACAAATTTGTATAAAAAAAGGTGCTTTTTGAGGGGCAGACAAGCTCTGAAATATTATTAAAATGTTTGTAATATAAGTAAAAGTCTTAGGTTATTTTTTTAGTTTTAATTTCGAACCTATGACAAAACAAACCAAAAATTCCCTTAGGACTTTTAAAACTTGAAAAACTGTGTTTTTTTATTTCATGACCTTGTGCCACACGTAGTAACCAAAAATCAAAAAAAAGAAATTTTTCTTTAAAATGGATATTACTTTAACGCCATACATATTTCACTGAAAATTGAGTTGTGTGTGTTTTTTTTGTTTATCATTCGGCATTCTGAAATATGGCCACCCTTGCCGTAGGTATAAAGGAAAAATATATTTGTTTGGTCCATAGGCATCTTAATCTTCTCTTCTGAGAGAATGGTCACGCTTTTCAATTATTTTGATATAACTTGGAAAGTAAGCCAAAATTGCAAAAAAAAATTAAAGCATGAAAAGTAGCATCGGAAAATTTAACTATCAAAAGTTTTAAAATTTGTTTCTAATTGTACTTTTTAAGCAAAGATTCTGTCAAGATATGCAAAGACAAAATAAAGAAGAGACTAAAGGCTTTCATATGACTCATCAAAAATTATTTTTTATTTAAAATTGGCAGTGGTAGGTATGCCCAAATGTATGTGTCTCAAGCAAGCTTTAGTTTTTTTGAAGCAGATGTTTGAATGATGATTGAATTTGAAAAATGGCTTAATTTTCAATTTTAGATTTTTGAAAATTGAAGTTTATTTTTGCCAGAAATCGTTTTTGCACCTCAACTTTTTCCACCTTTTCGTACCACCACCATACTTTCCGTCATCTGTTTTACCGTCCATCTCATTTGTGGGATATTCTTCGAAAAGAATATACACCGATCCGAATGACCACTAATCTCCCGCAAAAAAAAGACTTCAAATATTTTCCCACCATAAATCCTACGAAGAATGTTTTCCTACCATTTTTACCACCAAAGCTATTCGTTTCAATCATTTTGGTTGGAAAATCCAACAATCTGGGTGCACTGACTGGCATTACTATAACTTTTAAACTTAAATGAAAACAAAACAAAGTAGAAAAATAACTCAAAACTTATTTTATCAAAAATTTATCGATTATCGATTATTTCTGTTTTCAGTGCTCTTTTTAATTCTAAGTCAAGTACCAAACCATGGTTGTACGTATTTATAAGATTTAAGAAAAATTGCAAATTAATTAAAATACTCGTAACTTTTTGCCACAAAGAATTAAAACAAATATTTTTTATATTTGCCATTATTTAACTACTAAAACTGTTTTACAAATTCTCATTTAGAAAATCAATGGAACATGAACTGAACATAAACGCAAATATAACTTTTAATTTGAAACAGAACTTCTTTTTGTTTCTATTTTATTCTAAATTAGATTAGATTTGATAAGATTTGATTAGAAAACACACTGCCAATGTTAATGATTTCACTAGATGAATAAAATAAACGAGTTCCCTTTGGGAAATATCGTCCTCAATGAATATAATAGCTGAAATCATCAATGAATTCACTTGCCAAATTGCGATGATTCAGTAAATTAAATTAAATTAGATTAACATTTTTGTTCGAATAAACAGAAATCGGAAAACCAATGAAAACCTTACAAAAATGTAGACCATTTAAACCGATATGGCTGTTGACTAAAAAGAATTTAGTTCTTATAGACTTTCCTTGTTAAAATAATATAAAAGAAACCATCATATTATGGTAGTTAAATTTTCTCCTTTTATTTTTTTATATAATTTTTAAGTGCAGCTTTAGCTTTTTAACATTATTTACACTAAGGGTATCGTTTCGCTTGAGTTCTCTTACATCCTTCCATCCTTCCATAGTGCCAAGGTTTGAATTTAATTAGTTTACTTCTTTAGTTTTTTTAAGTTAATTTTACTTTTTTTATATGTCTACTTTTTATAACTACAAGACCTTCTTGTTAGGAAGGTAGGTACCTTCAGACTTGTCATATACCTAACAGTGATGAGGAAGACGAAAGAAGTGGGTCTAACAAGTCTGTATACCTTTGGTGATTCTGCCCAAACGTTTTTTTCATTTCTTTAGAACTAAAAATAACGGTTCCTGCCATAAAATTTCCTCAGAGTCCATACATAAACATATATTTCAAATGAAGGACAAAAAATTCCCTAATTTTTTCAGATTATTCTTTTTATCCCCCAAGTCGCTTTAATTAAATTGGCCTATTAATTTGTAATCGCGTAAGATCTGCCCAAATTCAACGCAGGACGCAGGGTATGTAGATTGAAAGTAAACAAGAAAAAGATGTATTTTCCCTCGTTCTTACCGACATCAATAAACAAAAAAACAATATTTAAAATGGAAAACCATTCATAGAAAGTACCTACGCATGTATGTTAAAAACCCACTTTTTTCATAAATTTAAGTTTGAAACAATTTTAACCGAAGGTGTTTCTGAAAAGCAATTTATTAGAAAATAAACCTTGTAAGAATGGACTTCTGGCTTTCCAAAAACTACTGTAAGTTGTTGTTTTTTATAAAATTGCCCTTTCTGGCCAAGAGATGGAAATACAATCCCCTCCAGTATGATTTTTTCTTGTATACTTTCAATATCTACGGTGGGTGTCAAAACATTATTTATGGAGTTACATGAAATTTAAACAAAAAAATATGGGCAAAATAAAAAAAACTGCATCCCAACAGTAAAAGAAAGCTTTATACAATAGCAATAGACCGAAACAAAAATATCAAAATTAAAAGTAGTGATTTTTTCCTTACAAAAAACTAAACATACTCGTAGTTACGTACCTACCTACTCTTTATTTTAAGCGTTTATATTTTGGTTTAAATTCCATGTAACTCCAGAAATTATTAGTGTTTACTTACATTTGACGTTCGCTCTAAATGCCTTAAACTTTACAGCGACTATAAGCGATGAAAATCCAAAATAAAACTAATAATAAAATAAAAATAATAAAATTTTGGAAAACGATCAGATATCCTATAGAAATATCGGAAACTGTCTTCAAATAATTCCTGCATAGATGTAGTGAAAAGAAGCAACATTGCTACAGAAATTAAAAATCTCAAAACAAATACCCAAGATTTGAATATCAAAATTAAAATTGTAAACGAAATATAATCTACATACATACATACTGTAAGTAGTATGCATAAATCTATAAACATACCTACCTCAAGCTAATATGCAAAAACAATAAAGTCATAGAAAACAATTGTATTATTGTTACCATTGTCCTAACAACAGATTCATAAGTCTCACTTTGTCCCATTAATGTTGCGGAAATCTAAATAATACAACCCTCTCTTTCTTGTCATTCATTCTGCTTTTAAATTTTCCTTCTATCTCAATTCTCAAATATCAAAGACTGTCGTCGGCCTATGAAAATTAAAAAAATTGGCTCCTGATAGTACTATAGATTCTATATACTCGTACAATGATACTCGTATGATAGAAATTTTTCGTATGATAGAAATCAGCGCATTGTATGATAATTTATTGTGAACAATATGGCAGCACTTCAGTCTTAAGATATCCGTCGAACTGAACGGACGTGTTTTAGGTAGTCTTATGATATCCTTTGTGCTGAACGGACGTGTTAAGTTAAGTTAAGTTAAGTTAAGTTAAGTTAAGTTAAGTTAAGTTAAGTTAAGTTAAGTTAAGTTAAGTTAAGTTAAGTTAAGTTAAGTTAAGTTAAGTTAAGTTAAGTTAAGTTAAGTTAAGTTAAGTTAAGTTAAGTTAAGTTAAGTTAAGTTAAGTTAAGTTAAGTTAAGTTAAGTTAAGTTAAGTTAAGTTAAGTTAAGTTAAGTTAAGTTAAGTTAAGTTAAGTTAAGTTAAGTTAAGTTAAGTTAAGTTAAGTTAAGTTAAGTTAAGTTAAGTTAAGTTAAGTTAAGTTAAGTTAAGTTAAGTTAAGTTAAGTTAAGTTAAGTTAAGTTAAGTTAAGTTAAGTTAAGTTAAGTTAAGTTAAGTTAAGTTAAGTTAAGTTAAGTTAAGTTAAGTTAAGTTAAGTTAAGTTAAGTTAAGTTAAGTTAAGTTAAGTTAAGTTAAGTTAAGTTAAGTTAAGTTAAGTTAAGTTAAGTTAAGTTAAGTTAAGTTAAGTTAAGTTAAGTTAAGTTAAGTTAAGTTAAGTTAAGTTAAGTTCAGTTAAGTTCAGTTAAGTTGAGTTGAGTTAAGTTGGACTTGGACTTGGACTTGGACTTGGAGTTGGACTTGGAGTTGGAGTTGGAGTTGGACTTGGACTTGGACTTAGAGTTGGAGTTGGATTTGGATTTGGATTTGGACTTGGACTTGGACTTGGAGTTGGACTTGGAGTTGGAGTTGGAGTTGGAGTTGGACTAGGACTTGGACTTGAACTTGGACTTGGACTTGGACTTGGACTTGGACTTGGACTTGGACTTGGACTTGGACTTGGACTTGGACTTGGACTTGGACTTGGACTTGGACTTGGACTTGGACTTGGACTTGGACTTGGACTTGGACTTGGACTTGGACTTGGACTTGGACTTGGACTTGGACTTGGACTTGGACTTGGACTTGGACTTGGACTTGGACGTGGATTTGGACTTGGACTTGGACTTGGACTTGGACTTGGACTTGGACTTGGACTTGGACTTGGACTTGGACTTGGACTTGGACTTGGACTTGGACTTGGACTTGGACTTGGACTTGGACTTGGACTTGGACTTGGACTTGGACGTGGATTTGGACTTGGACTTGGACTTGGACTTGGACTTGGACTTGGACTTGGACTTGGACTTGGACTTGGACTTGGACTTGGACTTGGACTTGGACTTGGACTTGGACTTGGACTTGGACTTGGACTTGGACTTGGACTTGGACTTGGACTTGGACTTGGACTTGGACTTGGACTTGGACTTGGACTTGGACTTGGACTTGGACTTGGACTTGCACTTCGACTTCAACTTAGAAAGTTGGATAGAAAAACGATGTCTTTTCAAAGTTAATCAAATAAATCATGACGAATATCACTGGGCAGGTCTATTCAAGCCCTATAGAGGTATTGAAATTAATTTTATTTTGATTTATTTTTTCAGGAGATATTTGCAAATTTGCATAGAAAAACGACGTCTTTTCAAAGTTAAACAAATAAATCATGACGCATATCACTGCAAACGTCTGTTCAAGTCCTATACAGGTATCGAAACTAATTTTATATTTGATTGATTTTTTCAGGAGATATTTAAAAATTTGCTTAGAAAAACTACGTCTTTTCAAAGTTAATCAAATAAATCATGTTGCACATCACTGCAAAGGTCTGTTCAAGTCCTATACAGGTATCGAAACTAATTTTATTTTGATTTATTTTTTCAGGAGATATTTAAAAATTTGCTTAGAAAAACGACGTTTTTCAAAGTTAATCAAATAAATCATGACGCACATCACTGCAAACGTCTGTTCAAGTCCTACACAGGTATCGAAACTAATGTTATTTTGATAGATTTTTTCAGGAGATATTTCAAAATTTGCTTTGAAAATGACGTCTTTTCAAAGTTAATCAAATAAATCATGACGCACATCACTGCAAAGGTCTGCTCAAGTCCTATACAGGTATCGAATCTAATTTTAATTTGATTTATTTTTTAAGGAGTTATTTCAAAATTTGCTTAGAAAAACGACGTCTTTTCAAAGTTAATCAAATAAATCATGACGCACATCACTGCAAAGGTCTGTTCAAGTCCTATACAGGTATCGAAACTAATTTTATTTTGATTGATTTTTTAAGGAGATATTTCAAAATTTGCTTTGAAAAATGATGTCTTTTCAAAGTTAATAAAATAAATCATGACGCACATCACTGGAAAGGTCTGTTCAAGTCCTATACAGGTATCGAAACTAATTTTATTTTGTTTGATTTTTTCAGGAGTTACTTCAAAATTTGCTTAGAAAAACTACGTCTTTTCAAAGTTAATCAAATAAATCATGACGCACATCACTGCAAAGGTCTGTTCAAGTCCTATACAGGTATCGAAACTAATTTTATTTTGATTGATTTTTTCAGGAGATATTTCAAAATTTGCTTTGAAAAATGACGTCTTTTCAAAGTTAATAAAATAAATCATGACGCACATCACTGCAAAGGTCTGTTCAAGTCCTATACAGGTATCGAAACTAATTTTATTTTGATTGATTTTTTCAGGAGATATTTAAAAATTTGCTTAGAAAAACTACGTCTTTTCAAAGTTAATCAAATAAATCATGTTGCACATCACTGCAAAGGTCTGTTCAAGTCCTATACAGGTATCGAAACTAATTTTATTTTGATTTATTTTTTCAGGAGATATTTAAAAATTTGCTTAGAAAAATGACGAGTTTTCAAAGTTAATCAAATAAATCATGACGCACATCACTGCAAACGTCTGTTCAAGTCCTACACAGGTATCGAAACTAATTTTATTTTGATTGATTTTTTCAGGAGATATTTCAAAATTTGCTTTGAAAATGACGTCTTTTCAAAGTTAATCAAATAAATCATGACGCACATCACTGCAAAGGTCTGTTCAAGTCCTATACAGGTATCGAATCTAATTTTAATTTGATTTATTTTTTAAGGAGTTATTTCAAAATTTGCTTAGAAAAACGACGTCTTTTCAAAGTTAATCAAATAAATCATGACGCACATCACTGCAAAGGTCTGTTCAAGTCCTATACAGGTATCGAAACTAATTTTATTTTGATTGATTTTTTAAGGAGATATTTCAAAATTTGCTTAGAAAAATGATGTCTTTTCAAAGTTAATAAAATAAATCATGACGCACATCACTGGAAAGGTCTGTTCAAGTCCTATACAGGTATCGAAACTAATTTTATTTTGATTGATTTTTTCAGGAGATATTTCAAAATTTGCTTTGAAAAATGACGTCTTTTCAAAGTTAATAAAATAAATCATGACGCACATCACTGCAAAGGTCTGTTCAAGTCCTATACAGGTATTGAATCTAATTTTAATTTGATTTATTTTTTTAGGAGTTATTTCAAAATTTGCTTAGAAAAACGACGTCTTTTCAAAGTTAATCAAATAAATCATGACGCACATCACTGCAAAGGTCTGTTCAAGTCCTATACAGGTATCGAAACTAATTTTATTTTGATTGATTTTTTCAGGAGATATTTCAAAATTTGTATAGAAAAATGACGTCTTTTCAAAGTTAATAAAATAAATCACTACGCACATCACTGGAAAGGTCTGTTCAAGCCCTATACAGGTATCGAATCTTATTTTAATTTGATTTATTTTTCAGGAGATATTTTAAAAGTGTCTAAGAAAAACGATGTCTTTTCAAAGTTGATAAAATAAATCATGACGCACATCACTGGAAAGATCTGTTCAAGTCTTATACAGGTATCGAAACTGATTTTATTTTGATTCATTTTTGTAGGAGATATTTCAAAATTTGCTTAGAAAAACGACGTTTTTTCATAGTTCATCAAATAAATCATGACGCACATCACTGGAAAGGTCTATTCAAGCCCTATCTAGGTATCGAAACTAATTTTATTTTGATCAATTTTTGTAGGAGATATTTCAAAATTTGGTTAGAAAAATGACGTTTTTTCAAAGTTCATCAAGTAAATCATGACGCACATCACTGGAAAGGTCTATTCAAGCCCTATCCAGGTATCAACATTAATTTAATTTTGAATGAAGATTTTGGGAGATATTTCAAAATTTCCATAGAACCATTTTATTTTAATTTTTAAATGGTATAATTTTAATTGTATATTAAGTCATACAAATTATGAGACAAAAATGAAAAAAAGCGTGAAGTGCCATGTTTAAATCAGCTAAAACAACTTCATTGATAGTTTGAGGTGAAAAAAGAATATCATTTTAGTTTTTTATAGAAAAAAGAAATTAAAATGATTGCAGACGTTTAAAAGAAAAAATCATTTTAAAGGCCAGATTTTTAAATGGAATTTCAACGTTGAAGTTATAATTTTTTTTAAAACTAATATTTATTTTTTTAGCGAAATTTTTTTAAGAATTAGAATTTTAGTTAATATTTTAAAAAAAATTGTGAATTCTGTTCAAAATTCTGTGTAGACAAGCACAAATGTTCTTTTTAATATTCAATGCTCTTTTTCATTTTTAGTCAAATGCTGAAAACGACATGTAAAAATCTTTCTTTAAACAAAAACTGTTGGGTACCCACTTTCTCTCTTAAAAAAAAAAACGAAAGGTACTTTGTTTGCCTCGTAAAAATAACAAAATAAACAAGAAAAGGCAAAAAAATACAATTAATGTTTTTTTTTTAATTCTCAAAAATAGAAAATTTTCCATCTGTTCCAGCGTTTGACTAAAAATAGAAAATGTAAAAAACAACGACTATAAGTAAATTAACGAAAACTAACAAATTTGTATAAAAAAAGGTGCTTTTTGAGGGGCAGACAAGCTCTGAAATATTATTAAAATGTTTGTAATATAAGTAAAAGTCTTAGGTTATTTTTTTAGTTTTAATTTCGAACCTATGACAAAACAAACCAAAAATTCCCTTAGGACTTTTAAAACTTGAAAAACTGTGTTTTTTTATTTCATGACCTTGTGCCACACGTAGTAACCAAAAATCAAAAAAAAGAAATTTTTCTTTAAAATGGATATTACTTTAACGCCATACATATTTCACTGAAAATTGAGTTGTGTGTGTTTTTTTTGTTTATCATTCGGCATTCTGAAATATGGCCACCCTTGCCGTAGGTATAAAGGAAAAATATATTTGTTTGGTCCATAGGCATCTTAATCTTCTCTTCTGAGAGAATGGTCACGCTTTTCAATTATTTTGATATAACTTGGAAAGTAAGCCAAAATTGCAAAAAAAAATTAAAGCATGAAAAGTAGCATCGGAAAATTTAACTATCAAAAGTTTTAAAATTTGTTTCTAATTGTACTTTTTAAGCAAAGATTCTGTCAAGATATGCAAAGACAAAATAAAGAAGAGACTAAAGGCTTTCATATGACTCATCAAAAATTATTTTTTATTTAAAATTGGCAGTGGTAGGTATGCCCAAATGTATGTGTCTCAAGCAAGCTTTAGTTTTTTTGAAGCAGATGTTTGAATGATGATTGAATTTGAAAAATGGCTTAATTTTCAATTTTAGATTTTTGAAAATTGAAGTTTATTTTTGCCAGAAATCGTTTTTGCACCTCAACTTTTTCCACCTTTTCGTACCACCACCATACTTTCCGTCATCTGTTTTACCGTCCATCTCATTTGTGGGATATTCTTCGAAAAGAATATACACCGATCCGAATGACCACTAATCTCCCGCAAAAAAAAGACTTCAAATATTTTCCCACCATAAATCCTACGAAGAATGTTTTCCTACCATTTTTACCACCAAAGCTATTCGTTTCAATCATTTTGGTTGGAAAATCCAACAATCTGGGTGCACTGACTGGCATTACTATAACTTTTAAACTTAAATGAAAACAAAACAAAGTAGAAAAATAACTCAAAACTTATTTTATCAAAAATTTATCGATTATCGATTATTTCTGTTTTCAGTGCTCTTTTTAATTCTAAGTCAAGTACCAAACCATGGTTGTACGTATTTATAAGATTTAAGAAAAATTGCAAATTAATTAAAATACTCGTAACTTTTTGCCACAAAGAATTAAAACAAATATTTTTTATATTTGCCATTATTTAACTACTAAAACTGTTTTACAAATTCTCATTTAGAAAATCAATGGAACATGAACTGAACATAAACGCAAATATAACTTTTAATTTGAAACAGAACTTCTTTTTGTTTCTATTTTATTCTAAATTAGATTAGATTTGATAAGATTTGATTAGAAAACACACTGCCAATGTTAATGATTTCACTAGATGAATAAAATAAACGAGTTCCCTTTGGGAAATATCGTCCTCAATGAATATAATAGCTGAAATCATCAATGAATTCACTTGCCAAATTGCGATGATTCAGTAAATTAAATTAAATTAGATTAACATTTTTGTTCGAATAAACAGAAATCGGAAAACCAATGAAAACCTTACAAAAATGTAGACCATTTAAACCGATATGGCTGTTGACTAAAAAGAATTTAGTTCTTATAGACTTTCCTTGTTAAAATAATATAAAAGAAACCATCATATTATGGTAGTTAAATTTTCTCCTTTTATTTTTTTATATAATTTTTAAGTGCAGCTTTAGCTTTTTAACATTATTTACACTAAGGGTATCGTTTCGCTTGAGTTCTCTTACATCCTTCCATCCTTCCATAGTGCCAAGGTTTGAATTTAATTAGTTTACTTCTTTAGTTTTTTTAAGTTAATTTTACTTTTTTTATATGTCTACTTTTTATAACTACAAGACCTTCTTGTTAGGAAGGTAGGTACCTTCAGACTTGTCATATACCTAACAGTGATGAGGAAGACGAAAGAAGTGGGTCTAACAAGTCTGTATACCTTTGGTGATTCTGCCCAAACGTTTTTTTCATTTCTTTAGAACTAAAAATAACGGTTCCTGCCATAAAATTTCCTCAGAGTCCATACATAAACATATATTTCAAATGAAGGACAAAAAATTCCCTAATTTTTTCAGATTATTCTTTTTATCCCCCAAGTCGCTTTAATTAAATTGGCCTATTAATTTGTAATCGCGTAAGATCTGCCCAAATTCAACGCAGGACGCAGGGTATGTAGATTGAAAGTAAACAAGAAAAAGATGTATTTTCCCTCGTTCTTACCGACATCAATAAACAAAAAAACAATATTTAAAATGGAAAACCATTCATAGAAAGTACCTACGCATGTATGTTAAAAACCCACTTTTTTCATAAATTTAAGTTTGAAACAATTTTAACCGAAGGTGTTTCTGAAAAGCAATTTATTAGAAAATAAACCTTGTAAGAATGGACTTCTGGCTTTCCAAAAACTACTGTAAGTTGTTGTTTTTTATAAAATTGCCCTTTCTGGCCAAGAGATGGAAATACAATCCCCTCCAGTATGATTTTTTCTTGTATACTTTCAATATCTACGGTGGGTGTCAAAACATTATTTATGGAGTAACATGAAATTTAAACAAAAAAATATGGGCAAAATAAAAAAAACTGCATCCCAACAGTAAAAGAAAGCTTTATACAATAGCAATAGACCGAAACAAAAATATCAAAATTAAAAGTAGTGATTTTTTCCTTACAAAAAACTAAACATACTCGTAGTTACGTACCTACCTACTCTTTATTTTAAGCGTTTATATTTTGGTTTAAATTCCATGTAACTCCAGAAATTATTAGTGTTTACTTACATTTGACGTTCGCTCTAAATGCCTTAAACTTTACAGCGACTATAAGCGATGAAAATCCAAAATAAAACTAATAATAAAATAAAAATAATAAAATTTTGGAAAACGATCAGATATCCTATAGAAATATCGGAAACTGTCTTCAAATAATTCCTGCATAGATGTAGTGAAAAGAAGCAACATTGCTACAGAAATTAAAAATCTCAAAACAAATACCCAAGATTTGAATATCAAAATTAAAATTGTAAACGAAATATAATCTACATACATACATACTGTAAGTAGTATGCATAAATCTATAAACATACCTACCTCAAGCTAATATGCAAAAACAATAAAGTCATAGAAAACAATTGTATTATTGTTACCATTGTCCTAACAACAGATTCATTAGTCTCACTTTGTCCCATTAATGTTGCGGAAATCTAAATAATACAACCCTCTCTTTCTTGTCATTCATTCTGCTTTTAAATTTTCCTTCTATCTCAATTCTCAAATATCAAAGACTGTCGTCGGCCTATGAAAATTAAAAAAATTGGCTCCTGATAGTACTATAGATTCTATATACTCGTACAATGATACTCGTATGATAGAAATTTTTCGTATGATAGAAATCAGCGCATTGTATGATAATTTATTGTGAACAATATGGCAGCACTTCAGTCTTAAGATATCCGTCGAACTGAACGGACGTGTTTTAGGTAGTCTTATGATATCCTTTGTGCTGAACGGACGTGTTAAGTTAAGTAAAGACAAGTTAAGTTAAGTTAAGTTAAGTTAAGTTAAGTTAAGTTAAGTTAAGTTAAGTTAAGTTAAGTTAAGTTAAGTTAAGTTAAGTTAAGTTAAGTTAAGTTAAGTTAAGTTAAGTTAAGTTAAGTTAAGTTAAGTTAAGTTAAGTTAAGTTAAGTTAAGTTAAGTTAAGTTAAGTTAAGTTAAGTTAAGTTAAGTTAAGTTAAGTTAAGTTAAGTTAAGTTAAGTTAAGTTAAGTTAAGTTAAGTTAAGTTAAGTTAAGTTAAGTTAAGTTAAGTTAAGTTAAGTTAAGTTAAGTTAAGTTAAGTTAAGTTAAGTTAAGTTAAGTTAAGTTAAGTTAAGTTAAGTTAAGTTAAGTTAAGTTAAGTTAAGTTAAGTTAAGTTAAGTTAAGTTAAGTTAAGTTAAGTTAAGTTAAGTTAAGTTAAGTTAAGTTAAGTTAAGTTAAGTTAAGTTAAGTTAAGTTAAGTTAAGTTAAGTTAAGTTAAGTTAAGTTAAGTTAAGTTAAGTTAAGTTAAGTTAAGTTAAGTTAAGTTAAGTTAAGTTAAGTTAAGTTAAGTTAAGTTAAGTTAAGTTAAGTTAAGTTAAGTTAAGTTAAGTTAAGTTAAGTTAAGTTAAGTTAAGTTAAGTTAAGTTAAGTTAAGTTAAGTTAAGTTAAGTTAAGTTAAGTTCAGTTAAGTTGAGTTAAGTTGGACTTGGACTTGGACTTGGACTTGGAGTTGGACTTGGACTTGGACTTGGACTTGGACTTGGACTTGGAGTTGGAGTTGGAGTTGGAGTTGGAGTTGGACTTGGACTTAGAGTTGGAGTTGGATTTGGATTTGGATTTGGATTTGGACTTGGACTTGGACTTGGACTTGGACTTGGAGTTGGACTTGGAGTTGGAGTTGGACTTGGACTTGGACTTGGACTTGAACTTGGACTTGGACTTGGACTTGGACTTGGACTTGGACTTGGACTTGGACTTGGACTTGGACTTGGACTTGGACTTGGACTTGGACTTGGACTTGGACTTGGACTTGGACTTGGACTTGGACTTGGACTTGGACTTGGACTTGGACTTGGACTTGGACTTGGACTTGGACTTGGACCTGAACTTGGACTTGGACTTGGACTTGGACTTGGACTTGGACTTGGACTTGGACTTGGACTTGGACTTGGACTTGGACTTGGACTTGGACTTGGACTTGGACTTGGACTTGGACTTGGACTTGGACTTGGACTTGGACTTGGACTTGGACTTGGACTTGGACTTGGACTTGGACTTGGACTTGGACTTGGACTTGGACTTGGACTTGGACTTGGACTTGGACTTGGACTTGGACTTGGACTTGGACTTGGACTTGGACTTGGACTTGGACTTGCACTTGCACTTCGACTTCAACTTAGAAAGTTGGATAGAAAAACGATGTCTTTTCAAAGTTAATCAAATAAATCATGACGAATATCACTGGGCAGGTCTATTCAAGCCCTATACAGGTATTGAAACTAATTTTATTTTGATTTATTTTTCAGGAGATATTTAAAAATTTGCATAGAAAAACGACGTCTTTTTCAAGTTAAACAAATAAATCATGACGAATATCACTGGGCAGGTCTATTCAAGTCCTATACAGGTATCGAAACTAATTATATTTTGATTGAATTTTTCAGGAGTTATTTAAAAAATGTGCTTAGAAAAACGACGTTTTTCAAAGTTAATCAAATAAATCATGACGCATATCACTGCAAACGTCTGTTCAAGTCCTATACAGGTATCGAAACTAATTTTATTTTGATTGATTTTTTCAGGAGATATTTAAAAATTTGCTTAGAAAAACTACGTCTTTTCAAAGTTAATCAAATAAATCATGTTGCACATCACTGCAAAGGTCTGTTCAAGTCCTATACAGGTATCGAAACTAATTTTATTTTGATTTATTTTTTAAGGAGATATTTCAAAATTTGCTTAGAAAAACGACGTTTTTCAAAGTTAATCAAATAAATCATGACGCACATCACTGCAAACGTCTGTTCAAGTCCTACACAGGTATCGAAACTAATGTTATTTTGATAGATTTTTTCAGGAGATATTTCAAAATTTGCTTTGAAAATGACGTCTTTTCAAAGTTAATCAAATAAATCATGACGCACATCACTGCAAAGGTCTGTTCAAGTCCTATACAGGTATCGAATCTAATTTTAATTTGATTTATTTTTTAAGGAGTTATTTCAAAATTTGCTTAGAAAAACGACGTCTTTTCAAAGTTAATCAAATAAATCATGACGCACATCACTGCAAAGGTCTGTTCAAGTCTTATACAGGTATCGAAACTAATTTTATTTTGATTGATTTTTTAAGGAGATATTTCAAAATTTGCTTTGAAAAATGATGTCTTTTCAAAGTTAATAAAATAAATCATGACGCACATCACTGGAAAGGTCTGTTCAAGTCCTATACAGGTATCGAAACTAATTTTATTTTGTTTGATTTTTTCAGGAATGTTTGATTTTTTCAGGAATTACTTCAAAATTTGCTTAGAAAAACTACGTCTTTTCAAAGTTAATCAAATAAATCATGACGCACATCACTGCAAACGTCTGTTCAAGTCCTATACAGGTATCGAAACTAATTATATTTTGATTGAATTTTTCAGGAGTTATTTAAAAAATGTGCTTAGAAAAACGACGTTTTTCAAAGTTAATCAAATAAATCATGACGCACATTACTGCAAACGTCTGTTCAAGTCCTTTACAGGTATCGAAACTAATTTTATTTTGATTGATTTTTTCAGGAGATATTTAAAAATTTGCTTAGAAAAACTACGTCTTTTCAAAGTTAATCAAATAAATCATGTTGCACATCACTGCAAAGGTCTGTTCAAGTCCTATACAGGTATCGAAACTAATTTTATTTTGATTTATTTTTTCAGGAGATATTTAAAAATTTGCTTAGAAAAATGACGAGTTTTCAAAGTTAATCAAATAAATCATGACGCACATCACTGCAAACGTCTGTTCAAGTCCTACACAGGTATCGAAACTAATTTTATTTTGATTGATTTTTTTAGGAGATATTTCAAAATTTGCTTTGAAAATGACGTCTTTTCAAAGTTAATCAAATAAATCATGACGCACATCACTGCACAGGTCTGTTCAAGTCCTATACAGGTATCGAATCTAATTTTAATTTGATTTATTTTTTAAGGAGTTATTTCAAAATTTGCTTAGAAAAACGACGTCTTTTCAAAGTTAATCAAATAAATCATGACGCACATCACTGCAAAGGTCTGTTCAAGTCCTATACAGGTATCGAAACTAATTTTATTTTGATTGATTTTTTAAGGAGATATTTCAAAATTTGCTTTGAAAAATGATGTCTTTTCAAAGTTAATAAAATAAATCATGACGCACATCACTGGAAAGGTCTGTTCAAGTCCTATACAGGTATCGAAACTAATTTTATTTTGATTGATTTTTTCAGGAGATATTTCAAAATTTGCTTTGAAAAATGACGTCTTTTCAAAGTTAATAAAATAAATCATGACGCACATCACTACAAAGGTCTGTTCAAGTCCTATACAGGTATCGAAACTAATTTTATTTTGATTGATTTTTTCAGGAGATATTTAAAAATTTGCTTAGAAAAACTACGTCTTTTCAAAGTTAATCAAATAAATCATGTTGCACATCACTGCAAAGGTCTGTTCAAGTCCTATACAGGTATCGAAACTAATTTTATTTTGATTTATTTTTTCAGGAGATATTTAAAAATTTGCTTAGAAAAATGACGAGTTTTCAAAGTTAATCAAATAAATCATGACGCACATCACTGCAAACGTCTGTTCAAGTCCTACACAGGTATCGAAACTAATTTTATTTTGATTGATTTTTTCAGGAGATATTTCAAAATTTGCTTTGAAAATGACGTCTTTTCAAAGTTAATCAAATAAATCATGACGCACATCACTGCACAGGTCTGTTCAAGTCCTATACAGGTATCGAATCTAATTTTAATTTGATTTATTTTTTAAGGAGTTATTTCAAAATTTGCTTAGAAAAACGACGTCTTTTCAAAGTTAATCAAATAAATCATGACGCACATCACTGCAAACGTCTGTTCAAGTCCTATACAGGTATCGAAACTAATTTTATTTTGATTGATTTTTTAAGGAGATATTTCAAAATTTGCTTTGAAAAATGATGTCTTTTCAAAGTTAATAAAATAAATCATGACGCACATCACTGGAAAGGTCTGTTCAAGTCCTATACAGGTATCGAAACTAATTTTATTTTGATTGATTTTTTCAGGAGATATTTCAAAATTTGCTTTGAAAAATGACGTCTTTTCAAAGTTAATAAAATAAATCACTACGCACATCACTGCAAAGGTCTGTTCAAGCCCTATACAGGTATCGAAACTAATTTTATTTTGATTGATTTTTTCAGGAGATATTTCAAAATTTGTATAGAAAAATGACGTCTTTTCAAAGTTAATAAAATAAATCACTACGCACATCACTGGAAAGGTCTGTTCAAGCCCTATACAGGTATCGAATCTTATTTTAATTTGATTTATTTTTTCAGGAGATATTTTAAAAGTGTCTAAGAAAAACGATGTCTTTTCAAAGTTGATAAAATAAATCATGACGCACATCACTGGAAAGATCTGTTCAAGTCTTATACAGGTATCGAAACTTATTTTATTTTGATCAATTTTTGTAGGAGATATTTCAAAATTTGGTTAGAAAAATGACGTTTTTTCAAAGTTCATCAAGTAAATCATGACGCACATCACTGGAAAGGTCTATTCAAGCCCTATACAGGTATCGAAACTAATTTTATTTTGTTTGATTTATTCAGGAGTTACTTCAAAATTTGCTTAGAAAAACTACGTCTTTTCAAAGTTAATCAAATAAATCATGACGCACATCACTGCAAAGGTCTGTTCAAGTCCTATACAGGTATCGAAACTAATTATATTTTGATTGAATTTTTCAGGAGTTATTTAAAAAATGTGCTTAGAAAAACGACGTTTTTCAAAGTTAATCAAGTAAATCATGACGCACATCACTGGAAAGGTCTATTCAAGCCCTATCCAGGTATCAACATTAATTTAATTTTGAATGAAGATTTTGGGAGATATTTCAAAATTTCCATAGAACCATTTTATTTTAATTTTTAAATGGTATAATTTTAATTGTATATTAAGTCATACAAATTATGAGACAAAAATGAAAAAAAGCGTGAAGTGCCATGTTTAAATCAGCTAAAACAACTTCATTGATAGTTTGAGGTGAAAAAAGAATATCATTTTAGTTTTTTATAGAAAAAAGAAATTAAAATGATTGCAGACGTTTAAAAGAAAAAATCATTTTAAAGGCCAGATTTTTAAATGGAATTTCAACGTTGAAGTTATAATTTTTTTTAAAACTAATATTTATTTTTTTAGCGAAATTTTTTTAAGAATTAGAATTTTAGTTAATATTTAAAAAAAAATTGTGAATTCTGTTCAAAATTCTGTGTAGCACAAATGTTCTTTTTAATATTCAATGCTCTTTTTCATTTTTAGTCAATATTTTTGAAAAAAATTGTGAATTCTGTTCAAAATTCTGTGTAGACAAGCACAAATGTTCTTTTTAATATTCAATGCTCTTTTTCATTTTTAGTCAAATGCTGAAAACGACATGTAAAAATCTTTCTTTAAACAAAAACTGTTAGGTACCCACTTTCTCTCTTAAAAAAAAAAAACGAAAGGTACTTTGTTTGCCTCGTAAAAATAACAAAATAAACAAGAAAAGGCAAAAAAATACAATTAATGTTTTTTTTTTTTAATTCTCAAAAATAGAAAATTTTCCATCTGTTCCAGCGTTTGACTAAAAATAGAAAATGTAAAAAACAACGACTATAAGTAAATTAACGAAAACTAACAAATTTGTATAAAAAAAGGTGCTTTTTGAGGGGCAGACAAGCTCTGAAATATTATTAAAATGTTTGTAATATAAGTAAAAGTCTTAGGTTATTTTTTTAGTTTTAATTTCGAACCTATGACAAAACAAACCAAAAATTCCCTTAGGACTTTTAAAACTTGAAAAACTGTGTTTTTTTATTTCATGACCTTGTGCCACACGTAGTAACCAAAAATCAAAAAAAAGAAATTTTTCTTTAAAATGGATATTACTTTAACGCCATACATATTTCACTGAAAATTGAGTTGTGTGTGTTTTTTTTGTTTATCATTCGGCATTCTGAAATATGGCCACCCTTGCCGTAGGTATAAAGGAAAAATATATTTGTTTGGTCCATAGGCATCTTAATCTTCTCTTCTGAGAGAATGGTCACGCTTTTCAATTATTTTGATATAACTTGGAAAGTAAGCCAAAATTGCAAAAAAAAATTAAAGCATGAAAAGTAGCATCGGAAAATTTAACTATCAAAAGTTTTAAAATTTGTTTCTAATTGTACTTTTTAAGCAAAGATTCTGTCAAGATATGCAAAGACAAAATAAAGAAGAGACTAAAGGCTTTCATATGACTCATCAAAAATTATTTTTTATTTAAAATTGGCAGTGGTAGGTATGCCCAAATGTATGTGTCTCAAGCAAGCTTTAGTTTTTTTGAAGCAGATGTTTGAATGATGATTGAATTTGAAAAATGGCTTAATTTTCAATTTTAGATTTTTGAAAATTGAAGTTTATTTTTGCCAGAAATCGTTTTTGCACCTCAACTTTTTCCACCTTTTCGTACCACCACCATACTTTCCGTCATCTGTTTTACCGTCCATCTCATTTGTGGGATATTCTTCGAAAAGAATATACACCGATCCGAATGACCACTAATCTCCCGCAAAAAAAAGACTTCAAATATTTTCCCACCATAAATCCTACGAAGAATGTTTTCCTACCATTTTTACCACCAAAGCTATTCGTTTCAATCATTTTGGTTGGAAAATCCAACAATCTGGGTGCACTGACTGGCATTACTATAACTTTTAAACTTAAATGAAAACAAAACAAAGTAGAAAAATAACTCAAAACTTATTTTATCAAAAATTTATCGATTATCGATTATTTCTGTTTTCAGTGCTCTTTTTAATTCTAAGTCAAGTACCAAACCATGGTTGTACGTATTTATAAGATTTAAGAAAAATTGCAAATTAATTAAAATACTCGTAACTTTTTGCCACAAAGAATTAAAACAAATATTTTTTATATTTGCCATTATTTAACTACTAAAACTGTTTTACAAATTCTCATTTAGAAAATCAATGGAACATGAACTGAACATAAACGCAAATATAACTTTTAATTTGAAACAGAACTTCTTTTTGTTTCTATTTTATTCTAAATTAGATTAGATTTGATAAGATTTGATTAGAAAACACACTGCCAATGTTAATGATTTCACTAGATGAATAAAATAAACGAGTTCCCTTTGGGAAATATCGTCCTCAATGAATATAATAGCTGAAATCATCAATGAATTCACTTGCCAAATTGCGATGATTCAGTAAATTAAATTAAATTAGATTAACATTTTTGTTCGAATAAACAGAAATCGGAAAACCAATGAAAACCTTACAAAAATGTAGACCATTTAAACCGATATGGCTGTTGACTAAAAAGAATTTAGTTCTTATAGACTTTCCTTGTTAAAATATTATAAAAGAAACCATCATATTATGGTAGTTAAATTTTCTCCTTTTATTTTTTTATATAATTTTTAAGTGCAGCTTTAGCTTTTTAACATTATTTACACTAAGGGTATCGTTTCGCTTGAGTTCTCTTACATCCTTCCATCCTTCCATAGTGCCAAGGTTTGAATTTAATTAGTTTACTTCTTTAGTTTTTTTAAGTTAATTTTACTTTTCTTATATGTCTACTTTTTATAACTACAAGACCTTTTTTGTTAGGTAGGTAGGTACTATTATGGCAAGATTTTGATCAGACTTGTCATATACCTAACAGTGATGAGGAAGACCAAAGAAGTGGGTCTAACAAGTCTGTATACCTTTGGTGATTCTGCCCAAACGTTTTTTTCATTTCTTTAGAACTAAAAATAACGGTTCCTGCCATAAAATTTCCTCAGAGTCCATACATAAACATATATTTCAAATGAAGGACAAAAAATTCCCTAATTTTTTCAGATTATTCTTTTTATCCCCCAAGTCGCTTTAATTAAATTGGCCTATTAATTTGTAATCGCGTAAGATCTGCCCAAATTCAACGCAGGACGCAGGGTATGTAGATTGAAAGTAAACAAGAAAAAGATGTATTTTCCCTCGTTCTTACCGACATCAATAAACAAAAAAACAATATTTAAAATGGAAAACCATTCATAGAAAGTACCTACGCATGTATGTTAAAAACCCACTTTTTTCATAAATTTAAGTTTGAAACAATTTTAACCGAAGGTGTTTCTGAAAAGCAATTTATTAGAAAATAAACCTTGTAAGAATGGACTTCTGGCTTTCCAAAAACTACTGTAAGTTGTTGTTTTTTATAAAATTGCCCTTTCTGGCCAAGAGATGGAAATACAATCCCCTCCAGTATGATTTTTTCTTGTATACTTTCAATATCTACGGTGGGTGTCAAAACATTATTTATGGAGTAACATGAAATTTAAACAAAAAAATATGGGCAAAATAAAAAAAACTGCATCCCAACAGTAAAAGAAAGCTTTATACAATAGCAATAGACCGAAACAAAAATATCAAAATTAAAAGTAGTGATTTTTTCCTTACAAAAAACTAAACATACTCGTAGTTACGTACCTACCTACTCTTTATTTTAAGCGTTTATATTTTGGTTTAAATTCCATGTAACTCCAGAAATTATTAGTGTTTACTTACATTTGACGTTCGCTCTAAATGCCTTAAACTTTACAGCGACTATAAGCGATGAAAATCCAAAATAAAACTAATAATAAAATAAAAATAATAAAATTTTGGAAAACGATCAGATATCCTATAGAAATATCGGAAACTGTCTTCAAATAATTCCTGCATAGATGTAGTGAAAAGAAGCAACATTGCTACAGAAATTAAAAATCTCAAAACAAATACCCAAGATTTGAATATCAAAATTAAAATTGTAAACGAAATATAATCTACATACATACATACTGTAAGTAGTATGCATAAATCTATAAACATACCTACCTCAAGCTAATACGCAAAAACAATAAAGTCATAGAAAACAATTGTATTATTGTTACCATTGTCCTAACAACAGATTCATTAGTCTCACTTTGTCCCATTAATGTTGCGAAAATCTAAATAATACAACCCTCTCTTTCTTCTCATTCATTCTGCTTTTAAATTTTCCTTCTATCTCAATTCTCAAATATCAAAGACTGTCGTCGGCCTATGAAAATTAAAAAAATTGGCTCCTGATAGTACTATAGATTCTATATACTCGTACAATGATACTCGTATGATAGAAATTTTTCGTATGATAGAAATCAGCGCATTCTATGATAATTTATTGTGAACAATATGGCAGCACTTCAGTCTTAAGATATCCGTCGAACTGAACGGACGTGTTTTAGGTAGTCTTATGATATCCTTTGTGCTGAACGGACGTGTTAAGTTAAGTAAAGACAAGTTAAGTTAAGTTAAGTTAAGTTAAGTTAAGTTAAGTTAAGTTAAGTTAAGTTAAGTTAAGTTAAGTTAAGTTAAGTTAAGTTAAGTTAAGTTAAGTTAAGTTAAGTTAAGTTAAGTTAAGTTAAGTTAAGTTAAGTTAAGTTAAGTTAAGTTAAGTTAAGTTAAGTTAAGTTAAGTTAAGTTAAGTTAAGTTAAGTTAAGTTAAGTTAAGTTAAGTTAAGTTAAGTTAAGTTAAGTTAAGTTAAGTTAAGTTAAGTTAAGTTAAGTTAAGTTAAGTTAAGTTAAGTTAAGTTAAGTTAAGTTAAGTTAAGTTAAGTTAAGTTAAGTTAAGTTAAGTTAAGTTAAGTTAAGTTAAGTTAAGTTAAGTTAAGTTAAGTTAAGTTAAGTTAAGTTAAGTTAAGTTAAGTTAAGTTAAGTTAAGTTAAGTTAAGTTAAGTTAAGTTAAGTTAAGTTTAGTATAGTTAAGTTAAGTTAAGTTAAGTTAAGTTAAGTTAAGTTAAGTTAAGTTAAGTTAAGTTAAGTTAAGTTAAGTTAAGTTAAGTTAAGTTAAGTTAAGTTAAGTTAAGTTAAGTTAAGTTAAGTTAAGTTAAGTTAAGTTAAGTTAAGTTTAGTTAAGTTAAGTTAAGTTAAGTTAAGTTAAATTAAGTTAAGTTAAGTTAAGTTAAGTTAAGTTAAGTTAAGTTAAGTTAAGTTAAGTTAAGTTAAGTTAAGTTAAGTTAAGTTAAGTTAAGTTAAGTTAAGTTAAGTTAAGTTAAGTTAAGTTAAGTTAAGTTAAGTTAAGTTAAGTTAAGTTAAGTTAAGTTAAGTTAAGTTAAGTTAAGTTAAGTTAAGTTAAGTTAAGTTAAGTTAAGTTAAGTTAAGTTAAGTTAAGTTAAGTTAAGTTAAGTTAAGTTAAGTTAAGTTAAGTTAAGTTAAGTTAAGTTAAGTTAAGTTAAGTTAAGTTAAGTTAAGTTAAGTTAAGTTAAGTTAAGTTAAGTTAAGTTAAGTTAAGTTAAGTTTAGTTAAGTTAAGTTAAGTTAAGTTAAGTTAAGTTAAGTTAAGTTAAGTTAAGTTAAGTTAAGTTAAGTTAAGTTAAGTTAAGTTAAGTTAAGTTAAGTTAAGTTAAGTTAAGTTAAGTTAAGTTAAGTTAAGTTAAGTTAAGTTAAGTTAAGTTAAGTTAAGTTAAGTTAAGTTAAGTTAAGTTAAGTTAAGTTAAGTTAAGTTAAGTTAAGTTAAGTTAAGTTAAGTTAAGTTAAGTTAAGTTAAGTTAAGTTAAGTTAAGTTAAGTTAAGTTAAGTTAAGTTAAGTTAAGTTAAGTTAAGTTAAGTTAAGTTAAGTTAAGTTAAGTTAAGTTGAGTTAAGTTGGACTTGGACTTGGACTTGGAATTGGCTTTGGACTTGGACTTGGACTTGGACTTGGACTTGAAATTGGACTTGGATTTGGACTTGGGCTTAGACTTGGACTTGGACTTGGACTTGGACTTGGACTTGGACTTGGACTTGGACTTGGACTTGGACTTGGACTTGGACTTGGACTTGGACTTGGACTTGGACTTGGACTTGGACTTGGACTTGGACTTGGACTTGGACTTGGACTTGGACTTGGACTTGGACTTGGACTTGGACATGGACTTGGATTTGGACTTGGACTTGAGCTTGGACCTGTACTTGGACTTGGACTTGGACTTGAACTTGGACTTGGACTTGGACTTGAACTTGGACTTGGACTTGGACTTTGACTTTGACTTGGACTTGGACTGGACTTGGACTTGGACTTGGACTTGGACTTGGACTTGGACTTGGACTTGGACTTGGACTTGGACTTGGACTTGGACTTGGACTTGGACTTGGACTTGGACTTGGACTTGGACTTGGACTTGGACTTGGACTTGGACTTGGACTTGGACTTGGACTTGGACTTGGACTTGGACTTGGACTTGGACTTGGACTTGGACTTGGACTTGGACTTGGACTTGGACTTGGACTTGGACTTGGACTTGGACTTGGACTTGGACTTGGACTTGGACTTGGACTTGGACTTGGACTTGGACTTGGACTTGGACTTGGACTTGGACTTGGACTTGGACTTGGACTTGGACTTAGAGTTGGACTTGGACTTGGACTTGGACTTGGACTTGGACTTGGACTTGGACTTGGACTTGGACTTGGACTTGGACTTGGACTTGGACTTGGACTTGGACCTGGACTTGCACATGCACATGCACTTGCACTTCGACTTTGACTTAGAAAGGTGGATAGAAAAACGATGTCTTTTCAAAGTTACTCAAATAAATCACGACGCATATCACTAGGCAGGTCTATTCAAGCCCTATACAGGTATTGAGCCTAATTTTATTTTGATTGATTTTTTCAGGAGTTATTTCAAAATTTGCATAGAAAAACGACATCTTTTCAAAGATAAACAAATAAATTATGGCGCACATCACTGGAAAGGTCTGTTCAAGTCCTATACAGGTATCCAAACTAATTTTATTTTGATTGATTTTTTCAGAAGATATTTCAAAATTTGCTTAGAAAAATGACGTCTTTTCAAAGTTAATCAAATAAATCATGACGCACATCACTGAAAAGGTCTGTTCAAGCCCTATACAGGTATTGAAACTAATTTTATTTTGATTGATTTTTTCAGGATATATTTCAAAATTTGCTTAGAAAAATGACGTCTTTTCAAAGTTAATCAAATAAATCATGTTGCACATCATTGGAGAGGTCTGTTCAAGCCCTATACAGGTATCGAATCTAATTTTAATTTGATTTATTTTTTCAGGAGATATTTCAAAATTTGCTTTGAAAAATGACGTCTTTTCAAAGTTAATAAAATAAATCATGACGCACATCACTGGAAAGGTCTGTTCAAGCCCTATACAGGTAAAGAAACTAATTTTATTTTGATTGATTTTTTCAGGAGTTATTTCAAAATTTGCTTAGAAAAACTACGTCTTTTCAAAGATAATCAAATAAATCATGACGCACATCACTGCAAAGGTCTGTTCAAGTCCTATACAGGTATCGAAACTAATTTTATTTTGTTTGATTTTTTCAGGAGTTATTTCAAAATTTGCTTAGAAAAACGACGTCTTTTCAAAGTTAATCAAATAAATCATGACGTACATCACTGCAAAGGTCTGTTCAAGTCCTATACAGGTATCGAAACTAATTTTATTTTGATTGATTTTTGTAGAAGATATTTCAAAATTTGGTTAGAAAAATGACGTTTTTTCAAAGTTCATCAAATAAATCATGACGCACATCACTGGAAAGGTCTGTTCAAGCCCTATACAGGTATAGAAACTAATTTTATTTTGATTGATTTTTTCAGGAGTTATTTCAAAATTTGCTTAGAAAAACGACGTCTTTTCAAAGTTAATCAAATAGATCATGACGCACATCTCTGGAAAGGTCTGTTCAAGTCCTATACAGGTATCGAAACTAATTTTATTTTGATTGATTTTTTCAGGAGATATTTCAAAATTTGTTTAGAAAAATTACGTCTTTTCAAAGTTTATAAAATAAATCATGACGCACATCACTGGAAAGGTCTGTTCAAGCCCTATACACGTATCGAATCTTATTTTATTTTGATTGATTTTTTCAGGAGTCATTTCAAAATTTGCTTAGAAAAACGACGTCTTTTTAGAGTTAATCAAATAAATCATGACGCACATCACTGCAAAGGTCTGTTCAAGTCCTATACAGGTATCGAAACTAATTTTATTTTGATTGATTTTTTTAGGAGATATTTCAAAATTTGCTTAGAAAAATGACGTCTTTTCAAAGTTAATAAAATAAATCATGACGCACATCACTGGAAACGTCTGTTCAAGCCCTATACAGGTATCGAAACTAATTTTATTTTGATTGATTTTTTCAGGAGTTATTTCAAAATTTGCTTAGAAAAACGACGTCTTTTTAGAGTTAATCAAATAAATCATGACGCACATCACTGCAAAGGTCTGTTCAAGTCCTATACAGGTATCGAAACTAATTTTATTTTGATTGATTTTTTCAGGAGATATTTCAAAATTTGCTTTGGAAAATTACGTCTTTTCAAAGTTAATAAAATAAATCATGACGCACATCACTGGAAAGGTCTGTTCAAGCCCTATACAGGTATCGAAACTAATTTTATTTTGATTGATGTTTTTAGGAGATATTTCAAAATTTGCTTTGGAAAATTACGTCTTTTCAAAGTTAATAAAATAAATCATGACGCATATCACTGCAAAGGTCTGTTCAAGCCCTATACAGGTATCGAATCTAATTTTAATTTGATTTATTTTTTCAGGAAATATTTCAAAATTTGCTCAGAAAAACGACGTCTTTTCAGAGTTAATAAAATAAATCATGACGCACATCACTGCAAAGGTCTGTTCAAGCCCTATACAGGTATCGAAACTAATTTTATTTTGATTGATTTTTTCAGGAGTTATTTCAAAATTTGCTTTGAAAAATTTCGTCTTTTCAAAATTAATAAAATAAATCATGACGCACATCACTGAAAAGGTCTGTTCAAGTCTTATACAGGCATCGAAACTGATTTTATTTTGATTGATTTTTGTAGAAGATATTTCAAAATTTGTTTTGAAAAACGCCGTTTTTTAAAGTTCATCAAATAAATCATGACGCACATCACTGGAAACGTCTGTTCAAGCCCTATACAGGTATAGAAACTAATTTTATTTTGATTGATTTTTTCAGGAGATATTTCAAAATTTGCTTAGAAAAACGACGTCTTTTCAAAGTTAATCAAATAAGTCATGACGCACATCACTGGAAAGGTCTTTTCAAGTCCTATACAGGTATCGAAACTAATTTTATTTTGATTGATTTTTTCAGGAGATATTTAAAAATTTGCTTTGAAAAATGACGTCTTTTAAAAGTTAATAAAATAAATCATGACGCACATCACTGGAAAGGTCTGTTCAAGCCCTATACAGGTATTGAAACTAATTTTATTTTGATTGATTTTTTCAGGAGTTATTTCAAAATTTGCTTTGGAAAATTACGTCTTTTCAAAGTTAATAAAATAAATCATGACGCACATCACTGCAAAGGTCTGTTCAAGCCCTATACAGGTATCGAATCTTATTTTAATTTGATTTATTTTTTTAGGAGATATTTTAAACTTTGCTCAGAAAAACGACGTCTTTTCAAAGTTAATAAAATAAATCATGACGCACATCACTGCAAAGGTCTGTTCAAGCCCTATACAGGTATCGAAACTAATTTTATTTTGATTGATTTTTTCAGGAGATATTTCAAAATTTGCTTAGAAAAATGACGTCTTTTCAAAGTTAATAAAATAAATCATGACGCACATCACTGGAAAGGTCTGTTCAAGCCCTATACACGTATCGAATCTTATTTTAATTTGATTGATTTTTTCAGGAGTTATTTCAAAATTTGCTTAGAAAAACGACGTCTTTTTAGAGTTAATCAAATAAATCATGACGCACATCACTGCAAAGGTCTGTTCAAGTCCTATACAGGTATCGAAACTAATTTTATTATGATTGATTTTTTCAGGAGATATTTAAAAATTTGCTTTGAAAAATGACGTCTTTTAAAAGTTAATAAAATAAATCATGACGCACATCACTGGAAAGGTCTGTTCAAGCCCTATACAGGTATTGAAACTAATTTTATTTTGATTGATTTTTTCAGGAGTTATTTCAAAATTTGCTTAGAAAAACGACGTCTTTTTAGAGTTAATCAAATAAATCATGACGCACATCACTGCAAAGGTCTGTTCAAGTCTATACAGGTATCGAAACTAATTTTATTTTGATTGATTTTTTCAGGAGTTATTTCAAAATTTGCTTTGAAAAATGAAGTCTTTTCAAAGTTAATAAAATAAATCATGACGCTCATCACTGGAAAGGTCTGTTCAAGCCCTATACACGTATCGAATCTTATTTTAATTTGATTGATTTTTTCAGGAGTTATTTCAAAATTTGCTTAGAAAAACGACGTCTTTTTAGAGTTAATCAAATAAATCATGTCGCACATCATTGCAAAGGTCTGTTCAAGTCCTATACAGGTATCGAAACTAATTTTATTTTGATTGATTTTTTTCAGGAGATATTTAAAAATTTGCTTTGAAAAATGACGTCTTTTCAAAGTTAATAAAATAAATCATGACGCACATCACTGCAAAGGTCTGTTCAAGCCCTATACAGGTATCGAAACTAATTTTATTTTGATTGATTTTTTCAGGAGATATTTAAAAATTTGCTCAGAAAAACGACGTCTTTTCAAAGTTAATAAAATAAATCATGACGCACATCACTGCAAAGGTCTGTTCAAGTCCTATACAGGTATCGAAACTAATTTTATTTTGATTGATTTTTTCAGGAGATATTTCAAAATTTGCTTTGAAAAATTACGTCTTTTCAAAGTTAATTAAATAAATCATGACGCACATCACTGGAAAGGTCTGTTCAAGCCCTATACAGGTATAGAAACTAATTTTAATTTGATTTATTTTTTCAGGAGATATTTAAAAATTTGCTCAGAAAAACGACGTCTTTTCAAAGTTAATAAAATAAATCATGACGCACATCACTGCAAAGGTCTGTTTAAGTCCTATACAGGTATCGAAACTAATTTTATTTTGATTGATTTTTTCAGGAGATATTTCAAAATTTGCTTAGAAAAATTACGTCTTTTCAAAGTTAATAAAATAAATCATGACGCACATCACTGCAAAGATCTGTTCAAGCCCTATACAGGTATCGAATCTAATTTTAATTTGATTTATTTTTTCAAGAGATATTTAAAAATTTGCTCAGAAAAACGACGTCTTTTCAAAGTTAATAAAATAAATCATGACGCACATCACTGCAAAGGTCTGTTCAAGTCCTATACAGGTATCGAAACTAATTTTATTTTGATTGATTTTTTCAGGAGATATTTAAAAATTTGCTCAGAAAAACGACGTCTTTTCAAAGTTAATAAAATAAATCATGACGCACATCACTGCAAAGGTCTGTTCAAGTCCTATACAGGTATCGAAACTAATTTTATTTTGATTGATTTTTTCAGGAGATATTTCAAAATTTGCTTTGGAACTTTACGTCTTTTTAAAGTTAATAAAATAAATCATGACGCACATCACTGGAAAGGTCTATTCAAGCCTTATCCAGTTATGAACATATATTTAATTTTGAATGATGATTTTGGGAGATATTTCAAAATTTCCATAGAACCATTTTATTTTAATTTTTAAATGGTATAATTTTAATTGTATATTAAATTATACAAATTATGAGACAAAAATGAAAAAAGCGTGAAGTGCCATGTTTAAATCAGCTAAAACAACTTCATTGATAGTTTGAGGTTAAAAAAGAATGCCATCTTAGTTTTTGATAGAAAAAAGAAATTAAAATGATTGCAGAAGTTTAAAAGAAAAAATCATTTACCTATATATGTAGGTACGAAATTCTTAAAATATTTCAAAGGCCAGATTTTGAAATGGAATTTCAACGTTGAAGTTATAATTTTTTTAAAACTAATATTCAATTTTTTAGCGAAAATTTTTTAAGAAATATAATTTTAGTCAATATTTAAAAAAAAAATTGTGAATTCTGTTCAAAATTCTGTGTAGACAAGCACAAATGTTCTTTTTAATATTCAATTCTCTTTTTCATTTTTAGTCAAATGCTGAAAACGACATGTAAAAATCTTTCTTTAAACAAAAACTGTTAGGTACCCACTTTCTCTCTTAAAAAAAAAAAACGAAAAAAGGTGTCAATTATGAATGGTACTTTGTTTGCCTCGTAAAAATAACAAAATAAATAAGAAATGGCAAAAGAATACAATTGTGTTTTTTTTTTTAATTCTCAAAAATAGAAAATTTTTAATCTGTTTCCAGCGTTTGACTAAAAATAAAAATTTAAAAAACAACGACTATAAGTAAATTAACGAAAACTTACAAATTTGTATAAAAAAAGGTGCAAAAGGTTGAAAAAGTTCTGTTCAATTGGCTTTTTGAGGGGCAGTCAAGCTCTGAAATATTATTAAAATTTTTGTCCCTCTGCAAAACAAAATCTCCTTTTTTCCATTTTATAATATAAGTAAAAGTCTTAGGTTATTTTTTTAGTTTTAATTTCGAACCTATGACAAAACAAACGAAAAATTCCCTTAGGACTTTTAAAACTTGAAAAACTGCTTTAAATGATCCCTTGTGAACAAAGAAATACATAAAGATACCTACATTGATTTGAAAGGAAGGATTCAAGATGTAGCACACATTCAAAACCTTAAATAAAGAGTTGGTTTTTGGCATACAGGCAGGTACAATTCTTAAAACAAGAAAAAAAATATATCAAGAAGTATTGCAAATATTTCCGAAAAGGTATTTATTTATATTTTATACATACCTACGTGTTTTTTTATTTCATGACCATGTGCCACACGTAGTAACCAAAAATCAAAAATACGCAAAACTACACAAAAATACTCATAAACCTATAGTTAACTATACACATACACACAAAACATATACATACATTACATATTATACCTATCTCGCTGTCACCCATATCTTGCATCTTGCACCACCCTTTAAGTCCTTAAAACCAACAAAAAAATAAACAACCACCAAGTAATGAAATACAAAAGGATTTTTAATTCATTTTGTGACTATAAATTCTAATTTTGTTAGATATAGTTCACAGTGGCTTTCTGTAAGAGAATCAATATAACATGAACCGAAGATAACAAATAATGCTCTGAGCGCTTACGCTTACCAACAGAACAAAACATGTGGCTGTAGCGTTATATTAAAAATTAGAATGAGAATAGAATGTGTAAATTTAACTTGAAGTTTGTGACTTGCAAAGACAGTACAGTACTATTGGCGATGTAAAATGTGCAACAAATTTCTGTTTTGTTGTTTTTTTTTCGTTTCCATACAACACTTCAAAATAGTGAAGTTCAAAAGTCAAAAAAACTTCACCCAGAAAAAAATGTTTTATGTGACTGAATTCCTTCCTTAAATTATATTCTATTTTAAATAAAGAAATTTTTCTTTAAAATGGATATTAATTTAACGCCATACATATTTCACTGAAAATTGAGTTGTGTGTGTTTTTTTTTGTTTATCATTCGGAATTCGGAAATATGGTCACCCTCGCCGTAGGTATAAAGGAAAAATATATTTGTTTGGCCCATAGGCATCTTAAAACCAAAAATGCTACTAAATTCACGCATGCGTTTCTGAGAGAATGATCACGCTTTTCAATTATTTTGATATAACTTGGAAACTTAGCCAAAATTGCATACAAAAATTAAAGCATGAAAAGTAGCAAAAGTTTTAAAATTTGTTTCTAATTGTACTTTTTAAGCAAAGATTCTGTCAAGATATGCAAAGACAAAATAAAGAAGAGACTAAAGGCTTTCATACGATTATGACTCATAAAAAATTATTTTTTATTTAAAATTGGCTGTGATAGGTATGCCCAAATGTATGTGTCTCAAGCAAGCTTTATTTTTTTTGAAGCAAAATATATATTTTTGGATGTTTGAATGATGATTGAATTTGAAAAATGGCGTAATTTTTAATTTTAGATTTTTGAAAATTGAAGTTTATTTTTGCCAGAAATCATTTTTGCACCTCAACTTCATCTGTTTTACCGTCCATCTCATTTGTGGGATATTCTTCGAAAAGAATATACACCGATCCCAATGACCACTAATCTCCCGCAAAAAAAAGACTTGAAATATTTTCCCACCATAAATCCTACGAAGAATGTTTTCCTACCATTTTTACCACCAAAACTACTCGTATTTGTTTCAATCATTTTGGTTGGAAAATCCAACAATCTGGGTGCACTGACTGGCATTACTATAACTTTTAAACTCAAATGAAAACAAAACAAAGTAGAAAAATAACTCAAAACTTATTTTATCAAAAATGTATCGATTATTTCTGTTTTCAGTGCTCTTTTCAATTCTAAGTCAAGTACCAAACCATGGTTGTACGTATTTATAAGATTTAAGAAAAATTGCAAATTAATTAAAATAACTTTTTGCCACAAAGAATTAAAACAAATATTTTTTATATTTGCCATTATTTTACTACTAAAACTGTTGAAAAGTAATGTACAAGTTCATCAGTTCATCTTTTGTGAATTGTTTGTGACTACAAATTCTCATTTAGAAAATCAATGGAACATGAACTGAACATAAACGCAAATATAACTTTTAATTTGAAACAGAACTTCTTTTTGTTTCTATTTTATTCTAAATTAGATTAGATTTGATAAGATTTGATTAGAAAACACACTGCCAATGTTAATGATTTTACTAGATGAATAAATTAAACGAGTTCCCTTTGGGAAATATCGTCCTCAATGAATATAATAGCTGAAATCATCAATGAATTCACTTGCCAAATTGCGATGATTCAGTAAATTAAATTAAATTAGATTAACATTTTTGTTCGAATAAACAGAAATCGGAAAACCAATGAAAACCTTACAAAAATTTAGACGATTTAAACCGATATGGCTGTTGACTAAAAAGAATTTAGTTCTTATAGACTTTCCTTGTTAAAATATTATAAAAGAAACCATCATATTATGGTAGTTAAATTTTTTTAATTTTCTCTCTTTTATTTTTTTATATAATTTTTAAGTGCAGCTTTAGCTTTTTAACATTATTTACACTAAGGGTATCGTTTCGCTTGAGTTCTCTTACATCCTTCCATAGTGCCAAGGTTTGAATTTAATTAGTTTACTTCTTTAGTTTAGTATTTTTAAGTTAATTTTACTTTTTTTATATGTCTACTTTTTATAACTACAAGACCTTTTTTGTTAGGTAGGTAGGTACTACTCGTATTATGGCAAGATTTTGATCAGACTTGTCATATACCTAACAGTGATGAGGAAGACGAAAGAAGTGGGTCTAACAAGTCTGTATACCTTTGGTGATCCTGCCCAAACGTTTTTTTCATTTCTTTAGAACTAAAAATAACGGTTCCTGCCATAAAATTTCCTCAGAGTCCTCCGCCACATGTACATGTAAATACATACATAAACATATATTTCAAATGAAGGACAAAAAATTCCCTAATTTTTTCAGATTATTCTTTTTATCCCCTAAGTCGCTTTAATTAAATTGGCCTATTAATTTGTAATCGCGTAAGATCTGCCCAAATTCAACGCAGGACGCAGGGTATGTAGATTGAAAGTAAACAAGAAAAAGATGTATTTTCCCTCGTTCTTACCGACATCAATAAACAAAAAAACAATATTTAAAATGGAAAACCATTCATAGAAAGTACCTACTCATGTATGTTGAAAACCCAATTTTAACCGAAGGTGTTTCTGAAAAGAAATTTATTAGAAAATAAACCTTGTAAGAATGGACTTCTGGCTTTCCAAAAACTACTGTAAGTAGTTGTTTTTTAATATATTTTATTCCATAAGCATTTTTTTTTTATTAAATTGCCCTTTCTGGCCAAGAGATGGAAATACAATCCCCTCCAGTATGATTTTTTCTTGTATACTTTCAATATCTACGGTGGGTGTCAAAACATTATTTATGGAGTTACATGAAATTTAAACAAAAAAATATGGGCAAAATAAAAAAAACTGCATCCCAACAGTAAAAGAAAGCTTTATACAATAGCAATAGACCGAAACAAAAATATCAAAATTAAAAGTAGTGATTTTTTCCTTACAAAAAACTAAACATACTCGTAGTTACGTACCTACCTACTCTTTATTTTAAGCGTTTATATTTTGGTTTAAATTCCATGTAACTCCAGAAATTATTAGTGTTTACTTACATTTGACGTTCGCTCTAAATGCCTTAAACTTTACAGCGACTATAAGCGATGAAAATCCAAAATAAAACTAATAATAAAATAAAAATAATAAAATTTTGGAAAACGATCAGATATCCTATAGAAATATCGGAAACTGTCTTCAAATAATTCCTGCATAGATGTAGTGAAAAGAAGCAACATTGCTACAGAAATTAAAAATCTCAAAACAAATACCCAAGATTTGAATATCAAAATTAAAATTGTAAACGAAATATAATCTACATACATACATACTGTAAGTAGTATGCATAAATCTATAAACATACCTACCTCAAGCTAATATGCAAAAACAATAAAGTCATAGAAAACAATTGCATTATTGTTACCATTGTCCTAACAACAGATTCATTAGTCTCACTTTGTCCCATTAATGTTGCGGAAATCTAAATAATACAACCCTCTCTTTCTTGTCATTCATTCTGCTTTTAAATTTTCCTTCTATCTCAATTCTCAAATATCAAAGACTGTCGTCGGCCTATGAAAATTAAAAAAATTGGCTCCTGATAGTACTATAGATTCTATATACTCGTACAATGATACTCGTATGATAGAAATTTTTCGTATGATAGAAATCAGCGCATTGTATGATAATTTATTGTGAACAATATGGCAGCACTTCAGTCTTAAGATATCCGTCGAACTGAACGGACGTGTTTTAGGTAGTCTTATGATATCCTTTGTGCTGAACGGACGTGTTAAGTTAAGTTAAGTTAAGTTAAGTTAAGTTAAGTTAAGTTAAGTTAAGTTAAGTTAAGTTAAGTTAAGTTAAGTTAAGTTAAGTTAAGTTAAGTTAAGTTAAGTTAAGTTAAGTTAAGTTAAGTTAAGTTAAGTTAAGTTAAGTTAAGTTAAGTTAAGTTAAGTTAAGTTAAGTTAAGTTAAGTTAAGTTAAGTTAAGTTAAGTTAAGTTAAGTTAAGTTAAGTTAAGTTAAGTTAAGTTAAGTTAAGTTAAGTTAAGTTAAGTTAAGTTAAGTTAAGTTAAGTTAAGTTAAGTTAAGTTAAGTTAAGTTAAGTTAAGTTAAGTTAAGTTAAGTTAAGTTAAGTTAAGTTAAGTTAAGTTAAGTTAAGTTAAGTTAAGTTAAGTTAAGTTAAGTTAAGTTAAGTTAAGTTAAGTTAAGTTAAGTTAAGTTAAGTTAAGTTAAGTTAAGTTAAGTTAAGTTAAGTTAAGTTAAGTTAAGTTAAGTTAAGTTAAGTTAAGTTAAGTTAAGTTAAGTTAAGTTAAGTTAAGTTAAGTTAAGTTAAGTTAAGTTAAGTTAAGTTAAGTTAAGTTAAGTTAAGTTAAGTTAAGTTAAGTTAAGTTAAGTTAAGTTAAGTTAAGTTAAGTTAAGTTAAGTTAAGTTAAGTTAAGTTGCGTTGAGTTTAGTTGAGTTTAGTTGAGTTAAGTTGGACTTGGACTTGGAATTGGCTTTGGACTTGGACTTGGACTTGAAATTGGACTTGGATTTGGACTTGGACTTGGACTTGAACTTGGACTTGAACTTGGACTTGGACTTGGACATGGACTTGGACTTGGACTTGGACATGGACGTGGACTTGGACTTGGACTTGGACATGGACTTGGACTTGGACATGGACTTGGACTTGGACTTGGACTTGGACTTGGACTTGGACTTGGACTTGGACTTGGACTTGGACTTGGACTTGGACTTGGACTTGGACTTGGACTTGGACTTGGACTTGGACTTGGACTTGGACTTGGACTTGGACTTGGACTTGGACTTGGACTTGGACTTGGACTTGGACTTGGACTTGGACTTGGACTTGGACTTGGACTTGGACTTGGACTTGGACTTGGACTTGGACTTGAGCCTGGACCTGTACTTGAACTTGGACTTGGACTTGGACTTGGACTTGGACTTGGACTTGGACTTGGACTTGGACTTGGACTTGGACTTGGACTCGGACTTGGACTTGGACTTGGACTTGGACTTGGACTTGGACTTGGACTTGGACTTGGACTTGGACTTGGACTTGGACTTGGACTTGGACTTGGACTTGGACTTGGACTTGGACTTGGACTTGGACTTGGACTTGGACTTGGACTTGGACTTGGACTTGGATATGGACTTGGATTCTGACTTGGACTTGGACTTGGACTTGGATTTGGACTTGGACTTGGACTTGGACTTGGACTTGAACTTGGACTTGGACTTGGACATGGACATGGACTTGGACTTGGACTTGGACTTGGACTTGGACTTGGACTTGGACTTGGACATGGACGTGGACATGGACTTGGACTTGGACTTGGACATGGACTTGGACTTGGACTTGGACTTGGACTTGGACTTGGACTTGGACTTGGACTTGGACTTGGACTTGGACTTGGACTTGGACTTGGACTTGGACTTGGACTTGGACTTGGATTTGGACTTGGACTTGGACTTGGACTTGGACTTGGACTTGGACTTGGACTTGGACTTGGACTTGGACTTGGACTTGGACTTGGACTTGGACTTGGACTTGGACTTGGACTTGGACTTGGACTTGGACTTGGACTTGGACTTGGACTTGGACTTGGACTTGGACTTGGACTTGGACTTGGACTTGGACTTGGACTTGGACTTGGACTTGGACTTGGACTTGGACTTGGACTTGGACTTGGACTTGGACTTGGACTTGGACTTGGACTTGGACTTGGACTTGGACTTGGACTTGGACTTGGACTTGGACTTGAGCCTGGACCTGTACTTGAACTTGGACTTGGACTTGGACTTGGACTTGGACTTGGACTTGGACTTGGACTTGGACTTGGACTTGGACTTGGACTTGGACTTGGACTTGGACTTGGACTCGGACTTGGACTTGGACTTGGACTTGGACTTGGACTTGGACTTGGACTTGGACTTGGACTTGGACTTGGACTTGGACTTGGACTTGGACTTGGACTTGGACTTGGACTTGGACTTGGACTTGGACTTGGACTTGGACTTGGACTTGGACTTGGACTTGGACTTGGATATGGACTTGGATTCTGACTTGGACTTGGACTTGGACTTGGATTTGGACTTGGACTTGGACTTGGACTTGGACTTGGACTTGGACTTGGACTTGGACTTGGACTTGGACTTGGACTTGGACTTGGACTTGGACTTGGACTTGGACTTGGACTTGGACTTGGACTTGGACTTGGACTTGGACTTGGACTTGCACAGGCACTTGCACTTCGACTGCGACTTAGAAAGTTGGATAGAAAAACGATGTCTTTTCAAAGTTACTCAAATAAATCATGACGCATATCACTGGAAAGGTCTATTCAAGCCCTATACAGGTATTGAAACTAATTTTATTTTGATTTATTTTTTCAGGAGATATTTCAAAATTTGCTTTGAAAAACGACGTCTTTTCAAAGTTAATCAAATAAATCATGACGCACATCACTGGAAAGGTCTGTTCAAGCCCAATACAGGTATCGAAACTAATTTTATTTTGATTGATTTTTTCAGGAGTTATTTCAAAATTTGCTTAGAAAAACAACGACTTTTCAAAGTTAATCAAATAAATCATGACGCACATCACTGCAAAGGTCTGTTCAAGCCTTATGCAGGTATCGAAACTAATTTTATTTTGTTTGATTTTTTCAGGAGTTACTTCAAAATTTGCTAAGAAAAACTACGTCTTTTCAAAGATAATCAAATAAATCATGACGTACATCACTGCAAAGGTCTGTTCAAGCCTTATAGAGGTATCGAAACTAATTTTATTTGGATTGATTTATTCGGAGATATTTCAAAATTCGCTTTGAAAAACTACGTCTTTTCAAAGTTAATCAAATAAATCATGACGCACATCACTGCAAAGGTCTGTTCAAGTCCTATACAGGTATCGAAACTAATTTTATTTTGATTGATTTTTTTAGGAGATATTTCAAAATTTGCTTTGAAAAATGACGTCTTTTCAAAGTTAATAAAATAAATCATGACGCACATTACTGCAAAGGTCTGTTCAAGTCCTATACAGGTATCGAAACTAATTTTATTTTGATTGATTTTTTGAGGAGATATTTCAAAATTTGCTTAGAAAAAGGACGTCTTTTCAAAGTTAATCAAATTAATCATGACGCACATCACTGCAAAGGTCTGTTCAAGTCCTATACAGGTATTGAAACTAATTTTATTTTGATTGATTTTTTCAGGAGATATTTCAAAATTTGTTTTGAAAAATGACGTCTTTTCAAAGTTAATAAAATAAATCATGACGCACATCACTGGAAAGGTCGGTTCAAGCCCTATACAGGTATCGAAACTAATTTTATTTTGATTGATTTTTTCAGGAGATATTTCAAAATTTGCTTTGAAAAACGACGTCTTTTCAAAGTTAATCAAATAAATCATGACGTACATCACTGCAAAGGTCTGTTCAAGTCCTATACAGGTATCGAAACTAATTTTATTTTGATTTATTTTTTCAGGAGATATTTCAAAATTTGCTCAGAAAAACGACGTCTTTTCAAAGTTAATCAAATAAATCATGACGTACATCACTGCAAAGGTCTGTTCAAGCCTTATACAGGTATCGAAACTAATTTTATTTTGATTGATTTTTTCAGGAGTTATTTCAAAATTTGCTTGGAAAAACGAAGTCTTTTCAAAGTTAATAAAATAAATCATGACGCACATTACTGCAAAGGTCTGTTCAAGTCCTATACAGGTATCGAAACTAATTTTATTTTGATTGATTTTTTCAGGAGTTATTTCAAAATTTGCTTAGAAAAACGACGTCTTTTCAAAGTTAATCAAATAAATCATGACGCACATCACTGCAAAGGTCTGTTCAAGCCCTATACAGGTATCGAAACTAATTTTATTTTGATTGATTTTTTCAGGAGATATTTCAAAATTTGCTTTGAAAAATTACGTCTTTTCAAAGTTAATAAAATAAATCATGACGCACATCACTGCAAAGGTCTGTTCAAGTCCTATACAGGTATCGAAACTGATTTTATTTTGATTGATTTTTTCAGGAGATATTTCAAAATTTGCTTAGAAAAACTACGTCTTTTCAAAGTTAATCAAATAAATCATGACATACATGACTGCAAAGGTCTGTTCAAGTCCTATACAGGTATCGAAACTAATTATATCTTGATTGAATTTTTCAGGAGTTATTTAAAAAATTTGCTTAGAAAAACGACGTTTTTCAAAGTTAATCAAATAAATCATTACGCACATCACTGCATAGGTCTATTCAAGTCCTATACAGGTATAGAAACTAGTTTTATTTTGATTGATTTTTTCGGGAGATATTTCAATATTTGCTTAGAAAAACTACGTCTTTTCAAAGTTAATCAAATAAATCATGACGCACATCACTGCAAAGGTCTGTTCAAGCCCTATACAGGTATCGAAACTAATTTTATTTTGATTGATTTTTTCAGGAGTTATTTCAAAATTTGCTTAGAAAAACGAGGTCTTTTCAAAGTTAATCAAATAAATCATGACGTACATCACTGCAAAGTTCTGTTCAAGCCTTATACAGGCATCGAAACTAATTTTATTTTGATTGATTTTTTCAGTAGTTATTTCAAAATTTGCTTAGAAAAACGACGTCTTTTCAAAGTTAATCAAATAAATCATGACGCACATCACTGCAAAGGTCTGTTCAAGCCCTATACAGGTATCGAAACTAATTTTATTTTGATTGATTTTTTGAGGAGATATTTCAAAATTTGCTTTGAAAAATGACGTCTTTTCAAAGTTAATAAAATAAATCATGACGCACATCACTGGAAAGGTCTGTTCAAGTCCTATACAGGTATCGAAACTAATTATATTTTGATTGATTTTTTTAGGAGTTATTTAAAAAATTTGCTTAGAAAAACAACGTTTTTCAAAGTTAATCAAATAAATCATGACGCACATCACTGCAAACGTCTGTTTAAGTCCTATACAGGTATCGAAACTAATTTTATTTTGATTGATTTTTTCAGGAGTTATTTCAAAATTTGCTTTGAAAAATGAAGTCTTTTCAAAGTTAATAAAATAAATCATGACGCACATCACTGCAAAGGTCTGTTCAAGCTCTATACAGGTATCGAAACTGATTTTATTTTGATTGATTTTTTCAGGAGTTATTTCAAAATTTGCTTAGAAAAACGACGTCTTTTCAAAGTTAATCAAATAAATCATGACGCACATCACTGCAAAGGTCTGATCAAGCCTTATACTAATTTTATTTTGATTGATTTTTTAAGGAGATATTTCAAAATTTGCTTTGAAAAATGACGTCTTTTCAAAGTTAATAAAATAAATCATGACGCACATCACTGGAAAGGTCTGTTCAAGTCCTATACAGGTATCGAAACTAATTTTATTTTGATTTATTTTTTCAGGAGTTATTTCAAAATTTGCTTTGAAAAATGAAGTCTTTTCAGAGTTAATAAAATAAATCATGACGCACATCACTGCAAAGGTCTGTTCAAGCTCTATACAGGTATCGAAACTGATTTTATTTTGATTGATTTTTTCAGGAGTTATTTCAAAATTTGCTTAGAAAAACTACGTCTTTTCAAAGTTAATCAAATAAATCATGACGCACATCACTGCAAAGGTCTGTTCAAGCCTTATACAGGTATCGAAACTAATTATATTTTGATTGAATTTTTCAGGAGTTATTTAAAAAATTTGCTTAGAAAAACGACGTTTTTCAAAGTTAATCAAATAAATCATGACGCACATCACTGCAAAGGTCTGTTCAAGCCCTATACAGGTATCGAAACTAATTTTAGTTTGGTTGATTTTTTCAGGCGTTATTTCAAAATTTGCTTAGAAAAACGAAGTCTTTTCAAAGTTAATCAAATAAATCATGACGCACATCACTGCAAAGGTCTGTTCAAGTCCTATACAGGTATCGAAACTAATTTTATTTTGATTGATTTTTTCAGGAGATATTTCAAAATTTGCTTTGAAAAATGACGTCTTTTCAAAGTTAATAAAATAAACCATGACGCACATCACTGGAAAGGTCTGTTCAAGCCTTATAGAGGTATCGAAACTAATTTTATTTTGATTGATTTTTTCAGGAGTTATTTCAAAATTTGCTTAGAAAAACGACGTCTTTTCAAAGTTAATAAAATAAATCATGACGCACATCACTGGAAAGGTCTTTTAAAGCCCTATACAGGTATCGAATCTAATTTTAATTTGATTTATTTTTTTAGGAGATATTTCAAAATTTGCTCAGAAAAATGACGGCTTTTCAAAGTTAATCAAATAAATCATGACGCACATCACTGCAAAGGTCTGTTCAAGCCCTATACAGGTATCGAAACTAATTTTAGTTTGGTTGATTTTTTCAGGCGTTATTTCAAAATTTGCTTAGAAAAACGAAGTCTTTTCAAAGTTAATCAAATAAATCATGACGCACATCACTGCAAAGGTCTGTTCAAGTCCTATACAGGTATCGAAACTAATTTTATTTTGATTGATTTTTTCAGGAGATATTTCAAAATTTGCTTTGAAAAATGACGTCTTTTCAAAGTTAATAAAATAAACCATGACGCACATCACTGGAAAGGTCTGTTCAAGCCTTATAGAGGTATCGAAACTAATTTTATTTTGATTGATTTTTTCAGGAGTTATTTCAAAATTTGCTTAGAAAAACGACGTCTTTTCAAAGTTAATAAAATAAATCATGACGCACATCACTGGAAAGGTCTGTTCAAGCCCAATACAGGTATCGAAACTTATTTTATTTTGATTGATTTTTTCATGAGTTATTTCAAAATTTGCTTGGAAAAACGAAGTCTTTTCAAAGTAAATCAAATAAATCATGACGCACATCACTGCAAAGGTCTGTTCAAGTCCAATACAGGTATCGAAACTAATTATATTTTGATTGATTTTTTCAGGAGTTATTTAAAAAATTTGCTTAGAAAAACAACGTTTTGCACCGTAGGTATAAAGGAAAAATATATTTGTTTGGCCCATAGGCATCTTAAAACTGAAAATGCTACTAAATTCACGCATGCGTTTCTGAGAGAATGGTCACGCTTTTCAATTATTTTGATATAACTTGGAAACTAAGCCAAAATTGCATAAAAAAATTAAAGCATGAAAAGTAGCATCGGAAAATTAAGCTATCAAAAGTTTTAAAATTTGTTTCTAATTGTACTTTTTAAGCAAAGATTCTGTCAAGATATGCAAAGACAAAATAAAGAAGAGACTAAAGGCTTTCATATGACTCATCAAAAATTATTTTTTATTTAAAATTGGCAGTGATAAGTATGCCCAAATGTATGTGTCTCAAGCAAGCTTTAGTTTTTTTGAAGCAAAATATATATTTTTGGATGTTTGAATGATGATTGAATTTGAAAAATGGCTTAATTTTTAATTTTAGATTTTTGAAAATTGAAGTTTATTTTTGCCAGAAATCGTTTTTGCACCTCAACTTTTTCCACCTTTTCGTACCACCACCATACTTTGCGTCATCCGTTTTACCGTCCATCTCATTTGTGGGATATTCTTCGAAAAAAATATACACCGATCCGAATGACCACTAATCTCCCGCAAAAAAAAGATTTTCTACGAAGAATGTTTTCCTACCATTTTTACCACCAAAGCTATTTGTTTCAATCATTTTGGTTGGAAAATCCAACAATCTGGGTGCACTGACTGGCATTACTATAACTTTTAAACTCAAATGAAAACAAAACAAAGTAGAAAAATAACTCAAAACTTATTTTATCAAAAATGTATCGATTATTTCTGTTTTCAGTGCTCTTTTCAATTCTAAGTCAAGTACCAAACCATGGTTGTACGTATTTATAAGATTTAAGAAAAATTGCAAATTAATTAAAATAACTTTTTGCCACAAAGAATTAAAACAAATATTTTTTATATTTGCCATTATTTTACTACTAAAACTGTTGAAAAGTAATGTACAAGTTCATCAGTTCATCTTTTGTGAATTGTTTGTGACTACAAATTCTCATTTAGAAAATCAATGGAACATGAACTCAACATAAACGCAAATATAACTTTTAATTTGAAACAGAACTTCTTTTTGTTTCTATTTTATTCTAAATTAGATTAGATTTGATAAGATTTGATTAGAAAACACACTGCCAATGTTAATGATTTTACTAGATGAATAAAATAAACGAGTTCCCTTTGGGAAATATCGTCCTCAATGAATATAATAGCTGAAATCATCAATGAATTCACTTGCCAAATCTTAAGAGAAGCAACATGCGATGATTCAGTAAATTAAATTAAATTAGATTAACATTTTTGTTCGAATAAACAGAAATCGGAAAACCAATGAAAAGCTTACAAAAATTTAGACCATTTAAACCGATATGGCTGTTGACTAAAAAGAATTTAGTTCTTATAGACTTTCCTTGTTAAAATATTATAAAAGAAACCATCATATTATGGTAGTTAAATTTTCTCCTTTTATTTTTTTATATAATTTTTAAGTGCAGCTTTAGCTTTTTAACATTATTTACACAAAGGGTATCGTTTCGCTTGAGTTCTCTTACATCCTTCCATAGTGCCAAGGTTTGAATTTAATTAGTTTACTTCTTTAGTTTAGTATTTTTAAGTTAATTTTACTTTTTTTATATGTCTACTTTTTATAACTACAAGACCTTTTTTGTTAGGTAGGTAGGTACTACTCGTACTATGGCAAGATTTTGATCAGACTTGTCATATACCTAACAGTGATGAGGAAGACGAAAGAAGTGGGTCTAACAAGTCTGTATACCTTTGGTGATTCTGCCCAAACGTTTTTTTCATTTCTTTAGAACTAAAAATAACGGTTCCTGCCATAAAATTTCCTCAGAGTCCTCCGCCACATGTACATGTAAATACATACATAAACATATATTTCAAATGAAGGACAAAAAATTCCCTAATTTTTTCAGATTATTCTTTTTATCCCCTAAGTCGCTTTAATTAAATTGGCCTATTAATTTGTAATCGCCTAAGATCTGCCCAAATTCAACGCAGGGTATGTAGATTGAAAGTAAACAAGAAAAAGATGTATTTTCCCTCGTTCTTACCGACATCAATAAACAAAAAAACAATATTTAAAATGGAAAACCATTCATAGAAAGTACCTACTCATGTATGTTAAAAACCCACTTTTTTCATAAATTTTCATAAAGTTTGAAACAATTTTAACCGAAGGCGTTTCTGAAAAGAAATTTATTAGAAAATAAACCTTGTAAGAATGGACTTCTGGCTTTCCAAAAACTACTGTAAGTAGTTGTTTTTTAATATATTTTATTCCATACGCATTTTTTTTTTATGAAATTGCCCTTTCTGGCCAAGAGATGGAAATACAATCCCCTCCAGTATGATTTTTTCTTGTATACTTTCAATATCTACGGTGGGTGTCAAAACATTATTTATGGAGTAACATGAAATTTAAACAAAAAAATATGGGCAAAATAAAAAAAACTGCATCCCAACAGTAAAAGAAAGCTTTATACAATAGCAATAGACCGAAACAAAAATATCAAAATTAAAAGTAGTGATTTTTTCCTTACAAAAAACTAAACATACTCGTAGTTACGTACCTACCTACTCTTTATTTTAAGCGTTTATATTTTGGTTTAAATTCCATGTAACTCCAGAAATTATTAGTGTTTACTTACATTTGACGTTCGCTCTAAATGCCTTAAACTTTACAGCGACTATAAGCGATGAAAATTCCAAATAAAACTAATAATAAACTAAAAATAATAAAATCTTGGAAAACGATCAGATATCCTATAGAAATATCGGAAACTGTCTTCAAATAATTCCTGCATAGATGTAGTGAAAAGAAGCAACATTGCTACAGAAATTAAAACTCTCAAGACAAATACCCAAGATTTGAATATCAAAATTAAAATTGTAAACGAAATATAATCTACATACATACATACTGTAAGTAGTATGCATAAATCTATAAACATACCTACCTCAAGCTAATATGCAAAAACAATAAAGTCATAGAAAACAATTTTATTATTTTTATTTCCTTCGTGACCATTGTCCTAACAACAGGTTCATTAGTCTTACTTTGTCCCATTAATGTTGCGAAAATCTAAATAATACAACCCTCTCTTTCTTCTCACTCATTCTGCTTTTAAATTTTCCTTCTATCTCAATTCTCAAATATCAAAGACTGTCGTCGGCCTATGAAAATTAAAAAAATTGGCTCCTGATAGTATAATAGATTCTATATACTCGTACAATGATACTCGTATGATAGAAATTTTTCGTATGATAGAAATCAGCGCATTGTATGATAATTTATTGTGAACAATATGGCAGCACTTCAGTCTTAAGATATCCGTCGAACTGAACGGACGTGTTTTAGGTAGTCTTATGATATCCTTTGTGCTGAACGGACGTGTTAAGTTAAGTTAAGTTAAGTTAAGTTAAGTTAAGTTAAGTTAAGTTAAGTTAAGTTAATTTAAGTTAAGTTAAGTTAAGTTAAGTTAAGTTAAGTTAAGTTAAGTTAAGTTAAGTTAAGTTAAGTTAAGTTAAGTTAAGTTAAGTTAAGTTAAGTTAAGTTAAGTTAAGTTAAGTTAAGTTAAGTTAAGTTAAGTTAAGTTAAGTTAAGTTAAGTTAAGTTAAGTTAAGTTAAGTTAAGTTAAGTTAAGTTAAGTTAAGTTAAGTTAAGTTAAGTTAAGTTAAGTTAAGTTAAGTTAAGTTAAGTTAAGTTAAGTTAAGTTAAGTTAAGTTAAGTTAAGTTAAGTTAAGTTAAGTTAAGTTAAGTTAAGTTAAGTTAAGTTAAGTTAAGTTAAGTTAAGTTAAGTTAAGTTAAGTTAAGTTAAGTTAAGTTAAGTTAAGTTAAGTTAAGTTAAGTTAAGTTAAGTTAAGTTAAGTTAAGTTAAGTTAAGTTAAGTTAAGTTAAGTTAAGTTAAGTTAAGTTAAGTTAAGTTAAGTTAAGTTAAGTTAAGTTAAGTTAAGTTAAGTTAAGTTAAGTTAAGTTAAGTTAAGTTAAGTTAAGTTGGACTTGGACTTGGACGACTTGGACTTGGACGACTTGGACTTGGACTTGGACTTGGACTTGGACTTGGACTTGGACTTGGACTTGGACTTGGACTTGGACTTGGACTTGGACTTGGACTTGAGCTTGGACCTGTACTTGAACTTGGACTTGGACTTGGACTTGGACTTGGACTTGGACTTGGACTTGGACTTGGACTTGGACTTGGACTTGGACTTGAGCTTGGACCTGTACTTGAACTTGGACTTGGACTTGGACTTGGACTTGGACTTGGACTTGGACTTGGACTTGGACTTGGACTTGGACTTGGACTTGGACTTGGACTTGAGCTTGGACCTGTACTTGAACTTGGACTTGGACTTGGACTTGGACTTGGACTTGGACTTGGACTTGGACTTGGACTTGGACTTGGACTTGGACTTGGACTTGGACTTGGACTTGGACTTGGACTTGGACTTGGAGACTTGGACTTGGACTTGGACTTGGACTTGGACTTGGACTTGGACTTGGACTTGGACTTGGACTTGGACTTGGACTTGGACTTGGACTTGGACTTGGACTTGGACTTGGACTTGGACTTGGACTTGGACTTGGACTTGGACTTGGACTTGGACTTGGACTTGGACTTGGACTTGGACTTGGACTTGGACTTGGACTTGGACTTGGACTTGGACTTGGACTTGGACTTGGACTTGGACTTGGATTGGGACTTGGACTTGTGCTTGGACCTGTACTTGGACTTGGACTTGGACTTGGACTTGGACTTGGACTTGGACTTGGACTTGGACTTGGACTTGGACTTGGACTTGGACTTGGACTTGGACTTGGACTTGGACTTGGACTTGGACTTGGACTTGGACTTGGACTTGGACTTGGACTTGGACTTGGACTTGGACTTGGACTTGGACTTGGACTTGGAGTTGAACTTGGACTTGGACTTGGACTTGGACCTGGGCTTGGACTTGGACTTGGACTTGGACTTGGACTTGGACTTGGACTTGGACTTGGACTTGGACTTGGACTTGGACTTGGACTTGGACTTGGACTTGGACTTGGACTTGGACTTGGACTTGGACTTGGACTTGGACTTGGAGTTGGACTTGGAGTTGGACTTGGAGTTGGACTTGGAGTTGGACTTGGAGTTGGACTTGGAGTTGGACTTGCACATGCACTTGCACTTCGACTGCGACTTAGAAAGTTGGATAGAAAAACGATGTCTTTTCAAAGTTACTCAAATAAATCATGACGCATATCTGGGCAGGTCTATTCAAGCCCTATACAGGTATCGAAACTAGTTTTATTTTGATTAATTTTTTCAGGAGATAATTCAAAATTTGCTTTGAAAAATGACGTATTTTCAAAGTTAATAAAATAAATCATGACGCACATCACTGGGCAGGTCTGTTCAAGCCCTATACAGGTATCGAAACTAATTTTATTTTGATTGATTATTTCAGGAGTTACTTCAAAATTTGCTTAGAAAAACTACGTCTTTTCAAAGTTAATCAAATAAATCATGACGTACATCACTGCAAAGGTCTGTTCAAGTCCTATACAGGTATCGAAACTAATTTTATTTTGATTGATTTGTTCAGGAGTTATTTCAAAATTTGCTTAGAAAAACGACGTCTTTTCAAAGTTAATCAAATAAATCATGACGCACATCACTGCAAAGGTCTGTTCAAGTCCTATACAGGTATCGAAACTAATTTTATTTTGATTGATTTTTTCAGGAGATATTTCAAAATTTGCTTAGAAAAACAACGTCTTTTCAAAGTTAATCAAATAAATCATGACGCACATCACTGGAAAGGTCTGTTCAAGCCCTATACAGGTATCGAAACTAATTTTATTTTGATTGATTTTTTTCAGGAGTTATTTCAAAATTTGCTCAGAAAAACGACGTTTTTTCAAAAATAATCAAATAAATCATGACGCACATCACTGGAAAGGTCTGTTCAAGTCTTATACCGGCATCGAAACTAATTTTATTTTGTTTGATTTTTTCAGGAGTTACTTCAAAATTTGCTTAGAAAAATTACTTCTTTTCAAAGTTAATAAAATAAATCTTGACGTACATCACTGCAATGGTCTGTTCAAGTCCTATACAGGTATCGAAACTAATTATATTTTGATTGATTTTTTTAGGAGTTATTTCAATATTTGTTTAGAAAAACGACATCTTTTCAAAGTTAATCAAATAAATCATGACGCACATCACTGCAAATGTCTGTTCAAGTCCTATACAGGTATCGAAACTAATTTTATTTTGATTGATTTTTTCAGGAGTTATTTCAAAATTTGCTTAGAAAAACGACGTCTTTTCAAAGTTAATCAAATAAATCATGACGCACATCACTGCAAAGGTCTGTTCAAGCCTTATAGAGGTATCGAAACTTATTTTATTTTGATTGATTTTTTCAGGAGTTATTTCAAAATTTGCTTTGAAAAATGAAGTCTTTTCAAAGTTAATAAAATAAATCATGACGCACATCACTGCAAAGGTCTGTTCAAATCCTATACAGGTATCGAAACTAGTTTTATTTTGATTGATTTTTTCAGAAGTTATTTCAAAATTTGGTTGGAAAAACGACGTCTTTTCAAAGTTAATCAAATAAATCATGACGCACGTCAATGGAAAGGTCTGTTCAAGCTCTATACAGGTATCGAAACTAATTTTAATTTGATTTATTTTATCAGGAGATATTTCAATATTTGTTTAGAAAAACGACGTCTTTTCGAAGTTAATCAAATAAATCATGACGCACATCACTGCAAAGGTCTGTTCAAGTCTTATACCGGTATCGAAACTAATTTTATTTTGTTTGATTTTTTCAGGAGTTACTTCAAAATTTGCTTAGAAAAATTACGTCTTTTCAAAGTTAATCAAATAAATCTTGACGTACATCACTGCAATGGTCTGTTCAAGTCCTATACAGGTATCGAAACTAATTATATTTTGATTGATTTTTTAAGGAGTTATTTCAATATTTGTTTAGAAAAACGACATCTTTTCAAAGTTAATCAAATAAATCATGACGCACATCACTGCAAATGTCTGTTCAAGTCCTATACAGGTATCGAAACTAATTTTATTTTGATTGATTTTTTCAGAAGTTATTTAAAAATTTGCTTAGAAAAACGACGTCTTTTCAAAGTTAATCAAATAAATCATGACGCACATCACTGCAAAGGCCTGTTCAAGCTCTATACAGGTATCGAAACGAATTTTATTTTGATTGATTTTTTCAGGAGATATTTCAAAATTTTCTTAAAAAAACGACGTCTTTTCATAGCTAACCAAATAAATCATGACGCACATCACTGGAAAGGTCTGTTTAAGCTCTATATAGGTATCGAAACTAATTTTATTTTGATTGATTTTTTAAGGAGATATTTCAAAATTTGTTTAGAATAACGACGTCTTTTCAAAGTTAATCAAATAAATCATGACGCACATCACTGGAAAGGTCTGTTCAAGTCCTATACAGGTATCGAAACTAAATTTATTTTGATTGATTTTTTCAGGAGTTATTTCAAAATTTGCTTAGAAGAACTACGTTTTTTCAAAGTTAATCAAATAAATCATGACGCCCATCACTGCAAAGGTCTGTTCAAGTCCTATACAGGTATCGAAACTAATTTTATTTTGATTTATTTTTTCAGGAGATATTTAAAAATTTGCTTAGAAAAATGACGTTTTTTCAAAGTTAATAAAATAAATCATGGCGTACATCACTGCAAAGGTCTGGAAAATAACTCTGGTATAAGATGACTTTTTGAACTTTCGAAAAAAGCCAAAGATAGATTTTTAAAAAATAAGTTAAACTCATTCTAATAGTCACATTTTTACCCATGAGGACCCATCTGATATTGTTCAAGAATAAGAACTTATAGAGGGGTTGCCATTCTTGTGGCTGTGGCTTTACATAATTACGGTGCCTCTTTTATCAAATTTAACAAAATCATGCTTTGTGTAGTTTTATTCGTTCATTTTGAACTGAAAGAAACAGTTATTTCAATAAAGTCCATATTCCAAAAGAAGAATATTATTTTCCAATTTTCTTTTAAATCAAAAATTACAAAAGATGTATTTAAACCCACTCATAAAACATTTTGGTGAAATCCTTTAAACTACTGAACCGATTTCGATAAATTTTTCTATGTCAATAGCCGAAACGTTATTTCAATGCGATCGATTCAAAGAAATTTGAAAAACATCATAACATACACACATAAAATTTGAAATACTCGTTAAGAAGCCCCACTAATATTTGCATTGATGTGCAAATTACACAATTCCAACCATGTTACATTCGTACTGGTCACAATTATAACTTCCTTTTTTTAAAGCCGGTTAAAAATCGAGCCATCTCTGCAGTGACATAATATGGCTTGTAAAATGTACGAGTACTTTCAAAGGGTGGCTTATATTATTTTTTGCCCAGGGCGGCGAAAAAGCTGGATAGGTCCAGACCAGCGTTACCACTTCGAGAAAAAAAGTCGAAGTAGATTTGAAGAAAAAAAAGGAAGTAGATTGACAAAAATCGAAGTAGATTTCAAAATGAACTTTTTTGTACAAACCTATATTTAAAAAAAAAATTAAGTTACGAGTAAACAAAAATAACTTAAAACAAAAACAAAAGAAATTCTTTCAGAATTCAGACTTTCCATATTTATTTCAAGTTAAAAAAAAACATACCTAATTTCTTGCATCATGGTTTTATAATTTTTTTTAGTTTTATTTAGCTAAGGTACTCGTATCTACTTTACCTATTCTTTTTCTTTTACTTTTTTATAAAAAAGAATAATAACATACAAACAAGATTTGCTTGACTTGCTGTAGGTACACCGTCGTGGAATCTCCATTTCTTTTTTTTTTTGCAGTTTGGCATTAAGAAATTTTTAAGATAAAAGAGAGTAATTTGAATTAATTGATTTTTATTTAAAAAGACACAGGGATCTTTTACAGAGGGTCATAGATATTTAAATAAACATGTTATGTTTGTGTTTATAGGTAGGTAGATAGGTACGTAAAAATTAACCTTTTTATTTTTTTGTTTTTGAAAACGGCTAGGTAACAAAAAATAAAGGTATTTTTAAGAAAAATTGACGTACTAGCATGTTTTAAGAAAAAAAGTGAATAAAAAGTTAAAATAAGCTAAGAAAAAAATTATTTATGTTGGGAGGTACTTGTAGATACCTACGCTAGAAGAATATTCATCAACAAAAATGGTGGTTTTTCAGACAAAAGAAATTAATTAAAAATCTTTTTATAGCGCAGAACCATATTTGAGAAGATGATGTTATTGTAAGGGGAGAAACTAGATACTTTAGCAGTATTGTCCTTAAGTTTCAAGCCTCAAGGGGTGAAGTGATGACGAGAAAGGCTTATAGCTCATGCTATAAGTGTTTTAAAAGTCGCTTGATATAAACGACGAGATCTCGTCACGTTCACGTACTGTTTCCTCGTCGTCGTTGCATTGTGAATAAGGGAGATTACGTGGATAAACATATCGTTCAAGATTGTTGCCAACCACCGATGTTAGATCATTTAAACGGAAAGAAAAACATGTTGTCAACCTGTGTTGCATGGTTTTCAAAACATCTTAAGAACTTGTTGCGATTCCATCAAGCAATGTTGTCAACAAAGTTGATAATATAAATCCCCCTATTATAGGGCTTCTGCTTCAGTCTTAGGATATCCGTCGAACTGAACAGACGTGTTTCATCCAGTCTTATGATATCCTTCGTGCAGAACGGACGTGTCAGTGCCGGTGTTTAATTAAGTTTAGTTGGAGTTGGAGTTGGAGTTGGACTTGGACTTGGACTTGGACTTGGACTTGGACTTGGACTTGGACTTGGACTTGGACTTGGACTTGGACTTGGACTTGGACTTGGAGTTGGACTTGGACTTGGACTTGGACTTGGACTTGGAGTTGGACTTGGACTTGGAATTGAGCTTGGACTTGGACTTGGACTTGGACTTGGACTTGGACTTGGAGTTGATCTTGGAGTTGGACTTGGACTTGGACTTGGACTTGGACTTGGACTTGGATTTGGACTTGGACTTGGACTTGGACTTGGACTTGGACTTGGACTTGGACTTGGACTTGGACTTGGACTTGGACTTGGACTTGGACTTGGATTTGGACTTGGACTTGGACTTGGACTTGTACTTGGATTTGGACTTGGACTTGGACTTGGACTTGGACTTGGACTTGGACTTTGTCTTGGACTTGGACTTGGACTTGGACTTGGACTTGGACTTGGACTTGGATTTGGACTTGGACTTGGACTTGGACTTGGACTTGGACTTGGACTTGGACTTGGACTTGGACTTGGACTTGGACTTGGACTTGGACTTGGACTTGGACTTGGACTTGGACTTGGACTTGGACTTGGACTTGGACTTGGACTTGGACTTGGACTTGGACTTGGACTTGGACTTGGACTTGGACTTGGACTTGGACTTGGACTTGGACTTGGACTTGGACTTGGACTTGGACTTGGACTTGGACTTGGACTTGGACTTGGACTTGGACTTGGACTTGGACTTGGACTTGGACTTGGACTTAGACTTGTACTTGGATTTGGACTTGGATTTAGACTTAAACTTGGACTTGGACTTGGACTTGGACTTGGACTTGGACTTGGACTTGGAATTGGACTTGGAATTGGACTTGGAATTGGACTTCGAATTTAATTTGGATTTGGACTTGGACTGTCAAGCCCTATACAGGTACTGAAATTAATTTAATTTTGATTGATTTCTTCCGAAGTTATTTCAAAATTTTCATAAAAAAAGCGACGCTTTTCATAGCTGATCAAGTGAATCATGACGCACATCACTGGAAAGGTCTGTTCAAGCCCTATACAGGTATCGAAACTAATTTTATTTTGATTGATTTTTTCAGGAGATATTTCAAAATTTGCTTAGAAAAACGACGTCTTTTCAAAGTTAATCAAATAAATCATGACGCACATCACTGCAAAGGTCTGTTCAAGTCCTATACAGGTATCGAAACTAATTTTATTTTGATTGATTTTTTCAGGAGGTATTTAAAAATTTGCTTAGAAAAACGACGTCTTTTCAAAGTTAATCAAATAAGTCATGACGCACATCACTGGAAAGGTCTGTTCAAGCCCTATACAGGTATCGAAACTAATTTTATTTTGATTGATTTTTTTCAGGAGTTATTTCAAAATTTTCTTAGAAAAACGACGTCTTTTCAAAGTTAATAAAATAAATCATGACACACATCACTGGAAAAGTCTGTTCAAGCCCTATACAGGTATCGAAACTAATTGTATTTTGATTGATTTTTTCAGGAGTTATTTCAATATTTGTTTAGAAAAACGACATCTTTTCAAAGTTAATCAAATAAATCATGACGTACATCACTGGAAAGGTCTGTTCAAGCCCTATACAGGTATCGAAACTTATTTTATTTTGATTGATTTTTTCAGGAGTTATTTAAAAATTTGCTTAGAAAAATGACGTCTTTTCAAAGTTAATCAAATAAATCATGACGTACATCACTGCAAAGGTCTGTTCAAGTCCTATACAGGTATCGAAACTAATTTTATTTTGATTGATTTTTTCAGGAGATATTTCAAAATGTGCTTAGAAAAATGACGTCTTTTCAAAGTTAATAAAACAAATCATGACGCACATCACTGGAAAGGTCTGTTTAAGTCCTATACAGGTATCGAAACTAATTTTATTTTGATTGATTTTTGTAGGAGATATTTAAAAATTTGCTTAGAAAAATGACGTCTTTTCAAAGTTAATCAAATAAATCATGACGCACATCACTGGAAAGGTCTGTTCAAGCCCTATACAGGTATCAAAACTAATTTTATTTTGATTCATTTTTTCAGGAGTTATTTCAAAATTTACTTAGAAAAACGACGTCTTTTCAAAGTTAATCAAATAAATCATGACGCACATCACTGCAAAGATCTGTTCAAGTCCTATACAGGTATCGAAACTAATTTTATTTTGATTGATTTTTTCAGGAGTTATTTCAAAATTTGCTTAGAAAAACGACGTCTTTTCAAAGTTAATCAAATAAATCATGACGCACATCACTGCAAAGGTCTGTTTAAGTCCTATACAGGTATCGAAACTAATTTTATTTTGATTGATTTTTTCAGGAGTTATTTCAAAATTTGCTTAGAAAAACGACGTCTTTTCAAAGTTAATAAAATAAATCATGACACACATCACTGGAAAGGTCTGTTCAAGTCCTATACAGGTATCGAAACTAATTTTATTTTGATTGATTTTTTTAGGAGATATTTCAAAATTTGCTTAGAAAAATTACGTCTTTTCAAAGTTAATAAAACAAATCATGACGCACATCACTGGAAAGGTCTGTTTAAGTCCTATACAGGTATCGAAACTAATTTTATTTTGATTGATTTTTTCAGGAGATATTTCAAAATTTGCTTTGAAAAATTATGTCTTTTCAAAGTTAATAAAATAAATCATGACACACATCACTGAAAAGGTCTGTTCAAGCCCTATACAGGTATCGAAACTAATTTTATTTTGATTGATTTTTTCAGGCGTTATTTCAAAATTTGCTTAGAAAAACGACGTCTTTTCAAAGTTAATCAAATAAATCATGACGCACATCACTGCAAAGGTCTGTTCAAGCCCTATTCAGGTATCGAAACTAATTTTAATTTGATTTATTTTTTCAGGAGATATTTCAATATTTGTTTAGAAAAAGGACGTCTCTTCGAAGTTAATCAAATAAATCATGACGCACATCACTGGAAAGGTCTGTTCAAGCTCTATACAGGTATCGAAACTAATTTTATTTTGATTGATTTTTTCAGGAGTTATTTCAAAATTTGGTTAGAAAAATGACGTTTTTTCAAAGTTCATCAAATAAATCATGACGCACATCACTGTAAAGGTCTATTCAAGCCCTATCCAGGTATCAACATTAATATAATTTTGAATGCTGATTTTGGGAGATATTTCAAAATTTCCATAGACCCATTTTATTTTAATTTTTAAATGGTATAATTTTAATCGTATATTAAGTCATACAAATAATGAGACAAAAATTAAAAAAAGCGTGAAGTGCCATGTTTAAATCAGCTTAAACAACTTCATTGATAGTTTGAGGTGAAAAAAGAATGCCATCTTAGTTTTTGATAGAAAAAAGAAATTAAAATGATTGCAGAAGTTTAAAAGAAAAAATCATTTACCTATATATGTAGGAACGAAATTCTTAAAACATTTTTAAGGCCAGATTTTGAAATGGAATTTCAACGTTGAAGTTCTAGTTTTTTTTTAAACTAATATTCAATTTTTTAGCGAAAATTTTTTAAGAAATAAAATTTTAGTCAATATTTTTTTAAAAAAATTGTGAATTCTGTTCAAAATTCTGTGTAGACAAGCACAAATGTTCTTTTTAATATTCAATGCTCTTTTTCATTTTTAGTCAAATGCTGAAAACGACATGTAAAAATCTTTCTTTAAACAAAAACTGTTAGGTACCCACTTTCTCCCTTAAAAAAAAAACGAAAAAAGGTGTCAATTATGAATGGTACTTTGTTTGCCTCGTAAAAATAACAAAATAAACAAGAAATGGCAAAAAAATACAATTAATGTTTTTTTTTTTAATTCTCAAAAACAGAAAATTTTTAATCTGTTTCCAGCGTTTGTATAAAAATAAAAAAATTTTAAAAACAACGACTATAAGTAAATTAACGAAAACTAAGAAATTTGTATAAAAAAGGTGCAAAAGGTTGAAAAAGTTCTGTTCAATTGGCTTTTTGAGGGGCAGTCAAGCTCTGAAATATTATTAAAATTTTTGTCCCTCTGCAAAACAAAATCTCCTTTTTTCCATTTTATAATATAAGTAAAAGTCTTAGGTTATTTTTTTAGTTTTAATTTCGAACCTATGACAAAACAAACGAAAAATTCCCTTAGGACTTTTAAAACTTGAAAAACTGCTTTAAATGATCCCTTGTGAACAAAGAAATACATAAAGATACCTACATTGATTTGAAAGGAAGGATTCAAGATGTAGCACACATTTCAAAACCTTAAATAAAGAGTTGGGTTTTGGTATACAGCACCCCCCTACAAGTGAAATCTTTGTAAACCCATGTAGGTACAATTCTTAAAACAAGAAAAAAAAAATATATCAAGAAGTATTGCAAATATTTCCGAAAAGCTATTTATTTATATTTTATTTTTTTTGTTTTTTTAATTCATGACCTTGTGCCACACGTAGTAACCAAAAATCAAAAAACAAAGCTTATCAAAAATACGCAAAACTACACAAAAATACTCATAAGCCTATAGTTAACTACACACATACACACAAAACATACCCAAGTAACAATTTTCTTCTCATAAGATTTTCCTAGAGGCTTGTGAGACTTTATTTCGGGAGTTATATTAACTCTAGGAGAGTACTCCTACATCCTTATGAAAATGTAAGAAGCCTTAAATGGCCCACTTATAGGAGTTAATTTCCTCTTATAGAAACATTTTTACTGTTCCTATGGGATGACAAATGCTCCATTAATCTTGTTAGGAGAATGCGTCACTTCTTGTAGGAGTTGATGAAAAGAGAAGGAGTAAGCGTTTAATAAAAAAAAACAGATACTTATCTTTCACATTTGTATACTTCCTACGGAAACTTGGTACGAAGTATTTATGTCTGTATGTGTCATCGTCATTGTCTCATGTTGAAAAATTAATGTGTGAATTTATATTTTCATTTCATGGCGACGTTAGTATAATTATAGTTTGTCACATATGTGGAGTTAAATCTTAGTGCGATTGAAACTTTTTGTACTAACTTTAACATTTTACTTCGAAAAATAACGAAGCGCTTTCAAAATAATTGATATTTAAATTATTTTTATTTTATTTTTAATTAAAAAAAGGGTTACCTTGATGTTTGCTTTAAAAAAGAATAGTACTTTTTATGCTGACATTATTTATGGTACTTATTCATGGTATTTATATGACGAAAAAGATGTAATAGCGGATAATATGTCGAATTGATGGTCTTATTCTTGTGTGCCTGTTTTTTGTAATCTAAGAATTTACAAAAGGTTAAGAGACGTTTTAATGAAAAAATAAAAGTTAGAATTTATATTTTTAAAAATTTGTTTCACGTTTCTTATAACGAAACTGTCAATGATTACTGACTTTCAATTTTGTCACTATACAGTGCGAATTTCTGATGCTCTGTAAATAAATGTCATTATTTCAATTTGATAATGCTCCTAAGAGACAAAGAACTTAAGCACAGTATTTAAATACAAAACTTCACATTACGAATATACTTGTAAGAATACTTCTTTTGCATTTAATGTTGAACAAAATAAACATCAATATCAATACACGTATATACATAAATATAACTTAAATAAATTCATCATAATGGAAAACCAAATAAATTATTTCAAAATTTAATTTCATATCACGGTAACCCTCAAACTATTCAAAAAACACTTCGTTCAAATTTAAATATGGCTGCTGTCGTACCGATATTTTTAACTCTTTAAAAGGCATTTTTAAGAGAGTGTTGTCCATTTATGTTGGTATGTAAATAAACACTTTTTTATGAGAAGTCTGATGCTTTAATGCAACTTTATTTTGACATCTATCAAACGAACCAAGAACAAATCGGTGATGCGTTCCCTTTTTTCTTAAGAATGTGAATTATTGTTGATGTTTTAAGAAAAGATGAAATCTCAAAGTTTGAAATATTAAATTTTATGCATTACCTTTTCTGAACAATAAATCTTCATTATAACGTCATAATTTTTGGAATAAATGCAGAATGTATATAAGAATATCAAAAAATTAACATTCCGCAACAAAACTATAGACGAAGTAAAATTTTAAGCTTCGTAAATCTCTCTAATTTTCCATACAAATTGTGACAGACTTACGAAGTTTAAAACATTAAAATGTTTACAATGGGCTTACGCCGTTGCAGGAATATTTTAGTCAATTTTTTTAGCGTAATTTTTTCAGAAAAACCTTATATTACACCGAAATAAAATAAAAAGAAAGTCTATCACCGAAAGTCCACATTCGTCACAAAATAAAGTACATTTTAAATAGTTATCGGCATCAGCATTCAATGTTTCCTTCAGGTAGCCAGACCCATAGAAAACTGAACGCCAGAAAACAATGTACATATAAAACGTTAAAAAAAAAGAACGACTGCTGAATGAATCAAATAAAGCTTCTGTCAGTGCTACATCTCATATGAATCCTATAGTTAGAGTTTTGTAGTTGTTACTTTATTAGCTCTTGTTAAGAGATTTTAATGACTTAAAAATGACGTTTAAAGTTTAAATTTGAAAACAAAATTATTAAAAGACTTTCAATTTACATACAGGAGTAATAATTGTTCTAGGTATAAGATTAGAGTGATTTGATGTAAGAAAATGCTTAAATCATTTAATGAAAACACTATGAGACAAATTTATGTTTCATTATGAGAGATCCAGTCTTAAGTATAGCAATAAGATCTTAAAAAGTACTATGGGCGTTTTTTTGAGAAAATGGGAGCTAAGCTCTCGAGAGTATGTTAGTTGGGTATCCATACATTACATATTATACCTATCTCGCTGTCACCCATATCTTGCATCTTGCACCACCCTATAAGTCCTTAAAACCAACAAAAAAATAAACAACCACCAAGTAATGAAATACAAAAGGATTTTTAATTCATTTTGTGACTATAAATTCTAATTTTGTTAGATAAAGTTCACAGTGGCTTTCTGTAAAAGAATCAATATAACATGAACCGAAGATAACAAACAAATTTATAAAAACAGTAAAATAACAAAATTGCATGGCGCTTACGCTTACCAATAGAACAAAACATGTGGCCGTAGCGTTGTATTAAACATTTGAATTAGAATAGAATGTGTAAATTTAACTTGAAGTTTGTGACTTGCAAAGACAGTACAGTACTATTGGCGATGTAAAATGTGCAACAAATTTCTGTTTTGTTGTTTTTTTTTCGTTTCCATACAACACTTCAAAATAGTGAAGTTCAAAAGTCAAAAAAACTTCACCCAGAAAAAAATGTTTTATGTGACTGAATTCCTTCCTTAAATTATATTCTATTTTAAATAAAGAAATTTTTCTTTAAAATGGATATTAATTTAACGCCATACATATTTCACTGAAAATTGAGTTGTGTGTGTTTTTTTTTGTTTATCATTCGGAATTCGGAAATATGGTCACCCTCGCCGTAGGTATAAAGGAAAAATATATTTGTTTGGCCCATAGGCATCTTAAAACCAAAAATGCTACTAAATTCACGCATGCGTTTCTGAGAGAATGATCACGCTTTTCAATTATTTTGATATAACTTGGAAACTTAGCCAAAATTGCATACAAAAATTAAAGCATGAAAAGTAGCAAAAGTTTTAAAATTTGTTTCTAATTGTACTTTTTAAGCAAAGATTCTGTCAAGATATGCAAAGACAAAATAAAGAAGAGACTAAAGGCTTTCATACGATTATGACTCATAAAAAATTATTTTTTATTTAAAATTGGCTGTGATAGGTATGCCCAAATGTATGTGTCTCAAGCAAGCTTTAGTTTTTTTGAAGCAAAATATATATTTTTGGATGTTTGAATGATGATTGAATTTGAAAAATGGCGTAATTTTTAATTTTAGATTTTTGAAAATTGAAGTTTATTTTTGCCAGAAATCATTTTTGCACCTCAACTTCATCTGTTTTACCGTCCATCTCATTTGTGGGATATTCTTCGAAAAGAATATACACCGATCCCAATGACCACTAATCTCCCGCAAAAAAAAGACTTGAAATATTTTCCCACCATAAATCCTACGAAGAATGTTTTCCTACCATTTTTACCACCAAAACTACTCGTATTTGTTTCAATCATTTTGGTTGGAAAATCCAACAATCTGGGTGCACTGACTGGCATTACTATAACTTTTAAACTTAAATGAAAACAAAACAAAGTAGAAAAATAACTCAAAACTTATTTTATCAAAAATTTATCGATTATTACTGTTTTCAGTGCTCTTTTCAATTCTAAGTCAAGTACCAAACCATGGTTGTACGTATTTATAAGATTTAAGAAAAATTGCAAATTAATTAAAATAACTTTTTGCCACAAAGAATTAAAACAAATATTTTTTATATTTGCCATTATTTTACTACTAAAACTGTTGAAAAGTAATGTACAAGTTCATCAGTTCATCTTTTGTGAATTGTTTGTGACTACAAATTCTCATTTAGAAAATCAATGGAACATGAACTGAACATAAACGCAAATATAACTTTTAATTTGAAACAGAACTTCTTTTTGTTTCTATTTTATTCTAAATTAGATTAGATTTGATAAGATTTGATTAGAAAACACACTGCCAATGTTAATGATTTTACTAGATGAATAAATTAAACGAGTTCCCTTTGGGAAATATCGTCCTCAATGAATATAATAGCTGAAATCATCAATGAATTCACTTGCCAAATCTTAAGAGAAGCAACATGCGATGATTCAGTAAATTAAATTAAATTAGATTAACATTTTTGTTCGAATAAACAGAAATCGGAAAACCAATGAAAAGCTTACAAAAATTTAGACCATTTAAACCGATATGGCTGTTGACTAAAAAGAATTTAGTTCTTATAGACTTTCCTTGTTAAAATATTATAAAAGAAACCATCATATTATGGTAGTTAAATTTTCTCCTTTTATTTTTTTATATAATTTTTAAGTGCAGCTTTAGCTTTTTAACATTATTTACACAAAGGGTATCGTTTCGCTTGAGTTCTCTTACATCCTTCCATAGTGCCAAGGTTTGAATTTAATTAGTTTACTTCTTTAGTTTAGTTTTTTTAAGTTAATTTTACTTTTTTTATATGTCTACTTTTTATAACAACAAGACCTTTTTTGTTAGGTAGGTAGGTACTATTATGGCAAGATTTTGATCAGACTTGTCACCTAACAGTGATGAGGAAGACGAAAGAAGTGGGTCTAACAAGTCTGTATACCTTTGGTGATTCTGCCCAAACGTTTTTTTCATTTCTTTAGAACTAAAAATAACGGTTCCTGCCATAAAATTTCCTCAGAGTCCTCCGCCACATGTACATGTAAATACATACATAAACATATATTTCAAATGAAGGACAAAAAATTCCCTAATTTTTTCAGATTATTCTTTTTATCCCCTAAGTCGCTTTAATTAAATTGGCCTATTAATTTGTAATCGCCTAAGATCTGCCCAAATTCAACGCAGGGTATGTAGATTGAAAGTAAACAAGAAAAAGATGTATTTTCCCTCGTTCTTACCGACATCAATAAACAAAAAAACAATATTTAAAATGGAAAACCATTCATAGAAAGTACCTACTCATGTATGTTAAAAACCCACTTTTTTCATAAATTTTCATAAAGTTTGAAACAATTTTAACCGAAGGTGTTTCTGAAAAGAAATTTATTAGAAAATAAACCTTGTAGGAATGGACTTCTGGCTTTCCAAAAACTACTGTAAGTAGTTGTTTTTTAATATATTTTATTCCATAAGCATTTTTTTTTTATAAAATTGCCCTTTCTGGCCAAGAGATGGAAATACAATCCCCTCCAGTATGATTTTTTCTTGTATACTTTCAATATCTACGGTGGGTGTCAAAACATTATTTATGGAGTTACATGAAATTTAAACAAAAAAATATGGGCAAAATAAAAAAAACTGCATCCCAACAGTAAAAAAAAGCTTTATACAATAGCAATAGACCGAAACAAAAATATCAAAATTAAAAGTAGTGATTTTTTCCTTACAAAAAACTAAACATACTCGTAGTTACGTACCTACCTACTCTTTATTTTAAGCGTTTATATTTTGGTTTAAATTCCATGTAACTCCAGAAATTATTAGTGTTTACTTACATTTGACGTTCGCTCTAAATGCCTTAAACTTTACAGCGACTATAAGCGATGAAAATCCAAAATAAAACTAATAATAAAATAAAAATAATAAAATTTTGGAAAACGATCAGATATCCTATAGAAATATCGGAAATTGTCTTCAAATAATTCCTGCATAGATGTAGTGAAAAGAAGCAACATTGCTACAGAAATTAAAAATCTCAAAACAAATACCCAAGATTTGAATATCAAAATTAAAATTGTAAACGAAATATAATCTACATACATACATACTGTAAGTAGTATGCATAAATCTATAAACATACCTACCTCAAGCTAATATGCAAAAACAATAAAGTCATAGAAAACAATTGCATTATTGTTACCATTGTCCTAACAACAGATTCATTAGTCTCACTTTGTCCCATTAATGTTGCGAAAATCTAAATAATACTCGTACAACCCTCTCTTTCTTCTCATTCATTCTGCTTTTAAATTTTCCTTCTATCTCAATTCTCAAATATCAAAGACAGATGTTAGCGCCGATTGTCGTCGGCCTATGAAAATTAAAAAAATTGGCTCCTGATAGTACTATAGATTCTATATACTCGTACAATGATACTCGTATGATAGAAATTTTTCGTATGATAGAAATCAGCGCATTGTATGATAATTTATTGTGAACAATATGGCAGCACTTCAGTCTTAAGATATCCGTCGAACTGAACGGACGTGTTTTCGTGTTTTAGGTAGTCTTATGATATCCTTTGTGCTGAACGGACGTGTTAAGTTAAGTTAAGTTAAGTTAAGTTAAGTTAAGTTAAGTCAAGTTAAGTTAAGTTAAGTTAAGTTAAGTTAAGTTAAGTTAAGTTAAGTTAAGTTAAGTTAAGTTAAGTTAAGTTAAGTTAAGTTAAGTTAAGTTAAGTTAAGTTAAGTTAAGTTAAGTTAAGTTAAGTTAAGTTAAGTTAAGTTAAGTTAAGTTAAGTTAAGTTAAGTTAAGTTAAGTTAAGTTAAGTTAAGTTAAGTTAAGTTAAGTTAAGTTAAGTTAAGTTAAGTTAAGTTAAGTTAAGTTAAGTTAAGTTAAGTTAAGTTAAGTTAAGTTAAGTTAAGTTAAGTTAAGTTAAGTTAAGTTAAGTTAAGTTAAGTTAAGTTAAGTTAAGTTAAGTTAAGTTAAGTTAAGTTAAGTTAAGTTAAGTTAAGTTAAGTTAAGTTAAGTTAAGTTAAGTTAAGTTAAGTTAAGTTAAGTTAAGTTAAGTTAAGTTAAGTTAAGTTAAGTTAAGTTAAGTTAAGTTAAGTTAAGTTAGGTTAAGTTAAGTTAAGTTAAGTTAAGTTAAGTTAAGTTAAGTTAAGTTAAGTTAAGTTAAGTTAAGTTAAGTTAAGTTAAGTTAAGTTAAGTTAAGTTAAGTTAAGTTAAGTTAAGTTAAGTTAAGTTAAATTAAGTTAAGTTAAGTTAAGTTAAGTTAAGTTAAGTTAAGTTAAGTTAAGTTAAGTTAAGTTAAGTTAAGTTAAGTTAAGTTAAGTTAAGTTAAGTTAAGTTAAGTTAAGTTAAGTTAAGTTAAGTTAAGTTAAGTTAAGTTAAGTTAAGTTAAGTTAAGTTAAGTTAAGTTAAGTTAAGTTAAGTTAAGTTAAGTTAAGTTAAGTTAAGTTAAGTTAAGTTAAGTTAAGTTAAGTTAAGTTAAGTTAAGTTAAGTTAAGTTAAGTTAAGTTAAGTTAAGTTAAGTTAAGTTAAGTTAAGTTAAGTTAAGTTGTGTTGAGTTGAGTTGAGTTGAGTTGAGTTGAGTTGAGTTGAGTTGAGTTGAGTTGAGTTGAGTTGAGTTGAGTTGAGTTGAGTTGAGTTGAGTTGAGTTGAGTTGAGTTGAGTTGAGTTGAGTTGAGTTGAGTTCAGTTCAGTTAAGTTAAGTTAAGTTAAGTTAAGTTCAGTTCAGTTAAGTTGAATTAAGTTGGACTTGGACTTGGACTTGGAATTGGACTTGGAATTGGACTTGGACTTGGACTTGGACTCGGACTTGGACTCGGACTTGGACTTGGACTTGGACTTGGACTTGGACTTGGACTTGGACTTGGACTTGGACTTGGACTTGGACTTGGACTTGGACTTGGACTTGGACTTGGACTTGGACCTGGACTTGGACTTGGACTTGGACTTGGACTTGGACTTGGACTTGGACTTGGACTTGGACTTGGACTTGGACTTGGACTTGGGCTTGGACTTGGACTTGGACTTGGACTTGGACTTGGACTTGGACTTGGACTTGGACTTGGACTTGGACTTGGACTTGGACTTGGACTTGGACTTGGACTTGGACTTGGACTTGGACTTGGACTTGGACTTGGACTTGGACTTGGACTTGGACTTGGACTTGGACTTGGACTTGGACTTGGACTTGGACTTGGACTTGGACTTGGACTTGGACTTGGACTTGGACTTGGACTTGGACTTGGACTTGGACTTGGACTTGGACTTGGACTTGCACTTGGACTTGCACTTGGACTTGCACTTGCACTTGCACTTGGACTTGGACTTGGACTTGGACTTGGACTTGCACATGCCTTTGCACTTCGACTTGGACTTGCACATGCATTTGCACTTCGACTTCGACTTAGAAAGTTGGATTAAAAAACGATGTCTTTTCAAAGTTACTCAAATAAATCATGTTGCATATCACTAGGCAGGTCTATTCAAGCCCTATACAGGTATTGAAACTAATTTTATTTTGATTTATTTTTTCAGGAGATATTTGCAAATTTGCATAGAAAAACGACGTCTTTTCAAAGTTAATCAAATAAATCATGACGCACATCACTGCAAAGGTCTGTTCAAGTCCTATACAGGTATCCAAACTAATTTTATTTTGATTGATTTTTTCAGGAGATATTTCAAAATTTGCTTTGAAAAATTACGTCTTTTCAAAGTTAATAAAATAAATCATGATGCACATCACTGCAAAGGTCTGTTCAAGTCCTATACAGGTATCGAAACTGATTTTATTTTGATTGATTTTTTCAGGAGTTATTTCAAAATTTGCTTAGAAAAACGACGTCTTTTCAAAGTTAATCAAATAAATCATGATGCACGTCACTGGAAAGGTCTGTTCAAGCCCTATACAGGTATCGAAACTAATTTTATTTTGATTTATTTTTACAGGAGATATTTAAAAATTTGCTTAAAAAAACGACGTCTTTTCAAAGTTAATAAAATAAATCATGACGCACATCACTGCAAAGGTCTGTTCAAGTCCTATACAGGTATCGAAACTAATTTTATTTTGATTGATTTTTTCAGGAGATATTTCAAAATTTGCTTTGAAAAATTACGTCTTTTCAAAGTTAATCAAATAAATCATGACGCACATCACTGCAAAGGTCTGTTCAAGCCCTATACAGGTATCGAAACTAATTTTATTTTGATTGATTTTTTCAGGAGATATTTCAAAATTTGCTTAGAAAAATGACGCCTTTTCAAAGTTAATCAAATAAATCATGACGCACATCACTGCAAAGGTCTGTTCAAGCCCTATACAGGTATCGAATCTAATTTTAATTTGATTTATTTTTTCAGGGGATATTTAAAAATTTGCTCAGAAAAACGACGTCTTTTCAAAGTTAATAAAATAAATCATGACGCACATCACTGGAAACGTCTGTTCAAGCCCTATACAGGTATCGAAACTAATTTTATTTTGATTGATTTTTTCAGGAGTTATTTCAAAATTTGCTTAGAAAAACGACGTCTTTTCAAAGTTAATCAAATAAATCATGACGCACATCACTGCAAAGGTCTGTTCAAGTCCTATACAGGTATCGAAACTAATTTTATTTTGATTGATTTTTTCAGGAGATATTTCAAAATTTGCTTAGAAAAACTACGTCTTTTCAAAGTTAATCAAATAAATCATGACGCACATCACTGCAAAGGTCTGTTCAAGCCCTATACATGTATCTAAACTTATTTTATTTTGATTGATTTTTTCAGGAGTTATTTCAAAATTTGCTTAGAAAAACGACGTCTTTTCAGAGTTAATCAAATAAATCATGACGTACATCACTGCAAAGGTCTGTTCAAGTCCTATACAGGTATCGAAACTAATTATATTTTGTTTGAATTTTTCAGGAGTTATTTAAAAAATTTGCTTAGAAAATCGACGCTTTGCAAAGTTAATCAAATAAATCATGACGTACATCACTGCAAAGGTCTGTTCAAGTCCTATACAGGTATCGAAACTAATTTTATTTTGATTGATTTTTTCAGGAGATATTTCAAAATTTGCTTAGAAAACTGACGTCTTTTCAGAGTTAATAAAATAAATCATGACGCACATCACTGGAAAGGTCTGTTCAAGCCCTATACAGGTATCGAATCTAATTTTATTTTGATTAATTTTTTCAGGAGTTATTTCAAAATTTGCTTAGAAAAACGACGTCTTTTCAAAGTTAATCAAATAAATAATGACGCACATCACTGCAAAGGTCTGTTCAAGTCCTATACAGGTATCGAAACTAATTTTATTTTGATTGATTTTTTCAGGAGATATTTCAAAATTTGCTTTGAAAAATTACGTCTTTTCAAAGTTAATCAAATAAATCATGACGCACATCACTGCAAAGGTCTGTTCAAGCCCTATACATGTATCTAAACTTATTTTATTTTGATTTATTTTTTCAGGAGTTATTTCAAAATTTGCTTAGAAAAACGACGTCTTTTCAGAGTTAATCAAATAAATCATGACGTACATCACTGCAAAGGTCTGTTCAAGTCCTATACAGGTATCGAAACTAATTATATTTTGTTTGAATTTTTCAGGAGTTATTTAAAAAATTTGCTTAGAAAATCGACGCTTTGCAAAGTTAATCAAATAAATCATGACGTACATCACTGCAAAGGTCTGTTCAAGTCCTATACAGGTATCGAAACTAATTTTATTTTGATTGATTTTTTCAGGAGATATTTCAAAATTTGCTTAGAAAACTGACGTCTTTTCAGAGTTAATAAAATAAATCATGACGCACATCACTGGAAAGGTCTGTTCAAGCCCTATACAGGTATCGAATCTAATTTTAATTTGATTTATTTTTTAAGGAGTTATTTCAAAATTTGCTTAGAAAAACGACGTCTTTTCAAAGTTAATAAAATAAATCATGACGCACATCACTGGAAAGGTCTGTTCAAGCCCTATACAGGTATCGAAACTTATTTTATTTTGATTGATTTTTTCAGGAGTTATTTTAAAATTTGCTTAGAAAAACGACGTCTTTTCAGAACTAATCAAATAAATCATGACGTACATCACTGCAAGGGTCTGTTCAAGTCCTATACAGGTATCGAAACTAATTATATTTTGATTGAATTTTTCAGGAGTTATTTAAAAAATTTGCTTAGAAAATCGACGCTTTGCAAAGTTAATCAAATAAATCATGACGAACATCACTGGAAAGGTCTGTTCAAGCCCTATACAGGTATCGAAACTAATTTTATTTTGATTGATTTTTTCAGGAGTTATTTCAAAATTTGCTTAGAAAAACGACGTCTTTTCAAAGTTAATAAAATAAATCATGACGCACATCACTGGAAACGTCTGTTCAAGCCCTATACAGGTATCGAAACTAATTTTATTTTGATTGATTTTTTCAGGAGTTATTTCAAAATTTGCTTAGAAAAACGACGTCTTTTCAAAGTTAATCAAATAAATCATGACGCACATCACTGCAAAGGTCTGTTCAAGTCCTATACAGGTATCTAAACTAATTTTATTTTGATTGATTTTTTCAGGAGATATTTCAAAATTTGCTTAGAAAAATGACGTCTTTTCAAAGTTAATCAAATAAATCATGACGCACATCACTGCAAAGGTCTGTTCAAGCCCTATACAGGTATCGAATCTAATTTTAATTTGATTTATTTTTTCAGGAGTTATTTCAAAATTTGCTTAGAAAAACGACGTCTTTTCAAAGTTAATCAAATAAATCATGACGCACATCACTGCAAAGGTCTGTTCAAGCCCTATACAGGTATCGAAACTAATTTTATTTTGATTGATTTTTTCAGGAGATATTTCAAAATTTGCTTAGAAAAATGACGTCTTTTCAAAGTTAATCAAATAAATCATGACGCACATCACTGGAAAGGTCTGTTCAAGCCCTATACAGGTATCGAATCTAATTTTAATTTGATTTATTTTTTCAGGAGACATTTCAAAATTTGCTTAGAAAAACGACGTTTTTTCAAAGTTAATAAAATAAATCATGACGCACATCACTGGAAACGTCTGTTCAAGCCCTATACGGGTATCGAAACTAATTTTATTTTAATTGATTTTTTCAGGAGTTATTTCAAAATTTGCTTAGAAAAACGACGTCTTTTCAAAGTAAATCAAATAAGTCATGACGCACATCACTGCAAAGGTCTGTTCAAGCCCTATACAGGTATCGAAACTAATTTTATTTTGATTGATTTTTTCAGGAGATATTTCAAAATTTGCTTTGAAAAATGACGTCTTTTCAAAGTTAATCAAATAAATCATGGCGCACATCACTGCAAAGATTTGTTCAAGTCCTATACAGGTATCGAAACTAATTATAATTTGATTGAATTTTTCAGGAGTTATTTAAAAAATTTGCTTAGAAAATCGACGCTTTGCAAAGTTAATCAAATAAATCATGACGAACATCACTGGAAAGGTCTGTTCAAGCCCTATACAGGTATCGAAACTAATTTTATTTTGATTGATATTTTCAGGAGTTATTTTAAATTTTGCTTAGAAAAACGACGCCTTTTCAAAGTTAAACAAATAAATCATGACGCACATCACTGCAAAGGTCTTTTCAAGTCCTATACAGGTATCGAAACTAATTTTATTTTGATTGATTTTTTCAGGAGATATTTCAAAATTTGCTTAGAAAAATGACGTCTTTTCAAAGTTAATCAAATAAATCATGACGCACATCACTGCAAAGGTCTGTTCAAGCCAAGTAAGTTAAGTTAAGTTAAGTTAAGTTAAGTTAAGTTAAGTTAAGTTAGGTTAAGTTAAGTTAAGTTAAGTTAAGTTAAGTTAAGTTAAGTTAAGTTAAGTTAAGTTAAGTTAAGTTAAGTTAAGTTAAGTTAAGTTAAGTTAAGTTAAGTTAAGTTAAGTTAAGTTAAGTTAAATTAAGTTAAGTTAAGTTAAGTTAAGTTAAGTTAAGTTAAGTTAAGTTAAGTTAAGTTAAGTTAAGTTAAGTTAAGTTAAGTTAAGTTAAGTTAAGTTAAGTTAAGTTAAGTTAAGTTAAGTTAAGTTAAGTTAAGTTAAGTTAAGTTAAGTTAAGTTAAGTTAAGTTAAGTTAAGTTAAGTTAAGTTAAGTTAAGTTAAGTTAAGTTAAGTTAAGTTAAGTTAAGTTAAGTTAAGTTAAGTTAAGTTAAGTTAAGTTAAGTTAAGTTAAGTTAAGTTAAGTTAAGTTAAGTTAAGTTAAGTTAAGTTAAGTTAAGTTAAGTTAAGTTAAGTTAAGTTAAGTTAAGTTAAGTTAAGTTAAGTTAAGTTAAGTTAAGTTAAGTTAAGTTAAGTTAAGTTAAGTTAAGTTAAGTTGTGTTGAGTTGAGTTGAGTTGAGTTGAGTTGAGTTGAGTTGAGTTGAGTTGAGTTGAGTTGAGTTGAGTTGAGTTGAGTTGAGTTGAGTTGAGTTGAGTTGAGTTGAGTTGAGTTGAGTTGAGTTGAGTTGAGTTGAGTTGAGTTGAGTTGAGTTGAGTTCAGTTAAGTTAAGTTAAGTTAAGTTCAGTTCAGTTAAGTTGAATTAAGTTGGACTTGGACTTGGACTTGGAATTGGACTTGGAATTGGACTTGGACTTGGACTTGGACTCGGACTTGGACTCGGACTTGGACTTGGACTTGGACTTGGACTTGGACTTGGACTTGGACTTGGACTTGGACTTGGACTTGGACTTGGACTTGGACCTGGACTTGGACTTGGACTTGGACTTGGACTTGGACTTGGACTTGGACTTGGACTTGGACTTGGACTTGGACTTGGACTTGGACTTGGACTTGGACTTGGACTTGGACTTGGACTTGGACTTGGACTTGGACTTGGACTTGGACTTGGACTTGGACTTGGACTTGGACTTGGACTTGGACTTGGACTTGGACTTGGACTTGGACTTGGACTTGGACTTGGACTTGGACTTGGACTTGGACTTGGACTTGGACTTGGACTTGGACTTGGACTTGGACTTGGACTTGGACTTGGACTTGGACTTGGACTTGCACTTGGACTTGCACTTGGACTTGGACTTGCACTTGCACTTGCACTTGGACTTGGACTTGGACTTGGACTTGCACATGCCTTTGCACTTCGACTTGGACTTGCACATGCATTTGCACTTCGACTTCGACTTAGAAAGTTGGATTAAAAAACGATGTCTTTTCAAAGTTACTCAAATAAATCATGTTGCATATCACTAGGCAGGTCTATTCAAGCCCTATACAGGTATTGAAACTAATTTTATTTTGATTTATTTTTTCAGGAGATATTTGCAAATTTGCATAGAAAAACGACGTCTTTTCAAAGTTAATCAAATAAATCATGACGCACATCACTGCAAAGGTCTGTTCAAGTCCTATACAGGTATCCAAACTAATTTTATTTTGATTGATTTTTTCAGGAGATATTTCAAAATTTGCTTTGAAAAATTACGTCTTTTCAAAGTTAATAAAATAAATCATGACGCACATCACTGCAAAGGTCTGTTCAAGTCCTATACAGGTATCGAAACTGATTTTATTTTGATTGATTTTTTCAGGAGTTATTTCAAAATTTGCTTAGAAAAACGACGTCTTTTCAAAGTTAATCAAATAAATCATGACGTACATCACTGCAAAGGTCTGTTCAAGTCCTATACAGGTATCGAAACTAATTATATTTTGTTTGAATTTTTCAGGAGTTATTTAAAAAATTTGCTTAGAAAATCGACGCTTTGCAAAGTTAATCAAATAAATCATGACGTACATCACTGCAAAGGTCTGTTCAAGTCCTATACAGGTATCGAAACTAATTTTATTTTGATTGATTTTTTCAGGAGATATTTCAAAATTTGCTTAGAAAACTGACGTCTTTTCAGAGTTAATAAAATAAATCATGACGCACATCACTGGAAAGGTCTGTTCAAGCCCTATACAGGTATCGAATCTAATTTTATTTTGATTAATTTTTTCAGGAGTTATTTCAAAATTTGCTTAGAAAAACGACGTCTTGTCAAAGTTAATCAAATAAATAATGACGCACATCACTGCAAAGGTCTGTTCAAGTCCTATACAGGTATCGAAACTAATTTTATTTTGATTGATTTTTTCAGGAGATATTTCAAAATTTGCTTTGAAAAATGACGTCTTTTCAAAGTTAATCAAATAAATCATGACGCACATCACTGCAAAGGTCTGTTCAAGCCCTATACATGTATCTAAACTTATTTTATTTTGATTTATTTTTTCAGGAGTTATTTCAAAATTTGCTTAGAAAAACGACGTCTTTTCAGAGTTAATCAAATAAATCATGACGTACATCACTGCAAAGGTCTGTTCAAGTCCTATACAGGTATCGAAACTAATTATATTTTGTTTGAATTTTTCAGGAGTTATTTAAAAAATTTGCTTAGAAAATCGACGCTTTGCAAAGTTAATCAAATAAATCATGACGTACATCACTGCAAAGGTCTGTTCAAGTCCTATACAGGTATCGAAACTAATTTTATTTTGATTGATTTTTTCAGGAGATATTTCAAAATTTGCTTAGAAAACTGACGTCTTTTCAGAGTTAATAAAATAAATCATGACGCACATCACTGGAAAGGTCTGTTCAAGCCCTATACAGGTATCGAATCTAATTTTAATTTGATTTATTTTTTAAGGAGTTATTTCAAAATTTGCTTAGAAAAACGACGTCTTTTCAAAGTTAATAAAATAAATCATGACGCACATCACTGGAAAGGTCTGTTCAAGCCCTATACAGGTATCGAAACTTATTTTATTTTGATTGATTTTTTCAGGAGTTATTTTAAAATTTGCTTAGAAAAACGACGTCTTTTCAGAACTAATCAAATAAATCATGACGTACATCACTACAAGGGTCTGTTCAAGTCCTATACAGGTATCGAAACTAATTATATTTTGATTGAATTTTTCAGGAGTTATTTAAAAAATTTGCTTAGAAAATCGACGCTTTGCAAAGTTAATCAAATAAATCATGACGAACATCACTGGAAAGGTCTGTTCAAGCCCTATACAGGTATCGAAACTAATTTTATTTTGATTGATTTTTTCAGGAGTTATTTCAAAATTTGCTTAGAAAAACGACGTCTTTTCAAAGTTAATAAAATAAATCATGACGCACATCACTGGAAACGTCTGTTCAAGCCCTATACAGGTATCGAAACTAATTTTATTTTGATTGATTTTTTCAGGAGTTATTTCAAAATTTGCTTAGAAAAACGACGTCTTTTCAAAGTTAATCAAATAAATCATGACGCACATCACTGCAAAGGTCTGTTCAAGTCCTATACAGGTATCTAAACTAATTTTATTTTGATTGATTTTTTCAGGAGATATTTCAAAATTTGCTTAGAAAAATGACGTCTTTTCAAAGTTAATCAAATAAATCATGACGCACATCACTGCAAAGGTCTGTTCAAGCCCTATACAGGTATCGAAACTAATTTTATTTTGATTGATTTTTTCAGGAGTTATTTCAAAATTTGCTTAGAAAAACGACGTCTTTTCAAAGTTAATCAAATAAATCATGACGCACATCACTGCAAAGGTCTGTTCAAGTCCTATACAGGTATCTAAACTAATTTTATTTTGATTGATTTTTTCAGGAGATATTTCAAAATTTGCTTAGAAAAATGACGTCTTTTCAAAGTTAATCAAATAAATCATGACGCACATCACTGCAAAGGTCTGTTCAAGCCCTATACATGTATCTAAACTTATTTTATTTTGATTTATTTTTTCAGGAGTTATTTCAAAATTTGCTTAGAAAAACGACGTCTTTTCAGAGTTAATCAAATAAATCATGACGTACATCACTGCAAAGGTCTGTTCAAGTCCTATACAGGTATCGAAACTAATTATATTTTGTTTGAATTTTTCAGGAGTTATTTAAAAAATTTGCTTAGAAAATCGACGCTTTGCAAAGTTAATCAAATAAATCATGACGTACATCACTGCAAAGGTCTGTTCAAGTCCTATACAGGTATCGAAACTAATTTTATTTTGATTGATTTTTTCAGGAGATATTTCAAAATTTGCTTAGAAAACTGACGTCTTTTCAGAGTTAATAAAATAAATCATGACGCACATCACTGCAAAGGTCTGTTCAAGCCCTATACATGTATCTAAACTTATTTTATTTTGATTTATTTTTTCAGGAGTTATTTCAAAATTTGCTTAGAAAAACGACGTCTTTTCAGAGTTAATCAAATAAATCATGACGTACATCACTGCAAAGGTCTGTTCAAGTCCTATACAGGTATCGAAACTAATTTTATTTTGATTGATTTTTTCAGGAGATATTTCAAAATTTGCTTTGAAAAATGACGTCTTTTCAAAGTTAATCAAATAAATCATGACGCACATCACTGCAAAGGTCTGTTCAAGCCCTATACATGTATCTAAACTTATTTTATTTTGATTTATTTTTTCAGGAGTTATTTCAAAATTTGCTTAGAAAAACGACGTCTTTTCAGAGTTAATCAAATAAATCATGACGTACATCACTGCAAAGGTCTGTTCAAGTCCTATACAGGTATCGAAACTAATTATATTTTGTTTGAATTTTTCAGGAGTTATTTAAAAAATTTGCTTAGAAAATCGACGCTTTGCAAAGTTAATCAAATAAATCATGACGTACATCACTGCAAAGGTCTGTTCAAGTCCTATACAGGTATCGAAACTAATTTTATTTTGATTGATTTTTTCAGGAGATATTTCAAAATTTGCTTAGAAAACTGACGTCTTTTCAGAGTTAATAAAATAAATCATGACGCACATCACTGGAAAGGTCTGTTCAAGCCCTATACAGGTATCGAATCTAATTTTAATTTGATTTATTTTTTAAGGAGTTATTTCAAAATTTGCTTAGAAAAACGACGTCTTTTCAAAGTTAATAAAATAAATCATGACGCACATCACTGGAAAGGTCTGTTCAAGCCCTATACAGGTATCGAAACTTATTTTATTTTGATTGATTTTTTCAGGAGTTATTTTAAAATTTGCTTAGAAAAACGACGTCTTTTCAGAACTAATCAAATAAATCATGACGTACATCACTACAAGGGTCTGTTCAAGTCCTATACAGGTATCGAAACTAATTATATTTTGATTGAATTTTTCAGGAGTTATTTAAAAAATTTGCTTAGAAAATCGACGCTTTGCAAAGTTAATCAAATAAATCATGACGAACATCACTGGAAAGGTCTGTTCAAGCCCTATACAGGTATCGAAACTAATTTTATTTTGATTGATTTTTTCAGGAGTTATTTCAAAATTTGCTTAGAAAAACGACGTCTTTTCAAAGTTAATAAAATAAATCATGACGCACATCACTGGAAACGTCTGTTCAAGCCCTATACAGGTATCGAAACTAATTTTATTTTGATTGATTTTTTCAGGAGTTATTTCAAAATTTGCTTAGAAAAACGACGTCTTTTCAAAGTTAATCAAATAAATCATGACGCACATCACTGCAAAGGTCTGTTCAAGTCCTATACAGGTATCTAAACTAATTTTATTTTGATTGATTTTTTCAGGAGATATTTCAAAATTTGCTTAGAAAAATGACGTCTTTTCAAAGTTAATCAAATAAATCATGACGCACATCACTGGAAAGGTCTGTTGAAGCCCTATACAGGTATCGAAACTAATTTTATTTTGATTGATTTTTTCAGGAGTTATTTCAAAATTTGCTTAGAAAAACGACGTCTTTTCAAAGTTAATCAAATAAATCATGACGCACATCACTGCAAAGGTCTGTTCAAGTCCTATACAGGTATCTAAACTAATTTTATTTTGATTGATTTTTTCAGGAGATATTTCAAAATTTGCTTAGAAAAATGACGTCTTTTCAAAGTTAATCAAATAAATCATGACGCACATCACTGCAAAGGTCTGTTCAAGCCCTATACAGGTATCGAATCTAATTTTAATTTGATTTATTTTTTCAGGAGACATTTCAAAATTTGCTTAGAAAAACGACGTTTTTTCAAAGTTAATAAAATAAATCATGACGCACATCACTGGAAACGTCTGTTCAAGCCCTATACGGGTATCGAAACTAATTTTATTTTGATTGATTTTTTCAGGAGTTATTTCAAAATTTGCTTAGAAAAACGACGTCTTTTCAAAGTAAATCAAATAAGTCATGACGCACATCACTGCAAAGGTCTGTTCAAGCCCTATACAGGTATCGAAACTAATTTTATTTTGATTGATTTTTTCAGGAGATATTTCAAAATTTGCTTTGAAAAATGACGTCTTTTCAAAGTTAATCAAATAAATCATGACGCACATCACTGCAAAGATTTGTTCAAGTCCTATACAGGTATCGAAACTAATTATAATTTGATTGAATTTTTCAGGAGTTATTTAAAAAATTTGCTTAGAAAATCGACGCTTTGCAAAGTTAATCAAATAAATCATGACGAACATCACTGGAAAGGTCTGTTCAAGCCCTATACAGGTATCGAAACTAATTTTATTTTGATTGATATTTTCAGGAGTTATTTCAAAATTTGCTTAGAAAAACGACGTCTTTTCAAAGTTAATCAAATAAATCATGACGCACATCACTGGAAAGGTCTGTTCAAGCCCTATACAGGTATCGAAACTAATTTTATTTTGATTGATTTTTTCAGGAGATATTTCAAAATTTGCTTAGAAAAATGACGTCTTTTCAAAGTTAATCAAATAAATCATGACGCACATCACTGCAAAGGTCTGTTCAAGCCCTATACAGGTATCGAATCTAATTTTAATTTGATTTATTTTTTAAGGAGTTATTTGAAAATTTGCTTAGAAAAACGACGTCTTTTCAAAGTTAATAAAATAAATCATGACGCACATCACTGGAAAGGTCTGTTCAAGCCCTATACAGGTATCGAAACTTATTTTATTTTGATTGATTTTTTCAGGAGTTATTTTAAAATTTGCTTAGAAAAACGACTACTTTTCAAAGTTAATCAAATAAATCATGACGCACATCACTGGAAAGGTCTGTTCAAGCCCTATACAGGTATCGAATCTAATTTTAATTTGATTTTTTTTTTCAGGAGACATTTCAAAATTTGCTTAGAAAAACGACGTCTTTTCAAAGTTAATAAAATAAATCATGACGCACATCACTGGAAACGTCTGTTCAAGCCCTATAAAGGTATCGAAACTAATTTTATTTTGATTGATTTTTTCAGGAGTTATTTCAAAATTTGCTTAGAAAAACGACGTCTTTTCAAAGTTAATCAAATAAATCATGACGCACATCACTGCAAAGGTCTGTTCAAGCCCTATACAGGTATCGAAACTAATTTTTTTTGATTGATTTTTTCAGGAGATATTTCAAAATTTGCTTTGAAAAATTACGTCTTTTCAAAGTTAATAAAATAAATCATGACGCACATCACTGCAAAGGTCTGTTCAAGCCCTATACATGTATCTAAACTAATTTTATTTTGATTGATTTTTTCAGGAGTTATTTCAAAATTTGCTTAGAAAAACGACGTCTTTTCAAAGTTAATCAAAAAAATCATGACGCACATCACTGCAAAGGTCTGTTCAAGTCCTATATAGGTATCGAATCTAATTTTAATTTGATTTTTTTTTTCAGGAGATATTTCAAAATTTGCTTAGAAAACTGACGTCTTTTCAGAGTTAATAAAATAAATCATGACGCACATCACTGGAAAGGTCTGTTCAAGCCCTATAAAGGTATCGAAACTAATTTTATTTTGATTGATTTTTTCAGGAGTTATTTCAAAATTTGCTTAGAAAAACGACGTCTTTTCAAAGTTAATCAAATAAATCATGACGCACATCACTGGAAAGGTCTGTTCAAGCCCTATACAGGTATCGAAACTTATTTTATTTTGATTGATTTTTTCAGGAGTTATTTCAAAATTTGCTTAGAAAAACGACGTCTTTTCAAAGTAAATCAAATAAGTCATGACGCACATCACTGCAAAGGTCTGTTCAAGCCCTATACAGGTATCGAATCTAATTTTAATTTGATTTTTTTTTTCAGGAGACATTTCAAAATTTGCTTAGAAAAACGACGTCTTTTCAAAGTTAATAAAATAAATCATGACGCACATCACTGGAAACGTCTGTTCAAGCCCTATAAAGGTATCGAAACTAATTTTATTTTGATTGATTTTTTCAGGAGTTATTTCAAAATTTGCTTAGAAAAACGACGTCTTTTCAAAGTTAATCAAATAAATCATGACGCACATCACTGCAAAGGTCTGTTCAAGCCCTATACAGGTATCGAAACTAATTTTTTTTGATTGATTTTTTCAGGAGATATTTCAAAATTTGCTTTGAAAAATTACGTCTTTTCAAAGTTAATAAAATAAATCATGACGCACATCACTGCAAAGGTCTGTTCAAGCCCTATACATGTATCTAAACTAATTTTATTTTGATTGATTTTTTCAGGAGTTATTTCAAAATTTGCTTAGAAAAACGACGTCTTTTCAAAGTTAATCAAAAAAATCATGACGCACATCACTGCAAAGGTCTGTTCAAGTCCTATATAGGTATCGAAACTAATTTTATTTTGATTGATTTTTTCAGGAGATATTTCAAAATTTGCTTAGAAAACTGACGTCTTTTCAGAGTTAATAAAATAAATCATGACGCACATCACTGGAAAGGTCTGTTCAAGCCCTATACAGGTATCGAATCTAATTTTAATTTGATTTATTTTTTCAGGAGATATTTAAAAATTTGCTTAGAAAAACGACGTCTTTTCAAAGTTAATCAAATAAATCATGACGCACATCACTGGAAAGGTCTGTTCAAGCCCTATACAGGTATCGAAACTTATTTTATTTTGATTGATTTTTTCAGGAGTTATTTCAAAATTTGCTTAGAAAAACGACGTCTTTTCAAAGTAAATCAAATAAGTCATGACGCACATCACTGCAAAGGTCTGTTCAAGCCCTATACAGATATCGAATCTAATTTTAATTTGATTTATTTTTTCAGGAGACATTTAAAAATTTGCCTAGAAAAACGACGTCTTTTCAAAGTTAATAAAATAAATCATGACGCACATCACTGCAAAGGTCTGTTCAAGCCCTATACAGGTATCGAATCTAATTTTAATTTGATTTATTTTTTAAGGAGTTATTTGAAAATTTGCTTAGAAAAACGACGTCTTTTCAAAGTTAATAAAATAAATCATGACGCACATCACTGGAAAGGTCTGTTCAAGCCCTATACAGGTATCGAAACTTATTTTATTTTGATTGATTTTTTCAGGAGTTATTTTAAAATTTGCTTAGAAAAACGACTACTTTTCAAAGTTAATCAAATAAATCATGACGCACATCACTGGAAAGGTCTGTTCAAGCCCTATACAGGTATCGAATCTAATTTTAATTTGATTTTTTTTTTCAGGAGACATTTCAAAATTTGCTTGGAAAAACGACGTCTTTTCAAAGTTAATAAAATAAATCATGACGCACATCACTGGAAACGTCTGTTCAAGCCCTATAAAGGTATCGAAACTAATTTTATTTTGATTGATTTTTTCAGGAGTTATTTCAAAATTTGCTTAGAAAAACGACGTCTTTTCAAAGTTAATCAAATAAATCATGACGCACATCACTGCAAAGGTCTGTTCAAGCCCTATACAGGTATCGAATCTAATTTTAATTTGATTTTTTTTTTCAGGAGACATTTAAAAATTTGCCTAGAAAAACGACGTCTTTTCAAAGTTAATAAAATAAATCATGACGCACATCACTGCAAAGGTCTGTTCAAGCCCTATACAGGTATCGAATCTAATTTTAATTTGATTTTTTTTTTCAGGAGACATTTCAAAATTTGCTTAGAAAAACGACGTCTTTTCAAAGTTAATAAAATAAATCATGACGCACATCACTGGAAACGTCTGTTCAAGCCCTATAAAGGTATCGAAACTAATTTTATTTTGATTGATTTTTTCAGGAGTTATTTCAAAATTTGCTTAGAAAAACGACGTCTTTTCAAAGTTAATCAAATAAATCATGACGCACATCACTGCAAAGGTCTGTTCAAGCCCTATACAGGTATCGAAACTAATTTTTTTTGATTGATTTTTTCAGGAGATATTTCAAAATTTGCTTTGAAAAATTACGTCTTTTCAAAGTTAATAAAATAAATCATGACGCACATCACTGCAAAGGTCTGTTCAAGCCCTATACATGTATCTAAACTAATTTTATTTTGATTGATTTTTTCAGGAGTTATTTCAAAATTTGCTTAGAAAAACGACGTCTTTTCAAAGTTAATCAAAAAAATCATGACGCACATCACTGCAAAGGTCTGTTCAAGTCCTATATAGGTATCGAAACTAATTTTATTTTGATTGATTTTTTCAGGAGATATTTCAAAATTTGCTTAGAAAACTGACGTCTTTTCAGAGTTAATAAAATAAATCATGACGCACATCACTGGAAAGGTCTGTTCAAGCCCTATACAGGTATCGAATCTAATTTTAATTTGATTTATTTTTTCAGGAGATATTTAAAAATTTGCTTAGAAAAACGACGTCTTTTCAAAGTTAATCAAATAAATCATGACGCACATCACTGGAAAGGTCTGTTCAAGCCCTATACAGGTATCGAAACTTATTTTATTTTGATTGATTTTTTCAGGAGTTATTTCAAAATTTGCTTAGAAAAACGACGTCTTTTCAAAGTAAATCAAATAAGTCATGACGCACATCACTGCAAAGGTCTGTTCAAGCCCTATACAGGTATCGAAACTAATTTTATTTTGATTGATTTTTTCAGGAGATATTTCAAAGTTTGCTTTGAAAAATGACGTCTTTTCAAAGTTAATCAAATAAATCATGACGCACATCACTGCAAAGGTCTGTTCAAGCCCTATACAGGTATCGAATCTAATTTTAATTTGATTGATTTTTTCAGGAGTTATTTCAAAATTTGCTTAGAAAAACGACGTCTTTTCAAAGTTAATCAAATAAATCATGACGCACATCACTGCAAACGTCTGTTCAAGTCCTATACAGGTATCGAAACTAATTTTATTTTGATTGATTTTTTCAGGAGATATTTCAAAATTTGCTTTGAAAAATTACGTCTTTTCAAAGTTAATAAAATAAATCATGACGCACATCACTGGAAAGTTCTGTTCAAGCCCTATACATGTATCTAAACTAATTTTATTTTGATTGATTTTTTCAGGAGTTATTTCAAAATTTGCTTAGAAAAACGACGTCTTTTCAAAGTTAATCAAAAAAATCATGACGCACATCACTGCAAAGGTCTGTTCAAGTCCTATACAGGTATCGAAACTAATTTTATTTTGATTGATTTTTTCAGGAGATATTTCAAAATTTGCTTAGAAAAATGACGTCTTTTCAAAGTTAATCAAATAAATCATGACGAACATCACTGCAAAGGTCTGTTCAAGCCCTATACAGGTATCGAATCTAATTTTAATTTGATTTATTTTTTAAGGAGTTATTTGAAAATTTGCTTAGAAAAACGACGTCTTTTCAAAGTTAATAAAATAAATCATGACGCACATCACTGGAAAGGTCTGTTCAAGCCCTATACAGGTATCGAAACTTATTTTATTTTGATTGATTTTTTCAGGAGTTATTTTAAAATTTGCTTAGAAAAACGACGTCTTTTCAAAGTTAATCAAATAAATCATGACGCACATCACTGCAAAGGTCTGTTCAAGCCCTATACAGGTATCGAAACTAATTTTATTTTGATTGATTTTTTCAGGAGATATTTCAAAATTTGCTTTGAAAAATGACGTCTTTTCAAAGTTAATCAAATAAATCATGACGCACATCACTGGAAAGGTCTGTTCAAGCCCTATACAGGTATCGAATCTAATTTTAATTTGATTTATTTTTTCAGGAGACATTTCAAAATTTGCTTAGAAAAACGACGTTTTTTCAAAGTTAATAAAATAAATCATGACGCACATCACTGGAAAGGTCTGTTCAAGCCCTATACAGGTATTGAAACTTATTTTATTTTGATTGATTTTTTCAGGAGTTATTTTAAAATTTGCTTCGAAAAACGACGTCTTTTCAAAGTTAATCAAATAAATCATGACGCACATCACTGCAAAGGTCTGTTCAAGCCCTATACAGGTATCGAAACTAATTTTATTTTGATTGATTTTTTTCAGAAGATATTTCAAAATTTGCTTAGAAAAATGACGTCTTTTCAAAGTTAATCAAATAAATCATGACGCACATCACTGGAAAGGTCTGTTCAAGCCCTATACAGGTATCGAATCTAATTTTAATTTGATTTATTTTTTCAGGAGACATTTCAAAATTTGCTTAGAAAAACGACGTTTTTTCAAAGTTAATAAAATAAATCATGACGCACATCACTGGAAACGTATTTTCAAGCCCTATACAGGTATCGAAACTAATTTTATTTTGATTGATTTTTTCAGGAGATATTTCAAAATTTGCTTTGAAAAATGACGTCTTTTCAAAGTTAATCAAATAAATCATGACGCACATCACTGCAAAGGTCTGTTCAAGCCCTATACAGGTATCGAATCTAATTTTAATTTGATTTATTTTTTCAGGAGACATTTAAAAATTTGCTTAGAAAAACGACGTCTTTTCAAAGTTAATCAAATAAATCATGACGCACATCACTGCAAAGGTCTGTTCAAGCCCTATACAGGTATCGAAACTAATTTTATTTTGATTGATTTTTTCAGGAGTTATTTCAAAATTTGCTTAGAAAAACGACGTCTTTTCAAAGTAAATCAAATAAGTCATGACGCACATCACTGCAAAGGTCTGTTCAAGCCCTATACAGGTATCGAAACTAATTTTATTTTGATTGATTTTTTCAGGAGTTATTTCAAAACTTGCTTAGAAAAACGACGTCTTTTCAAAGTTAATAAAATAAATCATGACGCACATCACTGCAAAGGTCGGTTCAAGTCCTATACAGGTATCGAAACTAATTTTATTTTGATTGATTTTTTCAGGAGATATTTCAAAATTTGCTTTGAAAAATTACGTCTTTTCAAAGTTAATAAAATAAATCATGACGCACATCACTGGAAAGGTCTGTTCAAGCCCTATACATGTATCTAAACTAATTTTATTTTGATTGATTTTTTCAGGAGTTATTTCAAAATTTGCTTAGAAAAACGACGTCTTTTCAAAGTTAATCAAAAAAATCATGACGCACATCACTGCAAAGGTCTGTTCAAGTCCTATATAGGTATCGAAACTAATTTTATTTTGATTGATTTTTTCAGGAGTTATTTCAAAATTTGCTTAGAAAAACGACGTCTTTTCAAAGTTAATAAAATAAATCATGACGCACATCACTGGAAAGGTCTGTTCAAGCCCTATACAGGTATCGAAACTAATTTTATTTTGATTGATTTTTTCAGGAGTTATTTGAAAATTTGCTTAGAAAAACGACGTCTTTTCAAAGTTAATAAAATAAATCATGACGCACATCACTGGAAAGGTCTGTTCAAGCCCTATACAGGTATCGAAACTTATTTTATTTTGATTGATTTTTTCAGGAGTTATTTTAAAATTTGCTTAGAAAAACGACGTCTTTTCAAAGTTAATCAAATAAATCATGACGCACATCACTGCAAAGGTCTGTTCAAGCCCTATACAGGTAACGAAACTAATTTTATTTTGATTGATTTTTTCAGGAGATATTTCAAAATTTGCTTAGAAAAATGACGTCTTTTCAAAGTTAATCAAATAAATCATGACGCACATCACTGGAAACGTCTGTTCAAGCCCTATACAGGTATCGAAACTTATTTTATTTTGATTGATTTTTTCAGGAGTTATTTCAAAATTTGCTTAGAAAAACGACGTCTTTTCAAAGTTAATAAAATAAGTCATGATGCACATCACTGGAAAGGTCTATTCAAGCCCTATCTAGGTATCGAAACTAATTTTATTTTGATTGATTTTTTTAGGAGTTATTTCAAAATTTGCTTAGAAAAACGACGTCTTTTCAAAGTTAATCAAATAAATCATGACGCACATCACTGGAAAGGTCTGTTCAAGCCCTATACAGGTATCGAATTTAATTTTAATTTGATTTATTTTTTCAGGAGACATTTAAAAATTTGCTTTGAAAAACGACGTCTTTTCAAAGTAAATCAAATAAGTCATGACGCACATCACTGCAAAGGTCTGTTCAAGTCCTATACAGGTATCCAAACTAATTTTATTTTGATTGATTTTTTCAGGAGATATTTCAAAATTTGCTTTGAAAAATGACGTCTTTTCAAAGTTAATAAAATAAATCATGACGCACATCACTGGAAAGGTCTGTTTAAGCCCTATACAGGTATCGAAACTAATTTTATTTTGATTGATTTTTTCAGGAGTTATTTCAAAATTTGCTTAGAAAAACGACGTCTTTTCAAAGTTAATAAAATAAATCATGATGCACATCACTGGAAAGGTCTATTCAAGCCCTATCTAGGTATCGAAACTAATTTTATTTTGATTGATTTTTTCAGGAGTTATTTCAAAATTTGCTTAGAAAAACGACGTCTTTTCAAAGTTAATCAAAAAAATCATGACGCACATCACTGGAAAGGTCTGTTCAAGCCCTATACAGGTATCGAATTTAATTTTAATTTGATTTATTTTTTCAGGAGTTATTTCAAAATTTGCTTTGAAAATTTACGTCTTTTCAAAGTTAATAAAATAAATCATGACGCACATCACTGGAAAGGTCTGTTCAAGCCCTATACAGGTATCGAAACTAATTTTATTTTGATTGATTTTTTCAGGAGATATTTCAAAATTTGCTTTGAGAAATGACGTCTTTTCAAAGTTAATCAAATAAATCATGACGCACATCACTGCAAAGGTCTGTTCAAGTCCTATACAGGTATCGAAACTAATTTTTTTTTGATTGATTTTTTCAGGAGATATTTCGAAATTTGCTTTGAAAAATTACGTCTTTTCAAAGTTAATCAAATAAATCATGACGCACATCACTGGAAAGGTCTGTTCAAGCCCTATACTTGTATCTAAACTAATTTTATTTTGATTGATTTTTTCAGGAGTTATTTCAAAATTTGCTTAGAAAAACGACGTCTTTTCAAAGTTAATCAAATAAATCATGACGCACATCACTGGAAATGTCTATTCAAGCCCTATCCAGTTATGAACATTAATTTAATTTTGAATGATGATTTTGGGAGATATTTCAAAATTTCCATAGAACCATTTTATTTTAATTTTTAAATGGTTTAATTTTAATTGTATATTAAGTCATACAAATTATGAGACAAAAATGAAAAAAAGCGTGAAGTGCCATGTTTAAATCAGCTAAAACAACTTCATTGATAGTTTGAGGTGAAAAAAGAATGCCATCTTAGTTTTTGATAGAAAAAAGAAATTAAAATGATTGCAGGCGTTTAAAAGAAAAAATTATTTACCTATATATGTAGGCACGAAAGTCTTAAAACATTTTAAAGGCCAGATTTTGAAATGGAATTTCAACGTTGAAGTTATTATTTTTTTCAAAACTAATATTCAATTTTTTAGCGAAATTTTTTTAAGAAATATAATTTTAGTCAATATTTTTAAAAAAAATTGTGAATTCTGTTCAAAATTCAGCACAAATGTTCTTTTTAATATTCAATGTTCTTTTTCATTTTTAGTCAAATGCTGAAAACGACATGTAAAAATCTTTCTTTAAACAAAAACTGTTAGGTACCCACTTTCTCCCTTAAAAAAAAAACGAAAAAAGGTGTCAATTATGAATGGCACTTTGTTTGCCTCGTAAAAATAACAAAATAAACAAGAAATGGCAAAAAAATACAATTAGTTTTTTTTTAATTCTCAAAAATAGAAAATTTTCCATCTGTTTCCAGCGTTTGACTAAAAATAAAAAAATTTAAAAAACAACGACTATAAGTAAATTAACGAAAACTAACAAATTTGTATGAAAAAAGGTGCAAAAGGTTGAAAAAGTTCTGTTCAATTGGCTTTTTGAGGGGCAGTCAAGCTCTGAAATATTATTAAAATTTTTGTCCCTCTGCAAAACAAAATCTCCTTTTTTCCATTTTATAATATAAGTAAAAGTCTTAGGTTATTTTTTTAGTTTTAATTTCGAACCTATGACAAAACAAACGAAAAATTCCCTTAGGACTTTTAAAACTTGAAAAACTGCTTTAAATGATCCCTTGTGAACAAGGAAATACATAAAGATACCTACATTGATTTGAAAGGAAGGATTCAAGATGTAGCACACATTTCAAAACCTTAAATAAAGAGTTGGTTTTTGGTATACAGCATCCCCCTACAAGTGAAATCTTTGAACACCCATGTAGGTACAATTCTTAAAACAAGAAAAAAAATATATCAAGAAGTATTGCAAATATTTCCGAAAAGGTATTTATTTATATTTTATACATACCTACGTGTTTTTTTATTTCATGACCATGTGCCACACGTAGTAACCAAAAATCAAAAATACGCAAAACTACACAAAAATACTCATAAACCTATAGTTAACTATACACATACACACAAAACATATACATACATTACATATTATACCTATCTCGCTGTCACCCATATCTTGCATCTTGCACCACCCTTTAAGTCCTTAAAACCAACAAAAAAATAAACAACCACCAAGTAATGAAATACAAAAGGATTTTTAATTCATTTTGTGACTATAAATTCTAATTTTGTTAGATATAGTTCACAGTGGCTTTCTGTAAGAGAATCAATATAACATGAACCGAAGATAACAAATAATGCTCTGAGCGCTTACGCTTACCAACAGAACAAAACATGTGGCTGTAGCGTTATATTAAAAATTAGAATGAGAATAGAATGTGTAAATTTAACTTGAAGTTTGTGACTTGCAAAGACAGTACAGTACTATTGGCGATGTAAAATGTGCAACAAATTTCTGTTTTGTTGTTTTTTTTTTCGTTTCCATACAACACTTCAAAATAGTGAAGTTCAAAAGTCAAAAAAACTTCACCCAGAAAAAAATGTTTTATGTGACTGAATTCCTTCCTTAAATTATATTCTATTTTAAATAAAGAAATTTTTCTTTAAAATGGATATTAATTTAACGCCATACATATTTCACTGAAAATTGAGTTGTGTGTGTTTTTTTTTGTTTATCATTCGGCATTCTGAAATATGGTCACCCTCGCCGTAGGTATAAAGGAAAAATATATTTGTTTGGCCCATAGGCATCTTAAAACCGAAAATGCTACTAAATTCACGCATGCGTTTCTGAGAGAATGGTCACGCTTTTCAATTATTTTGATATAACTTGGAAACTAAGCCAAAATTGCATAAAAAAATTAAAGCATCAAAAGTACTCGTAGCATCGGAAAATTTAACTATCAAAAGTTTTAAAATTTGTTTCTAATTGTACTTTTTAAGCAAAGATTCTGTCAAGATATGCAAAGACAAAATAAAGAAGAGACTAAAGGCTTTCATATGACTCATCAAAAATTATTTTTTATTTAAAATTGGCAGTGGTAGGTATGCCCAAATGTATGTGTCTCAAGCAAGCTTTAGTTTTTTTGAAGCAGATGTTTGAATGATGATTGAATTTGAAAAATGGCTTAATTTTCAATTTTAGATTTTTGAAAATTGAAGTTTATTTTTGCCAGAAATCGTTTTTGCACCTCAACTTTTTCCACCTTTTCGTACCACCACCATACTTTCCGTCATCTGTTTTACCGTCCATCTCATTTGTGGGATATTCTTCGAAAAGAATATACACCGATCCGAATGACCACTAATCTCCCGCAAAAAAAAGACTTCAAATATTTTCCCACCATAAATCCTACGAAGAATGTTTTCCTACCATTTTTACCACCAAAGCTATTCGTTTCAATCATTTTGGTTGGAAAATCCAACAATCTGGGTGCACTGACTGGCATTACTATAACTTTTAAACTTAAATGAAAACAAAACAAAGTAGAAAAATAACTCAAAACTTATTTTATCAAAAATTTATCGATTATCGATTATTTCTGTTTTCAGTGCTCTTTTTAATTCTAAGTCAAGTACCAAACCATGGTTGTACGTATTTATAAGATTTAAGAAAAATTGCAAATTAATTAAAATACTCGTAACTTTTTGCCACAAAGAATTAAAACAAATATTTTTTATATTTGCCATTATTTAACTACTAAAACTGTTTTACAAATTCTCATTTAGAAAATCAATGGAACATGAACTGAACATAAACGCAAATATAACTTTTAATTTGAAACAGAACTTCTTTTTGTTTCTATTTTATTCTAAATTAGATTAGATTTGATAAGATTTGATTAGAAAACACACTGCCAATGTTAATGATTTTACTAGATGAATAAATTAAACGAGTTCCCTTTGGGAAATATCGTCCTCAATGAATATAATAGCTGAAATCATCAATGAATTCACTTGCCAAATTGCGATGATTCAGTAAATTAAATTAAATTAGATTAACATTTTTGTTCGAATAAACAGAAATCGGAAAACCAATGAAAACCTTACAAAAATTTAGACCATTTAAACCGATATGGCTGTTGACTAAAAAGAATTTAGTTCTTATAGACTTTCCTTGTTAAAATATTATAAAAAAAACCATCATATTATGGTAGTTAAATTTTCTCCTTTTATTTTTTTAATATAATTTTTAAGTGCAGCTTTAGCTTTTTAACATTATTTACACTAAGGGTATCGTTTCGCTTGAGTTCTCTTACATCCTTCCATAGTGCCAAGGTTTGAATTTAATTAGTTTACTTCTTTAGTTTTTTTAAGTTAATTTTACTTTTTTTATATGTCTACTTTTTATAACTACAAGACCTTTTTTGTTAGGTAGGTAGGTACCTTCAGACTTGTCATATACCTAACAGTGATGAGGAAGACGAAAGAAGTGGGTCTAACAAGTCTGTATACCTTTGGTGATTCTGCCCAAACGTTTTTTTCATTTCCTGCCATAAAATTTCCTCAGAGTCCTCCGCCACATGTACATGTAAATACATACATAAACATATATTTCAAATGAAGGACAAAAAATTCCCTAATTTTTTCAGATTATTCTTTTTATCCCCTAAGTCGCTTTAATTAAATTGGCCTATTAATTTGTAATCGCGTAAGATCTGCCCAAATTCAACGCAGGGTATGTAGATTGAAAGTAAACAAGAAAAAGATGTATTTTCCCTCGTTCTTACCGACATCAATAAACAAAAAAACAATATTTAAAATGGAAAACCATTCATAGAAAGTACCTACTCATGTATGTTGAAAACCCAATTTTAACCGAAGGTGTTTCTGAAAAGAAATTTATTAGAAAATAAACCTTGTAAGAATGGACTTCTGGCTTTCCAAAAACTACTGTAAGTAAGCATTTTTTTTTATAAAATTGCCCTTTCTGGCCAAGAGATGGAAATACAATCCCCTCCAGTATGATTTTTTCTTGTATACTTTCAATATCTACGGTGGGTGTCAAAACATTATTTATGGAGTTACATGAAATTCAAACAAAAAAATATGGGCAAAATAAAAAAAACTGCATCCCAACAGTAAAAGAAAGCTTTATACAATAGCAATAGCCCGAAACAAAAATATCAAAATTAAAAGTAGTGATTTTTTCCTTACAAAAAACTAAACATACTCGTAGTTACGTACCTACCTACTCTTTATTTTAAGCGTTTATATTTTGGTTTAAATTCCATGTAACTCCAGAAATTATTAGTGTTTACTTACATTTGACGTTCGCTCTAAATGCCTTAAACTTTACAGCGACTATAAGCGATGAAAATCCAAAATAAAACTAATAATAAAATAAAAATAATAAAATTTTGGAAAACGATCAGATATCCTATAGAAATATCGGAAACTGTCTTCAAATAATTCCTGCATAGATGTAGTGAAAAGAAGCAATTAAGCAATCAAAATTAAAATTGTAAACGAAATATAATCTACATACATACATACTGTAAGTACGAGTAGTATGCATAAATCTATAAACATACCTACCTCAAGCTAATATGCAAAAACAATAAAGTCATAGAAAACAATTGTATTATTGTTACCATTGTCCTAACAACAGATTCATTAGTCTCACTTTGTCCCATTAATGTTGCGAAAATCTTAATAATATAACCCTCTCTTTCTTCTCATTCATTCTGCTTTTAAATTTTCCTTCTATCTCAATTCTCAAATATCAAAGACAGATGTTAGCGCCGATTGTCGTCGGCCTATGAAAATTAAAAAAATTGGCTCCTGATAGTACTATAGATTCTATATACAATGATACTCGTATGATAGAAATTTTTCGTATGATAGAGATCAGCGCATTGTATGATAATTTATTGTGAACAACATGGCAGCACTTCAGTCTTAAGATATCCGTCGAACTGAACGGACGTGTTTTAGGTAGTCTTATGATATCCTTTGTGCTGAACGGACGTGTTAAGTTAAGTTAAGTTAAGTTAAGTTAAGTTAAGTTAAGTTAAGTTAAGTTAAGTTAAGTTGGACTTGGACTTGGACTTGGACTTGGACTTGGACTTGGATTTGGACTTGGACTTGGACTTGGACTTGGACTTGGACTTGGACTTGGACTTGGACTTGGACTAGGACTTGGACCTGGACTTGGACTTGGACTTGGACTTGGACTTGGACACTTGGACTTGGACTTGGACTTGGACTTGGACTTGGACTTGGACTTGAACTTGAACTTGAACTTGAACTTGGACTTGGACTTGGACTTGGACTTGGACTTGGACTTGGACTTGGACTTGGACTTGGACTTGGACTTGGACTTGGACTTGGACTTGGACTTGGACTTGGACTTGGACTTGGACTTGGACTTGGACTTGGACTTGGACTTGGACTTGGACTTGGACTTGGACTTGGACTTGGACTTGGACTTGGACTTGGACTTGGACTTGGACTTGGACTTGGACTTGGACTTGGACTTGGACACTTGGACTTGGACTTGGACTTGGACTTGGACTTGGACTTGGACTTGGACTTGGACTTGGACTTGGACTTGGACTTGGACTTGGACTTGGACTTGGACTTGGACTTGGACTTGGACTTGGACACTTGGACTTGGACTTGGACTTGGACTTGGACTTGGACTTGGACTTGGACTTGGATTTGGACTTGGACTTGGACTTGGACTAGGACTTGGACCTGGACTTGGACTTGGACTTGGACTTGGACTTGGACTTGGACTTGGACTTGGACTTGGACTTGGACTTGGACTTGGACTTGGACACTTGGACTTGGACTTGGACTTGGACTTGGACTTGGACTTGAACTTGAACTTGAACTTGAACTTGGACTTGGACTTGGACTTGGACTTGGACTTGGACTTGGACTTGGACTTGGACTTGGACTTGGACTTGGACTTGGACTTGGACTTGGACTTGGACTTGGACTTGGACTTGGACTTGGACTTGGACTTGGACTTGGACTTGGACTTGGACTTGGACTTGGACTTGGACTTGGACTTGGACTTGGACTTGGACTTGGACTTGGACTTGGACTTGGACTTGGACTTGGACTTGGACTTGGACTTGGACTTGGACTTGGACACTTGGACTTGGACTTGGACTTGGACTTGGACTTGGACTTGGACTTGGACTTGGACTTGGACTTGGACTTGGACTTGGACTTGGACTTGGGCTTGGACTTGGACTTGGACTTGGACTTGGACTTGGACTTGGACTTGGACTTGGACTTGGACTTGGACTTGGACTTGGACTTGGACTTGGACTTGGACTTGGACTTGGACTTGGACTTGGACTTGGACTTGGACTTGGACTTGGACTTGGACTTGGACTTGGACTTGGACTTGGACTTGGACTTGGACTTGGACTTGGACTTGGGCTTGGACTTGGACTTGGACTTGGACTTGGACTTGGACTTGGACTTGGACTTGGTCTTGGTCTTGGACTTGGACTTGGACTTGGACTTGGACTTGGACTTGGACTTGGACTTGGACTTGGACTTGGACTTGGACTTGGACTTGGACTTGGACTTGGACTTGGACTTGGACTTGGACTTGGACTTGGACTTGGACTTGGACTTGGACTTGGACTTGGACTTGGACTTGGACTTGGACTTGGACTTGGACTTGGACATGGACATGGACTTGGACTTGGACTTGGACTTGGACTTGGACTTGGACTTGGACTTGGACTTGGACTTGGACTTGGACTTGCACATTCACTTGCACTTCGACTGCGACTTAGAAAGTTGGATAGAAAAACGATGTCTTTTCAAAGTGAATCAAATAAATCATGACGCATATCACTGGGCAGGTCTATTCAAGCCCTATACAGGTATCGAATCTTATTTTATTTCGATTGATTTTTTCAGGAGTTTTTTCAAAATTTGCTTAGAAAAACGACGACTTTTTAAAGTTATTCAAATAAATCATGACGCACATCACTGCAAAGGTCTGTTCAAGTCCTATACGGGTATCGAAACTAATTTTATTTTGATTGATTTTTTCAGGAGATATTTCAAAATTTGCTTTGAAAAATGACGTCTTTTCAAAGTTAATAAAATAAATCACGACGCACATCACTGGAAAGGTCTGTTCAAGCCCTATACAGGTATTGAAACTAATTTTATTTTGTTTGATTTTTTCAGGAGTTACTTCAAAATTTGCTTAGAAAAACTACGTCTTTTAAAAGTTAATCAAATATATCTTGACGTACATCACTGCAAAGGTCTGTTCATGTCCTATACAGTTATCGAAACTAATTTTATTTTCATTGATTTTTTCAGGAGTTATTTCAAAATTTGCTTAGAAAAACGACGTCTTTTCAAAGTTAATCAAATAAATCATAACGCACATCACTGGAAAGGTCTGTTCAAGCCCTATACAGGTATTGAAACTAATTTTATTTTGATTGATTTTTTCAGGAGTTATTTCAAAATTTGCTTAGAAAAACGACGTCTTTTCAAAGTTAATCAAATAAATCATGACGTACATCACTGCAAAGTTCTGTTCAAGCCTTATACAGGTATCGAAACTAATTTTATTTTGATTGATTTTTTCAGGAGTTATTTCAAAATTTGCTTTGAAAAACGACGTCTTTTCAAAGTTAATCAAATAAATTATGACGCACATCACTGCAAAGGTCTGTTCAAGCCCTATACAGGTATCGAAACTAATTTTATTTTGATTGATTTTTTCAGGAGATATTTCAAAATTTGCTTTGAAAAATGACGTCTTTTCAAAGTTAATCAACTAAATCATGACGTACATCACTGAAAAGGTCTGTTCAAGTTCTATACAGGTATCGACACTTATTTTATTTTGATCAATTTTTGTAGGAGATATTTCAAAATTTGCATAGAAGAACGTCTTTTCAAAGTCTTTGAAATAAATCATGGCGTATATCACTGGAAAGGTCTGTTCAAGCCCTATACAGGTATCGAAACTAATTTTATTTTGATTGATTTTTTCAGGAGTTATTTCAAAATTTGCTTAGAAAAATTACGTCTTTTCAAAGTTAATCAAATAAATAATGACGCACATCACTGCAAACGTCTGTTCAAGTCCTATACAGGTATCGAAACTAATTTTATTTTGATTGATTTTTTCAGGAGTTATTTCAAAATTTGCTTAGAAAAACGACGTCTTTTCAAAGTTAATAAAATAAATCATGACGCACATCACTGCAAAGGTCTGTTCAAGTCCTATACAGGTATTGAAACTGATTATATTTTGATTGATTTTTTCAGGAGATATTTCAAAATTTGCTTTGAAAAATGACGTCTTTTCAAAGTTAATAAAATAAATCACGACGCACATCACTGCAAAGGTCTGTTCAAGCCCTGTACAGGTATCGAAACTAATTTTATTTTGATTGATTTTTGCAGGAGTTATTTCAAAATTTGCTTAGAAAAACTACGTCTTTTCAAAGTTAATCAAATAAATCATGACGCACATCACTGCAAAGGTTTGTTCAAGTCCTATACAGGTATCGAAACTAATTTTATTTTGATTGATTTTTTCAGGAGTTATTTCAAAATTTGCTTAGAAAAACTACGTCTTTTCAAAGTTAATAAAATAAATCATGACGCACATCACTGGAAAGGTCTGTTCAAGCCCTATACAGGTATCGAAACTAATTTTATTTTGATTGATTTTTTCAGGAGATATTTCAAAATTTGCTTTGAAAAATTACTTCTTTTCAAAGTTAATAAAATAATTCTTGGCGCACATCACTGGAAACGTCTGTTCAAGCCCTATACAGGTATAGAAACTAATTTTATTTTGATTGATTTTTTCAGGAGTTATTTCAAAATTTGCTTAGAAAAACTACGTCTTTTCAAAGTTAATAAAATAAATCATGACGCACATCACTGGAAAGGTCTGTTCAAGCCCTATACAGGTATCGAAACTAATTTTATTTTGATTGATTTTTTCAGGAGATATTTCAAAATTTGCTTTGAAAAATTACTTCTTTTCAAAGTTAATAAAATAATTCTTGGCGCACATCACTGGAAACGTCTGTTCAAGCCCTATACAGGTATAGAAACTAATTTTATTTTGATTGATTTTTTCAGGAGTTATTTCAAAATTTGCTTAGAAAAACTACGTCTTTTCAAAGTTAATAAAATAAATCATGACGCACATCACTGGAAAGGTCTGTTCAAGCCCTATACAGGTATCGAAACTAATTTTATTTTGATTGATTTTTTCAGGAGATATTTCAAAATTTGCTTTGAAAAATTACTTCTTTTCAAAGTTAATAAAATAATTCTTGGCGCACATCACTGGAAACGTCTGTTCAAGCCCTATACAGGTATAGAAACTAATTTTATTTTGATTGATTTTTTCAGGAGTTATTTCAAAATTTGCTTAGAAAAACGACGTCTTTTCAAAGTTAATAAAATAAATCATGACGCACATCACTGGAAAGGTCTGTTCAAGTCCTATACAGGTATTGAAACTGATTATATTTTGATTGATTTTTTCAGGAGATATTTCAAAATTTGCTTTGAAAAATGACGTCTTTTCAAAGTTAATAAAATAAATCACGACGCACATCACTGCAAAGGTCTGTTCAAGCCCTGTACAGGTATCGAAACTAATTTTATTTTGATTGATTTTTGCAGGAGTTATTTCAAAATTTGCTTAGAAAAACTACGTCTTTTCAAAGTTAATCAAATAAATCATGACGCACATCACTGCAAAGGTTTGTTCAAGTCCTATACAGGTATCGAAACTAATTTTATTTTGATTGATTTTTTCAGGAGTTATTTCAAAATTTGCTTAGAAAAACTACGTCTTTTCAAAGTTAATAAAATAAATCATGACGCACATCACTGGAAAGGTCTGTTCAAGCCCTATACAGGTATCGAAACTAATTTTATTTTGATTGATTTTTTCAGGAGATATTTCAAAATTTGCTTTGAAAAATTACTTCTTTTCAAAGTTAATAAAATAATTCTTGGCGCACATCACTGGAAACGTCTGTTCAAGCCCTATACAGGTATAGAAACTAATTTTATTTTGATTGATTTTTTCAGGAGTTATTTCAAAATTTGCTTAGAAAAACTACGTCTTTTCAAAGTTAATAAAATAAATCATGACGCACATCACTGGAAAGGTCTGTTCAAGCCCTATACAGGTATCGAAACTAATTTTATTTTGATTGATTTTTTCAGGAGATATTTCAAAATTTGCTTTGAAAAATTACTTCTTTTCAAAGTTAATAAAATAATTCTTGGCGCACATCACTGGAAACGTCTGTTCAAGCCCTATACAGGTATAGAAACTAATTTTATTTTGATTGATTTTTTCAGGAGTTATTTCAAAATTTGCTTAGAAAAACGACGTCTTTTCAAAGTTAATAAAATAAATCATGACGCACATCACTGGAAAGGTCTGTTCAAGCCCTATACAAGTATCGAAACTAATTTTATTTTGATTGAGTTTTTCAGGAGATATTTCAAAATTTGCTTTGAAAAATGACGTCTTTTCAAAGTTAATCAAATAAATCATGACGCACATCACTGGAAAGGTCTGTTCAAGCCCTATACAGATATCGAAATTAATTTTATTTTGATTGATTTTTTTAGGAGTTATTTCAAAATTTGCTTAGAAAAACGACGTCTTTTCAAAGTTGATCAAATAAATCATGACGCACATCACTGCAAAGGTCTGTTCAAGTCCTATACAGGTATCGAATTTAATTTTATTTTGATTGATTTTTTCAGGAGATATTTCAAATTTTGCTTAGAAAAACGACGTCTTTTCAAAGTTAATCAAATAAATCATGACGCACATCACTGGAAAGGTCTGTTCAAGTCCTATACAGGTATCGAAATTAATTTTATTTTGATTGATTTTTTCAGGAGATATTTCAAAATTTGCTTTGAAAAATGACGTCTTTTAAAAGTTAATAAAATAAGTCATGACGCACATCACTGGAAAGGTCTGTTTCAGCCCTATACAGGTATCGAATCTTATTTTAATTTGATTTATTTTTTCAGGAGATATTTCAAAATTTGCTCAGAAAAACGACGTCTTTTCAAAGTTAATCAAATAAATCATGGTGCACATCACTGCAAAGGTCTGTTCAAGCCCTATACAGGTATCGAAACTAATTTTATTTTGATTGATTTTTTCAGGAGATATTTCAAAATTTGCTTAGAAAAATGACGTCTTTTCAAAGTTAATAAAATAAATCATGACGCACATCACTGCAAAGGTCTGTTCAAGCCCTATTCAGGTATCGAATCTCATTTTAATTTGATTGATTTTTTCAAGAGTTATTTCAAAATTTGCTTAGAAAAACGACGCCTTTTTAGAGTATATCAAATAAATCATGACGCACATCACTGGAAAGGTCTGTTCAAGTCCTATACAGGTATCGAAACTAATTTTATTTTGATTGATTTTTTCAGGAGATATTTCAAAATTTGCTTTGGAAAATTACGTCTTTTCAAAGTTAATAAAATAAATCATGACGCACATCACTGGAAACGTCTGTTCAAGTCCTATACAGGTATCGAAACTAATTTTATTTTGATTGATTTTTTCAGGAGATATTTCAAAATTTGCTTTGGAAAATTACGTCTTTTCAAAGTTAATAAAATAAATCATGACGCACATCACTGGAAAGGTCTGTTCAAGTCCTATACAGGTATCGAAACTAATTTTATTTTGATTGATTTTTTCAGGAGTTATTTAAAAATTTGCTTTGGAAAATTACGTCTTTTCAAAGTTAATAAAATAAATCATGACGCACATCACTGCAAAGGTCTGTTCAAGCCCTATACAGGTATCGAAACTGATTTTATTTTGATTGATTTTTTCAGGAGATATTTCAAAATTTGCTTAGAAAAATGACGTCTTTTCAAAGTTAATAAAATAAATCATGACGCACATCACTGCAAAGGTCTGTTCAAGCCCTATACAGGTATCGAATTTAATATTAATTTGATTGATTTTTTCAGGAGTTATTTCAAAATTTGCTTAGAAAAACGACGTCTTTTCAAAGTTAATCAAATAAATCATGACGCACATCACTGGAAAGGTCTGTTCAAGTCCTATACAGGTATCGAAACTAATTTTATTTTGATTGATTTTTTCAGGAGATATTTCAAAATTTGCTTTGGAAAATTACGTCTTTTCAAAGTTAATCAAATAAATCATGACGTACATCACTGCAAAAGTCTGTTCAAGTTCTATACAGGTATCGAAACTAATTTTATTTTGATTGATTTTTTCAGGAGATATTTAAAAATTTGCTTTGAAAAATTACGTCTTTTCAAAGTTAATAAAATAATTCTTGGCGCACATCACTGGAAACGTCTGTTCAAGCCCTATACAGGTATAGAAACTAATTTTATTTTGATTGATTTTTTCAGGAGTTATTTCAAAATTTGCTTAGAAAAACGACGTCTTTTCAAAGTTAATAAAATAAATCATGACGCACATCACTGGAAAGGTCTGTTCAAGCCCTATACAGGTATAGAAACTAATTTTATTTTGATTGATTTTTTCAGGAGATATTTCAAAATTTGCTTTGAAAAATGACGTCTTTTCAAAGTTAATCAAATAAATCATGACGCACATCACTGGAAAGGTCTGTTCAAGCCCTGTACAGATATCGAAATTAATTTTATTTTGGTTGATTTTTTCAGGAGTTATTTCAAAATTTGCTTAGAAAAACGACGTCTTTTCAAAGTTGATCAAATAAATCATGACGCACATCACTGCAAAGGTCTGTTCACGTCCTATACAGGTATCTAAACTGATTTTATTTTGTTTGATTTTTTCAGGAGATATTTCAAAATTTGCTTTGAAAAATGACGTCTTTTCAAAGTTAATCAAATAAATCATGACGCACATCACTGCAAAGGTCTGTTCAAGCCCTATACAAGTATCGAATCTAATTTTAATTTGATTTTTTTTTTCAAGAGATATTTAAAAATTTGCTTAGAAAAACGACGTCTTTTCAAAGTTAATAAAATAAATCATGACGCACGTCACTGGAAAGGTCTGCCCAAGCCCTATACAGCTATCGAAACTAATTTTATTTTGATTGATATTTTTAGGAGTTATTTCAAAATTTGCTTAGAAAAACGACGTCTTTTCAGAGTTAATCAAATAAATCATGACGCACATCACTGCAAAGGTCTGTTCAAGTCCTATACAGGTATCGAAACTAATTTTATTTTGATTGATTTTTTCAGGAGATATTTCAAAATTTGCTTAGAAAAATTACGTCTTTTCAAAGTTAATAAAATAAATCATGACGCACATCACTGGAAACGTCTGTTTAAGTCCTATACAGGTATCGAAACTAATTTTATTTTGATTGATTTTTTCAGGAGATATTTCAAAATTTGCTTTGGAAAATTACGTCTTTTCAAAGTTAATAAAATAAATCATGACGCACATCACTGGAAAGGTCTGTTCAAGTCCTATACAGGTATCGAAACTAATTTTATTTTGATTGATTTTTTCAGGAGTTATTTCAAAATTTTCTTAGAAAAACGACGTCTTTTCAAAGTTAATCAAATAAATCATGACGCACATCACTGCAAAGGTCTGTTCAAGTCCTATACAGGTATCGAAACTAATTTTATTTTGATTGATTTTTTCAGGAGATATTTCAAAATTTGCTTTGGAAAATTACGTCTTTTCAAAGTTAATAAAATAAATCATGACGCACATCACTGGAAAGGTCTATTCAAGCCCTATACAGGTATCGAAACTAATTTTATTTTGATTGATTTTTTCAGGAGTTATTTAAAAATTTGCTTTGGAAAATTACGTCTTTTCAAAGTTAATAAAATAAATCATGACGCACATCACTGGAAAGGTCTGTTCAAGGCCTATACAGGTATCGAATCTAATTTTAATTTGATTGATTTTTTCAGGAGATATTTCAAAATTTGCTTTGAAAAATGACGTCTTTTCATCGAATCTAATTTTAATTTGATTTATTTTTTCTGGAGTTATTTCAAAATTTGCTTAGAAAAACGACGTCTTTTCAGAGTTAATCAAATAAATCATGACGCACATCACTGCAAAGGTCTGTTCAAGTCCTATACAGGTAACGAAACTAATTATATTTTGATTGAATTTTTCAGGAGTTATTTAAAAAATTTGCTTAGAAAATCGACGTTTTTCAAAGTTACTCAAATAAATCATGACGCACATCACTGCAAAGGTCTGTTCAAGTCCTATACAGGTATCGAAACTTATTTTATTTTGATTGATTTTTTCAGGAGATATTTCAAAATTTGCTTGGAAAACTGACGTCTTTTTAGAGTTAATAAAATAAATCATGTTGCACATCTCTGGAAAGGTCTGTTCAAGCCCTATACAGGTATCGAATTTAATATTAATTTGATTGATTTTTTCAGGAGATATTTCAAAATTTGCTTTGAAAAATGACGTCTTTTCAAAGTTAATAAAATAAATCCTGACGCACATCACTGGATAGGTCTGTTCAAGCCCTATACAGGTATCGAAACTAATTTTATTTTGATTGATTTTTTCAGGAGATATTTCAAAATTTGCTTTGAAAAATTACGTATTTTCAAAGTCTTTCAAATAAATCATGACGCACATCACTGGAAAGGTCTGTTCAAGCCCTATACAGGTATCGAAACTAATTTTATTTTGATATATTTTTTCAGGAGTAATTTCAAAATTTGCTTAGAAAAACGACGTCTTTTCAAAGTTAATCAAATAAATCATGACGCACATCACTGCATAGGTCTGTGCAAGTCCTATACAGGTATCGACATTAATTTTATTTTGATTGATTTTTTCAGGAGTTATTTCAAAATTTGCTTAAAAAACTGACGTCTTTTCAAAGTTAATCAAATAAATCATGACGCACATCACTGGAAAGGTCTATTCAAGCCCTATCCAGGTATCAACATTAATTCAATTTTGAATGATGATTTTGGGAGATATTTCAAAATTTCCGTAGACCCATTTTATTTTAATTTTTAAATGGTTTCATTTTAATTGTATATTAAGTCATACAAATTATGAGACAAAAATGAAAAAAAGCGTCAAGTGCCATGTTTAAATCAGCTAAAACAACTTCATTGGTAGTTTGAGGTGAAAAAAGAATGCCATCTTAGTTTTTGATAGAAAAAAGAAATTAAAATGATTGCAGACCCAGAAAAAATTATTTACCTATATATGTAGGTACGAAATACTTAAAACATTTTAAAGGCCAGATTTTGAAATGGAATTTCAACGTCGAAGTTTTATTTTTTTTTAAAACTAATATTCAATTTTTTAGCGAAAATTTTTTAAGAAATATAATTTTAGTCAATATTTAAAAAAAAATTGTGAATTCTGTTCAAAATTCTGTGTAGACAAGCACAAATGTTCTTTTTAATATTCAATGCTCTTTTTCATTTTTAGTCAAATGCTGAAAACGACATGTAAAAATCTTTCTTTAAACAAAAACTGTTAGGTACCCACTTTCACATTTAAAAAAAAAAAACGAAAAAAGGTGTCAATTATGAATGGTACTTTGTTTGCCTCGTAAAAATAACAAAATAAACAAGAAAAGGCAAAAAAAATACAATTAATGTTTTTTTTTTAATTCTCAAAAATAGAAAATTTTCCATCTGTTCCAGCGTTTGACTAAAAATAGAAAATGTAAAAAACAACGACTATAAGTAAATTAACGAAAACTAACAAATTTGTATAAAAAAAAGGTGCTTTTTGAGGGGCAGACAAGCTCTGAAATATTATTAAAATTTTTGTAATATAAGTAAAAGTCTTAGGTTATTTTTTTAGTTTTAATTTCGAACCTATGACAAAACAAACGAAAAATTCCCTTAAGACTTTTAAAACTTGAAAAACTGCTTTAAATGATCCCTTGTGAACAAAGAAATACATAAAGATACCTACATTGATTTGAAAGGAAGGATTCAAGATGTAGCACACATTTCAAAACCTTAAATAAAGAGTTGGTTTTTGGTATACAGGCAGGTACAATTGTTAAAACAAGAAAAAAAATATATCAAGAAGTATTGCAAATATTTCCGAAAAGGTATTTATTTATATTTTATACATACCTACGTGTTTTTTTATTTCATGACCATGTGCCACACGTAGTAACCAAAAATCAAAAATACGCAAAACTACACAAAAATACTCATAAACCTATAGTTAACTATACACATACACACAAAACATATACATACATTACATATTATACCTATCTCGCTGTCACCCATATCTTGCATCTTGCACCACCCTATAAGTCCTTAAAACCAACAAAAAAATAAACAACCACCAAGTAATGAAATACAAAAGGATTTTTAATTCATTTTGTGACTATAAATTCTAATTTTGTTAGATATAGTTCACAGTGGCTTTCTGTAAGAGAATCAATATAACATGAACCGAAGATAACAAATAATGCTCTGAGCGCTTACGCTTACCAACAGAACAAAACATGTGGCTGTAGCGTTATATTAAAAATTAGAATTAGAATAGAATGTGTAAATTTAACTTGAAGTTTGCGACTTGCAAAGACAGTACAGTACTATTGGCGATGTAAAATGTGCAACAAATTTCTGTTTTGTTTTTTTTTTTCGTTTCCATACAACTCTTCAAAATAGTGAAGTTCAAAAGTCAAAAAAACTTCACCCAGAAAAAAATGGTTTATGTGACTGAGTTCCATCCTTAAATTATATTCTATTTCAAATAAAGAAATTTCTCTTTAAAATGGATATTAATTTAACGCCATACATATTTCACTGAAAATTGAAATATGGTCACCCTCGCCGTAGGTATAAAGGAAAAATATATTTGTTTGGCCCATAGGCATCTTAAAACCGAAAATGCTACTAAATTCACGCATGCGTTTCTGAGAGAATGGTCACGCTTTTCAATTATTTTGATATAACTTGGAAACTAAGCCAAAATTGCATAAAAAATTAAAGCATCAAAAGTAGCATCGGAAAATTTAACTATCAAAAGTTTTAAAATTTGTTTCTAATTGTACTTTTTAAGCAAAGATTCTGTCAAGATATGCAAAGACAAAATAAAGAAGAGACTAAAGGCTTTCATATGACTCATCAAAAATTATTTTTTATTTAAAATTGGCAGTGATAGGTATGCCCAAATGTATGTGTCTCAAGCAAGCTTTAGTTTTTTTGAAGCAAAATATATATTTTTGGATGTTTGAATGATGATTGAATTTGAAAAATGGCTTAATTTTCAATTTTAGATTTTTGAAAATTGAAGTTTATTTTTGCCAGAAATCGTTTTTGCACCTCAACTTTTTCCACCTTTTCGTACCACCACCATACTTTCCGTCATCTGTTTTACCGTCCATCTCATTTGTGGGATATTCTTCGAAAAGAATATACACCCATCCGAATGACCACTAATCTCCCGCAAAAAAAAGACTTGAAATATTTTCCCACCATAAATCCTACGAAGAATGTTTTCCTACCATTTTTACCACTAAAGCTATTTGTTTCAATCATTTTGGTTGGAAAATCCAACAATCTGGGTGCACTGACTGGCATTACTATAACTTTTAAACTTAAATGAAAAAAAAACAAAACAAAGTAGAAAAATAACTCAAAACTTATTTTATCAAAAATGTATCGATTATTTCTGTTTTCAGTGCTCTTTTTAGTTCTAAGTCAAGTACCAAACCATGGTTGTACGTATTTATAAGATTTAAGAAAAATTGCAAATTAATTAAAATACTCGTAACTTTTTGCCACAAGGAATTAAAACAAATATTTTTTATATTTGCCATTATTTTACTACTAAAACTGTTGAAAAGTAATGTACAAGTTCATCAGTTCATCTTTTGTGAATTGTTTGTGACTACAAATTCTCATTTAGAAAATCAATGGAACATGAACTGAACATAAACGCAAATATAACTTTTAATTTGAAACAGAACTTCTTTTTGTTTCTATGTTTCTATTTTATTGTAAATTAGATTAGATTTGATAAGATTTGATTAGAAAACACACTACCAATGTTAATGATTTTACTAGATGAATAAAATAAACGAGTTCCCTTCGGGAAATATCGTCCTCAATGAATATAATAGCTGAAATCATCAATGAATTCACTTGCCAAATCTTAAGAGAAGCAACATGCGATGATTCAGTAAATTAAATTAAATTAGGTTAACATTTTTGTTCGAATAAACAGAAATCGGAAAACCAATGAAAACCTTACAAAAATTTAGACCATTTAAACCGATATGGCTGTTGACTAAAAAGAATTTAGTTCTTATAGACTTTCCTTGTTAAAATATTATAAAAGAAACCATCATATTATGGTAGTTAAATTTTTTTAATTTTCTCTCTTTTATTTTTTTATATAATTTTTAAGTGCAGCTTAAGCTTTTTAACATTATTTACACAAAGGGTATCGTTTCGCTTGAGTTCTCTTACATCCTTCCATAGTGCCAAGGTTTGAATTTAATTAGTTTACTTCTTTAGTTTTTTTAAGTTAATTTTACTTTTTTTATATGTCTACTTTTTATAACTACAAGACCTTTTTTGTTAGGTAGGTAGGTACCTTCAGACTTGTCATATACCTAACAGTGATGAGGAAAACGAAAGAAGTGGGTCTAACAAGTCTGTATACCTTTGGTGATTCTGCCCAAACGTTTTTTTCATTTCTTTAGAACTAAAAAGGAACTAAATTTCCTCAGAGTCCATACATAAACATATATTTCAAATGAAGGACAAAAAATTCCCTAATTTTTTCAGATTATTCTTTTTATCCCCCAAGTCGCTTTAATTAAATTGGCCTATTAATTTGTAATCGCGTAAGATCTGCCCAAATTCAACGCAGGACGCAGGGTATGTAGATTGAAAGTAAACAAGAAAAAGATGTATTTTCCCTCGTTCTTACCGACATCAATAAACAAAAAAACAATATTTAAAATGGAAAACCATTCATAGAAAGTACCTACTCATGTATGTTGAAAACCCAATTTTAACCGAAGGTGTTTCTGAAAAGAAATTTATTAGAAAATAAACCTTGTAAGAATGGACTTCTGGCTTTCCAAAAACTACTGTAAGTAAGCATTTTTTTTTATAAAATTGCCCTTTCTGGCCAAGAGATGGAAATACAATCCCCTCCAGTATGATTTTTTCTTGTATACTTTCAATATCTACGGTGGGTGTCAAAACATTATTTATGGAGTTACATGAAATTTAAACAAAAAAATATGGGCAAAATAAAAAAAACTGCATCCCAACAGTAAAAAAAAGCTTTATACAATAGCAATAGACCGAAACAAAAATATCAAAATTAAAAGTAGTGATTTTTTCCTTACAAAAAACTAAACATAGTTACGTACCTACCTACTCTTTATTTTAAGCGTTTATATTTCGGTTTAAATTCCATGTAACTCCAGAAATTATTAGTGTTTACTTACATTTGACGTTCGCTCTAAATGCCTTAAACTTTACAGCGACTATAAGCGATGAAAATCCAAAATAAAACTAATAATAAAATAAAAATAATAAAATTTTGGAAAACGATCAGATATCCTATAGAAATATCGGAAACTGTCTTCAAATAATTCCTGCATAGATGTAGTGAAAAGAAGCAATTAAGCAATCAAAATTAAAATTGTAAACGAAATATAATCTACATACATACATACTGTAAGTACGAGTAGTATGCATAAATCTATAAACATACCTACCTCAAGCTAATATGCAAAAACAATAAAGTCATAGAAAACAATTGTATTATTGTTACCATTGTCCTAACAACAGATTCATTAGTCTCACTTTGTCCCATTAATGTTGCGAAAATCTTAATAATATAACCCTCTCTTTCTTCTCATTCATTCTGCTTTTAAATTTTCCTTCTATCTCAATTCTCAAATATCAAAGACAGATGTTAGCGCCGATTGTCGTCGGCCTATGAAAATTAAAAAAATTGGCTCCTGATAGTACTATAGATTCTATATACAATGATACTCGTATGATAGAAATTTTTCGTATGATAGAGATCAGCGCATTGTATGATAATTTATTGTGAACAACATGGCAGCACTTCAGTCTTAAGATATCCGTCGAACTGAACGGACGTGTTTTAGGTAGTCTTATGATATCCTTTGTGCTGAACGGACGTGTTAAGTTAAGTTAAGTTAAGTTAAGTTAAGTTAAGTTAAGTTAAGTTAAGTTAAGTTAAGTTAAGTTGGACTTGGACTTGGACTTGGACTTGGACTTGGATTTGGACTTGGACTTGGACTTGGACTTGGACTTGGACTTGGACTTGGACTTGGACTTGGACTAGGACTTGGACCTGGACTTGGACTTGGACTTGGACTTGGACTTGGACTTGGACTTGGACTTGGACTTGGACTTGGACTTGGACTTGGACTTGCACTTGGACTTGGATTGGGACTTGGACTTGTGCTTGGACCTGTACTTGGACTTGGACTTGGACTTGGACTTGGACTTGGACTTGGACTTGGACTTGGACTTGGACTTGGACTTGGACTTGGACTTGGACTTGGACTTGGACTTGGACTTGGACTTGGACTTGGACTTGGACTTGGACTTGGAGTTGAACTTGGACTTGGACTTGGGCTTGGACTTGGACTTGGACTTGGACTTGGACTTGGACTTGGACTTGGACTTGGACTTGGACTTGGACTTGGACGTGGACTTGGACTTGGACTTGGACTTGGACTTGGACTTGGACTTGGACTTGGACTTGGACTTGGACTTGGACTTGGACTTGGACTTGGACTTGGACTTGGACTTGGACTTGGACTTGGACTTGGACTTGGACTTGGACCTGAACTTGGACTTGGACTTGGACTTGGACTTGGACTTGGACTTGGACTTGGACTTGGACTTGGACTTGGACTTGGACTTGGACTTGGACTTTGACTTGGACTTGGACTTGGACTTGGACTTGGACTTGGACTTGGACTTGGACTTGGACTTGGACTTGGACTTGGACTTGGACTTGGACTTGGACTTGGACTTGGACTTGGACTTGGACTTGGACTTGGACTTGGACTTGGACTTGGACTTGGACTTGGACTTGGACTTGGACTTGGACTTGGACTTGGACTTGGACTTGGACTTGGACTTGGACTTGGACTTGGACCTGAACTTGGACTTGGACTTGGACTTGGACTTGGACTTGGACTTGGACTTGGACTTGGACTTTAACTTGGACTTGGACTTGGACTTGGACTTGGACTTGGACTTGGACTTGGACTTGAACTTGGACTTGGACTTGGACTTGGACTTGGACTTGGACTTGCACTTGCACTTGCACTTCGACTTCAACTTAGAAAGTTGGATAGAAAAACGATGTCTTTTAAAAGTTAATCAAATAAATCATGACGAATATCACTGGGCAGGTCTATTCAAGCCCTATACAGGTATTGAAACTACATTTATTTTGATTTATTTTTCAGGAGATATTTAAAAATTTGCATAGAAAAACGACGTCTTTTCAAAGTTAATAAAATAAATCATGACACACATCACTGCAAAGGTATGTTCAAGTCCTATACAGGTATCGAAACTAATTTTATTTTGATTGATTTTTTCAGGAGATATTTCAAAATTTGCTTAGAAAAATGACGTCTTTTCAAAGTTAATCAAATAAATCATGACGCACATCACTGGAAAGGTCTGTTCAAGCCCTATACAGGTATCGAAACTAATTTTATTTTGATTGATTTTTTCAGGAGTTATTTAAAAAATTTGCTTAGAAAAACGACCATTTTCAAAGTTAATCAAATAAATCATGACGTACATCACTGCAAAGGTCTGTTCAAGTCCTATACAGGTATCGAAACTAATTTTATTTTGATTGATTTTTTCAGGAGATATTTCAAAATTTGCTTAGAAAAACGACGTCTTTTCAAAGTTAATAAAATAAATCATGACGCACATCACTGCAAAGGTATGTTCAAGTCCTATACAGGTATCGAAACTAATTTTATTTTGATTGATTTTTTCAGGAGATATTTCAAAATTTGCTTAGAAAAATGACGTCTTTTCAAAGTTAATAAAATAAATCATGACGTACATCACTGCAAAGGTCTGTTCAAGTCCTATACAGGTATCGAAACTAATTATATTTTGATTGAATTTTTCTGGAGTTATTTAAAAAATTTGCTTAGAAAAACTACGTTTTTCAAAGTTAATCAAATAAATCATGACGCACATCACTGCAAAGGTCTGTTCAAGTCCTATACAGGTATCGAAACTAATTTTATTTTGATTGATTTTTTCAGGAGATATTTCAAAATTTGCTTTGAAAAATTACTTCTTTTCAAAGTTAATCAAATAAATCATGACGCACATCACTGCAAAGGTCTGTTCAAGTCATATACAGGTATCGAAACTAGTTTTATTTTGATTTATTTTTTCAGGAGATATTTCAAAATTTGCTTTGAAAAATGACGTCTTTTCAAAGTTAATAAAATAAATCATGACGCACATCACTGCAAATGTCTGTTCAAGTCCTATACAGGTATCGAAACTAATTTTATTTTGATTGATTTTTTCAGGAGTTATTTCAAAATTTGCTTAGAAAAACTACGTCTTTTAAAAGTTAATCAAATATATCTTGACGTACATTACTCCAAAGGTCTGTTCAAGTCCTATACAGGTATCGAAACTAATTTTATTTTGATTGATTTTTTCAGGAGATATTTCAAAATTTGCTTTGAAAAATGAAGTCTTTTCAAAGTTAATCAAATAAATCATGACGCACATCACTGCAAATGTCTGTTCAAGTCCTATACAGGTATCGAAACTAATTTTATTTTGATTGATTTTTTCAGGAGTTATTTAAAAAATTTGCTTAGAAAAACGACCATTTTCAAAGTTAATCAAATAAATCATGACGTACATCACTGCAAAGGTCTGTTCAAGTCCTATACAGGTATCGAAACTAATTTTATTTTGATTGATTTTTTCAGGAGATATTTCAAAATTTGCTTAGAAAAACGACGTCTTTTCAAAGTTAATAAAATAAATCATGACGCACATCACTGCAAAGGTATGTTCAAGTCCTATACAGGTATCGAAACTAATTTTATTTTGATTGATTTTTTCAGGAGATATTTCAAAATTTGCTTAGAAAAATGACGTCTTTTCAAAGTTAATAAAATAAATCATGACGTACATCACTGCAAAGGTCTGTTCAAGTCCTATACAGGTATCGAAACTAATTATATTTTGATTGAATTTTTCTGGAGTTATTTAAAAAATTTGCTTAGAAAAACTACGTTTTTCAAAGTTAATCAAATAAATCATGACGCACATCACTGCAAAGGTCTGTTCAAGTCCTATACAGGTATCGAAACTAATTTTATTTTGATTGATTTTTTCAGGAGTTATTTAAAAAATTTGCTTAGAAAAACGACGTTTTTCAAAGTTAATCAAATAAATCATGTTGCACATCACTGCAAAGGTCTGTTCAAGTCCTATACAGGTATCGAAACTAATTTTATTTTGATTGATTTTTTCAGGAGATATTTCAAAATTTGCTTAGAAAAATGACGTTTTTTCAAAGTTAATCAAATAAATCATGACGCACATCACTGCAAAGGTCTGTTCAAGTCATATACAGGTATCGAAACTAGTTTTATTTTGATTTATTTTTTCAGGAGATATTTCAAAATTTGCTTTGAAAAATGACGTCTTTTCAAAGTTAATAAAATAAATCATGACGCACATCACTGCAAATGTCTGTTCAAGTCCTATACAGGTATCGAAACTAATTTTATTTTGATTGATTTTTTCAGGAGTTATTTCAAAATTTGCTTAGAAAAACTACGTCTTTTAAAAGTTAATCAAATATATCTTGACGTACATTACTCCAAAGGTCTGTTCAAGTCCTATACAGGTATCGAAACTAATTTTATTTTGATTGATTTTTTCAGGAGATATTTCAAAATTTGCCTTGAAAAATGAAGTCTTTTCAAAGTTAATCAAATAAATCATGACGCACATCACTGCAAATGTCTGTTCAAGTCCTATACAGGTATCGAAACTAATTTTATTTTGATTGATTTTTTCAGGAGTTATTTAAAAATTTGCTTAGAAAAACGACGTCTTTTCAAAGTTAATCAAATAAATCATGACGCACATCACTGCAAAGGTCTGTTCAAGCCCTATACTTGTATCTAAACTAATTTTATTTTGATTGATTTTTTCAGAAGATATTTCAAAATTTGCTTAGAAAAACTACGTCTTTTGAAAGTTAATGAAATAAATCATGACGCACATCACTGGAAAGGTCTGTTCAAGCCCTATACAAGTATCGAAACTAATTTTATTTTGATTGATTTTTTCAGGAGTTATTTCAAAATTTGCTTAGAAAAACGACGTCTTTTCAAAGTTAATCAAATAAATCATGACGCACATCACTGGAAAGGTCTGTTCAAGTCTTATACAGGCATCGAAACTGATTTCATTTTGATTGATTTTTCTAGAAGATATTTCAAAATTTGTTTTGAAAAATTACGTCTTTTCAAAGTTAATAAAATAAATCATGACGCACATCACTGCAAAGGTCTGTTCAAGCCCTATACAGGTATCGAAACTTGTTTTAATTTGATTTATTTTTTTAGGAGATATTTAAAAATTTGCTTAGAAAAACGACGACTTTTCAAAGTTAATGAAATAAATCATGACGCACATCACTGGAAAGGTCTGTTCAAGCCCTATATAGGCATCGAAACTGATTTTATTTTGATTAATTTTTGTAGGAGATATTTCAAAATTTGTTTTGAAAAACGACGTTTTTTAAAGTTCATCAAATAAATCATGATGCACATCACTGGAAAGGTCTGTTCAAGCCCTATATAGGCATCGAAACTGATTTCATTTTGATTGATTTTTCTAGAAGATATTTCAAAATTTGTTTTGAAAAACTACGTCTTTTCAAAGTTAATGAAATAAATCATGACGCACATCACTGGAAAGGTCTGTTCAAGCCCTATACAGGTATCGAAACTTATTTTAATTTGATTTATTTTTTTAGGAGATATTTAAAAATTTGCTTAGAAAAACGACGTCTTTTCAAAGTTAATGAAATAAATCATGACGCACATCACTGGAAAGGTCTGTTGAAGCCCTATACAAGTATCGAAACTAATTTTATTTTGATTGATTTTTTCAGGAGTTATTTCAAAATTTGCTTAGAAAAACGACGTCTTTTCAAAGTTAATCAAATAAATCATGACGCACATCACTGGAAAGGTCTGTTCAAGTTTTATACAGGCATCGAAACTGATTTTATTTTGATTTATTTTTGTAGAAGATATTTCAAAATTTGTTTTGAAAAACGACGTTTTTTAAAGTTCATCAAATAAATCATGATGCACATCACTGGAAAGGTCTGTTCAAGCCCTATATAGGCATCGAAACTGATTTCATTTTGATTGATTTTTCTAGAAGATATTTCAAAATTTGTTTTGAAAAACTACGTCTTTTCAAAGTTAATGAAATAAATCATGACGCACATCACTGGAAAGGTCTGTTCAAGCCCTATATAGGCATCGAAACTGATTTCATTTTGATTGATTTTTCTAGAAGATATTTCAAAATTTGTTTTGAAAAACTACGTCTTTTCAAAGTTAATGAAATAAATCATGACGCACATCACTGCAAAGGTCTGTTCAAGCCCTATACAGGTATCGAAACTTATTTTAATTTGATTTATTTTTTTAGGAGATATTTAAAAATTTGCTTAGAAAAACGACGTCTTTTCAAAGTTAATGAAATAAATCATGACGCACATCACTGCAAATGTCTGTTCAAGTCCTATACAGGTATCGAAACTAATTTTATTTTGATTGATTTTTTCAGGAGTTATTTCAAAATTTGCTTAGAAAAACTACGTCTTTTAAAAGTTAATCAAATATATCTTGACGTACATTACTCCAAAGGTCTGTTCAAGTCCTATACAGGTATCGAAACTAATTTTATTTTGATTGATTTTTTCAGGAGATATTTCAAAATTTGCTTTGAAAAATGAAGTCTTTTCAAAGTTAATCAAATAAATCATGACGCACATCACTGCAAATGTCTGTTCAAGTCCTATACAGGTATCGAAACTAATTTTATTTTGATTGATTTTTTCAGGAGTTATTTAAAAATTTGCTTAGAAAAACGACGTCTTTTCAAAGTTTATCAAATAAATCATGACGCACATCACTGCAAAGGTCTGTTCAAGCCCTATACAGAATTCGAAACTAATTTTATTTTGATTGATTTTTTCAGAAGATATTTCAAAATTTGCTTAGAAAAACTACGTCTTTTGAAAGTTAATGAAATAAATCATGACGCACATCACTGGAAAGGTCTGTTCAAGCCCTATACAAGTATCGAAACTAATTTTATTTTGATTGATTTTTTCAGGAGTTATTTCAAAATTTGCTTTGAAAAACGACGTCTTTTCAAAGTTAATCAAATAAATCATGACGCACATCACTGGAAAGGTCTGTTCAAGTCTTATACAGGCATCGAAACTGATTTCATTTTGATTGATTTTTCTAGAAGATATTTCAAAATTTGTTTTGAAAAATTACGTCTTTTCAAAGTTAATAAAATAAATCATGACGCACATCACTGCAAAGGTCTGTTCAAGCCCTATACAGGTATCGAAACTTGTTTTAATTTGATTTATTTTTTTAGGAGATATTTAAAAATTTGCTTAGAAAAACGACGACTTTTCAAAGTTAATGAAATAAATCATGACGCACATCACTGGAAAGGTCTGTTCAAGCCCTATATAGGCATCGAAACTGATTTTATTTTGATTAATTTTTGTAGGAGATATTTCAAAATTTGTTTTGAAAAACGACGTTTTTTAAAGTTCATCAAATAAATCATGATGCACATCACTGGAAAGGTCTGTTCAAGCCCTATATAGGCATCGAAACTGATTTCATTTTGATTGATTTTTCTAGAAGATATTTCAAAATTTGTTTTGAAAAACTACGTCTTTTCAAAGTTAATGAAATAAATCATGACGCACATCACTGGAAAGGTCTGTTCAAGCCCTATACAGGTATCGAAACTTATTTTAATTTGATTTATTTTTTTAGGAGATATTTAAAAATTTGCTTAGAAAAACGACGTCTTTTCAAAGTTAATGAAATAAATCATGACGCACATCACTGGAAAGGTCTGTTGAAGCCCTATACAAGTATCGAAACTAATTTTATTTTGATTGATTTTTTCAGGAGTTATTTCAAAATTTGCTTAGAAAAACGACGTCTTTTCAAAGTTAATCAAATAAATCATGACGCACATCACTGGAAAGGTCTGTTCAAGTTTTATACAGGCATCGAAACTGATTTTATTTTGATTTATTTTTGTAGAAGATATTTCAAAATTTGTTTTGAAAAACGACGTTTTTTAAAGTTCATCAAATAAATCATGATGCACATCACTGGAAAGGTCTGTTCAAGCCCTATATAGGCATCGAAACTGATTTCATTTTGATTGATTTTTCTAGAAGATATTTCAAAATTTGTTTTGAAAAACTACGTCTTTTCAAAGTTAATGAAATAAATCATGACGCACATCACTGGAAAGGTCTGTTCAAGCCCTATATAGGCATCGAAACTGATTTCATTTTGATTGATTTTTCTAGAAGATATTTCAAAATTTGTTTTGAAAAATTCGTCTTTTCAAAGTTAATAAAATAAATCATGACGCACATCACTGCAAAGGTCTGTTCAAGCCCTATACAGGTATCGAAACTTGTTTTAATTTGATTTATTTTTTTAGGAGATATTTAAAAATTTGCTTAGAAAAACGACGACTTTTCAAAGTTAATGAAATAAATCATGACGCACATCACTGGAAAGGTCTGTTCAAGCCCTATACAGGTATCGAAACTAATTTTATTTTGATTGATTTTTTCAGGAGATATTTCAAAATTTGCTTTGAAAAATTACGTATTTTCAAAGTCTTTCAAATAAATCATGACGCACATCACTGGAAAGGTCTGTTCAAGCCCTATACAGGTATCGAAACTAATTTTATTTTGATATATTTTTTCAGGAGTAATTTCAAAATTTGCTTAGAAAAACGACGTCTTTTCAAAGTTAATCAAATAAATCATGACGCACATCACTGCATAGGTCTGTGCAAGTCCTATACAGGTATCGACATTAATTTTATTTTGATTGATTTTTTCAGGAGTTATTTCAAAATTTGCTTAAAAAACTGACGTCTTTTCAAAGTTAATCAAATAAATCATGACGCACATCACTGGAAAGGTCTATTCAAGCCCTATCCAGGTATCAACATTAATTCAATTTTGAATGATGATTTTGGGAGATATTTCAAAATTTCCGTAGACCCATTTTATTTTAATTTTTAAATGGTTTCATTTTAATTGTATATTAAGTCATACAAATTATGAGACAAAAATGAAAAAAAGCGTCAAGTGCCATGTTTAAATCAGCTAAAACAACTTCATTGGTAGTTTGAGGTGAAAAAAGAATGCCATCTTAGTTTTTGATAGAAAAAAGAAATTAAAATGATTGCAGACCCAGAAAAAATTATTTACCTATATATGTAGGTACGAAATACTTAAAACATTTTAAAGGCCAGATTTTGAAATGGAATTTCAACGTCGAAGTTTTATTTTTTTTTAAAACTAATATTCAATTTTTTAGCGAAAATTTTTTAAGAAATATAATTTTAGTCAATATTTAAAAAAAAATTGTGAATTCTGTTCAAAATTCTGTGTAGACAAGCACAAATGTTCTTTTTAATATTCAATGCTCTTTTTCATTTTTAGTCAAATGCTGAAAACGACATGTAAAAATCTTTCTTTAAACAAAAACTGTTAGGTACCCACTTTCACATTTAAAAAAAAAAACGAAAAAAGGTGTCAATTATGAATGGTACTTTGTTTGCCTCGTAAAAATAACAAAATAAACAAGAAAAGGCAAAAAAAATACAATTAATGTTTTTTTTTTAATTCTCAAAAATAGAAAATTTTCCATCTGTTCCAGCGTTTGACTAAAAATAGAAAATGTAAAAAACAACGACTATAAGTAAATTAACGAAAACTAACAAATTTGTATAAAAAAAAGGTGCTTTTTGAGGGGCAGACAAGCTCTGAAATATTATTAAAATTTTTGTAATATAAGTAAAAGTCTTAGGTTATTTTTTTAGTTTTAATTTCGAACCTATGACAAAACAAACGAAAAATTCCCTTAAGACTTTTAAAACTTGAAAAACTGCTTTAAATGATCCCTTGTGAACAAAGAAATACATAAAGATACCTACATTGATTTGAAAGGAAGGATTCAAGATGTAGCACACATTTCAAAACCTTAAATAAAGAGTTGGTTTTTGGTATACAGGCAGGTACAATTGTTAAAACAAGAAAAAAAATATATCAAGAAGTATTGCAAATATTTCCGAAAAGGTATTTATTTATATTTTATACATACCTACGTGTTTTTTTATTTCATGACCATGTGCCACACGTAGTAACCAAAAATCAAAAATACGCAAAACTACACAAAAATACTCATAAACCTATAGTTAACTATACACATACACACAAAACATATACATACATTACATATTATACCTATCTCGCTGTCACCCATATCTTGCATCTTGCACCACCCTATAAGTCCTTAAAACCAACAAAAAAATAAACAACCACCAAGTAATGAAATACAAAAGGATTTTTAATTCATTTTGTGACTATAAATTCTTATTTTGTTAGATATAGTTCACAGTGGCTTTCTGTAAGAGAATCAATATAACATGAACCGAAGATAACAAACAAATTTATAAAAACAGTAAAATAACAAAATCGCATGATAAAAATTGATAATGCTCGTGAGCGCTTACGCTTACCAACAGAACAAAACATGTGGCTGTAGCGTTGTATTAAAAATTTGAATTAGAATAGAATGTGTAAATTTAACTTGAAGTTTGCGACTTGCAAAGACAGTACATGTTGTTGGAAAAAAACTATTGGCGATTAAAATATGCAACAAATTTCTTCAAAATAGTGAAGTTCAAAAGTCAAAAAAACTTCACCCAGAAAAAAATGTTTTATGTGACTGAATTCCTTCCTTAAATTATATTCTATTTTAAATAAAGAAATTTTTCTTTAAAATGGATATTAATTTAACGCCATACATATTTCACTGAAAATTGAGTTGTGTGTGTTTTTTTTGTTTATCATTCGGCATTCTGAAATATGGCCACCCTTGCCGTAGGTATAAAGGAAAAATATATTTGTTTGGTCCATAGGCATCTTAATCTTCTCTTCTGAGAGAATGGTCACGCTTTTCAATTATTTTGATATAACTTGGAAAGTAAGCCAAAATTGCATAAAAAAATTAAAGCATGAAAAGTACTCGTAGCATCGGAAAATTTAACTATCAAAAGTTTTAAAATTTGTTTCTAATTGTACTTTTTAAGCAAAGATTCTGTCAAGATATGCAAAGACAAAATAAAGAAGAGACTAAAGGCTTTCATATGACTCATCAAAAATTAATTTTTATTTAAAATTGGCAGTGATAGGTATGCCCAAATGTATGTGTCTCAAGCAAGCTTTAGTTTTTTTGAAGCAAAATATATATTTTTGGATGTTTGAATGATGATTGAATTTGAAAAATAGCTTAATTTTCAATTTTAGATTTTTGAAAATTGAATTTTATTTTTGCACCTCAACTTTTTCCACCTTTTCGTACCACCACCATACTTTCCGTCATCTGTTTTACCGTCCATCTCATTTGGGGGATATTCTTCGAAAAGAATATACACTCATCCGAATGACCACTAATCTCCCGCAAAAAAAAGACTTGAAATATTTTCCCACCATAAATCCTACGAAGAATGTTTTCCTACCATTTTTACCACCAAAGCTATTTGTTTCAATCATTTTGGTTGGAAAATCCAACAATCTGGGTGCACTGACTGGTTTACTATAACTTTTAAACTTAAATGAAAACAAAACAAAGTAGAAAAATAACTCAAAACTTATCAAATTTATCAAAAATTTATCGATTATTTGTGTTTTCAGTGCTCTTTTTAATTCTAAGTCAAGTACCAAACCATGGTTGTACGTATTTATAAGATTTAAGAAAAATTGCAAACTAATTAAAATAACTGTTTGCCACAAAGAATTAAAACAAATATTTTTTATATTTGCCATTATTTTACTACTAAAACTGTTGAAAAGTAATGTACAAGTTCATCAGTTCATCTTTTGTGAATTGTTTATGACTACAAATTCTCATTTAGTATGATATAATTCACATTGGCAAATATAACTTTTAATTTGAAACAGAACTTCTTTTTGTTTCTATTTTATTCTAAATTAGATTAGATTTGATTAGAAAACACACTACCAATGTTAATGATTTTACTAGATGAATAAAATAAACGAGTTCCCTTTGGGAAATATCGTCCTCAATGAATATAATAGCTGAAATCATCAATGAATTCACTTGCCAAATTGCGATGATTCAGTAAATTAAATTAAATTAGATTAACATTTTTGTTCGAATAAACAGAAATCGGAAAACCAATGAAAACCTTACAAAAATTTAGACCATTTAAACCGATATGGCTGTTGACTAAAAAGAATTTAGTTCTTATAGACTTTCCTTGTTAAAATATTATAAAAAAAACCATCATATTATGGTAGTTAAATTTTCTCCTTTTATTTTTTTAATATAATTTTTAAGTGCAGCTTTAGCTTTTTAACATTATTTACACTAAGGGTATCGTTTCGCTTGAGTTCTCTTACATCCTTCCATAGTGCCAAGGTTTGAATTTAATTAGTTTACTTCTTTAGTTTTTTTAAGTTAATTTTACTTTTTTTATATGTCTACTTTTTATAACTACAAGACCTTTTTTGTTAGGTAGGTAGGTACCTTCAGACTTGTCATATACCTAACAGTGATGAGGAAAACGAAAGAAGTGGGTCTAACAAGTCTGTATACCTTTGGTGATTCTGCCCAAACGTTTTTTTCATTTCTTTAGAACTAAAAATAACGGTTCCTGCCATAAAATTTCCTCAGAGTCCATACATAAACATATATTTCAAATGAAGGACAAAAAATTCCCTAATTTTTTCAGATTATTCTTTTTATCCCCCAAGTCGCTTTAATTAAATTGGCCTATTAATTTGTAATCGCGTAAGATCTGCCCAAATTCAACGCAGGACGCAGGGTATGTAGATTGAAAGTAAACAAGAAAAAGATGTATTTTCCCTCGTTCTTACCGACATCAATAAACAAAAAAACAATATTTAAAATGGAAAACCATTCATAGAAAGTACCTACTCATGTATGTTGAAAACCCAATTTTAACCGAAGGTGTTTCTGAAAAGAAATTTATTAGAAAATAAACCTTGTAAGAATGGACTTCTGGCTTTCCAAAAACTACTGTAAGTAAGCATTTTTTTAAATAAAATTGCCCTTTCTGGCCAAGAGATGGAAACACAATCCCCTCCAGTATGATTTTTTCTTGTATACTTTCAATATCTACGGTGGGTGTCAAAACATTTATTATGGGCAAAATAAAAAAATTGCATCCCAACAGTAAAAAAAAGCTTTATACAATAGCAATAGACCGAAACAAAAATATCAAAATTAAAAGTAGTGATTTTTTCCTTACAAAAAACTAAACATACTCGTAGTTACGTACCTACCTACTCTTTATTTTAAGCGTTTATATTTTGGTTTAAATTCCATGTAACTCCAGAAATTATTAGTGTTTACTTACATTTGACGTTCGCTCTAAATGCCTTAAACTTTACAGCGACTATAAGCGATGAAAATCCAAAATAAAACTAATAATAAAATAAAAATAATAAAATTTTGGAAAACGATCAGATATCCTATAGAAATATCGGAAACTGTCTTCAAATAATTCCTGCATAGATGTAGTGAAAAGAAGCAACATTGCTACAGAAATTAAAAATCTCAAAACAAATACCCAAGATTTGAATATCAAAATTAAAATTGTAAACGAAATATAATCTACATACATACATACTGTAAGTACGAGTAGTATGCATAAATCTATAAACATACCTACCTCAAGCTAATATGCAAAAACAATAAAGTCATAGAAAACAATTGTATTATTTTTATTTCCTTCGTTACCATTGTCCTAACAACAGATTCATTAGTCTCACTTTGTCCCATTAATGTTGCGAAAATCTAAATAATACAACCCTCTCTTTCTTGTCATTCATTCTGCTTTTAAATTTTCCTTCAATCTCAATTCTCAAATATCAAAGACAGATGTTAGCGCCGACTGTCGTCGGCCTATGAAAATTAAAAAAATTGGCTCCTGATAGTACTATAGATTCTATATACAATGATACTCGCATGATAGAAATTTTTCGTATGATAGAAATCAGCGCATTGTATGATAATTTATTGTGAACAATATGGCAGCACTTCAGTCTTAAGATATCCGTCGAACTGAACGGACGTGTTTTAGGGACGTGTCTTATGATATCCTTTGTGCTGAACGGACGTGTTAAGTTAAGTTAAGTTAAGTTAAGTTAAGATAAGTTAAGTTAAGTTAAGTTAAGTTAAGTTAAGTTAAGTTAAGTTAAGTTAAGTTAAGTTAAGTTAAGTTAAGTTAAGTTAAGTTAAGTTAAGTTAAGTTAAGTTAAGTTAAGTTAAGTTAAGTTAAGTTAAGTTAAGTTAAGTTAAGTTAAGTTAAGTTAAGTTAAGTTAAGTTAAGTTAAGTTAAGTTAAGTTAAGTTAAGTTAAGTTAAGTTAAGTTAAGTTAAGTTAAGTTAAGTTAAGTTAAGTTAAGTTAAGTTAAGTTAAGTTAAGTTAAGTTAAGTTAAGTTAAGTTAAGTTAAGTTAAGTTAAGTTAAGTTAAGTTAAGTTAAGTTAAGTTAAGTTAAGTTAAGTTAAGTTAAGTTAAGTTAAGTTAAGTTAAGTTAAGTTAAGTTAAGTTAAGTTAAGTTAAGTTAAGTTAAGTTAAGTTAAGTTAAGTTAAGTTAAGTTAAGTTAAGTTAAGTTAAGTTAAGTTAAGTTAAGTTAAGTTAAGTTAAGTTAAGTTAAGTTAAGTTAAGTTAAGTTAAGTTAAGTTAAGTTAAGTTAAGTTAAGTTAAGTTAAGTTAAGTTAAGTTAAGTTAAGTTAAGTTAAGTTAAGTTAAGTTAAGTTAAGTTAAGTTAAGTTAAGTTAAGTTAAGTTAAGTTAAGTTAAGTTAAGTTAAGTTAAGTTAAGTTAAGTTAAGTTAAGTTAAGTTAAGTTAAGTTAAGTTAAGTTAAGTTAAGTTAAGTTAAGTTAAGTTAAGTTAAGTTAAGTTAAGTTAAGTTAAGTTAAGTTAAGTTAAGTTAAGTTAAGTTAAGTTAAGTTAAGTTAAGTTAAGTTAAGTTAAGTTAAGTTAAGTTAAGTTAAGTTAAGTTAAGTTAAGTTAAGTTAAGTTAAGTTAAGTTAAGTTAAGTTAAGTTAAGTTAAGTTAAGTTAAGTTAAGTTAAGTTAAGTTAAGTTAAGTTAAGTTAAGTTAAGTTAAGTTAAGTTAAGTTCAGTTAAGTTAAGTTAAGTTGGACTTGGACTTGGACTTGGACTTGGACTTGGAGTTGGACTTGGACTTGGACTTGGAGTTGGAGTTGGACTTGGACTTGGACTTGGACTTGGACTTGGACTTAGAGTTGGAGTTGGATTTGGATTTGGATTTGGACTTGGACTTGGAGTTGGAGTTGGACTTGGACTTGGACTTGGACTTGGACTTGGACTTGAACTTGAACTTGGACTTGGACTTGGACTTGGACTTGGACTTGGGCTTGGACTTGGACTTGGACTTGGACTTGGACTTGGACTTGGACTTGGACTTGGACTTGGACTTGGACTTGGACTTGGACTTGGACTTGGACTTGGACTTGGACTTGGACTTGGACTTGGACTTGGACTTGGACTTGGACTTGGACTTGGACTTGGACTTGGACTTGGACTTGGACTTGGACTTGGACTTGGACTTGGACTTGGACTTGGACTTGGACTTGGACTTGGACTTGGACTTGGACTTGGACTTGGACTTGGACTTGGACTTGGACTTGCACATGCATTTGCACTTCCGACTTCGCCTTAGAAAGTTGGATTAAAAAACGATGTCTTTTCAAAGTTACTCAAATAAATCATGTTGCATATCACTAGGCAGGTCTATTCAAGCCCTATTGTGTTATCGAAACTTATTTTATTTTCATTGATTTCTTAAGGCCATTCAACTTGAAACAGTTTCCAGCTTGACCACGTAAGTAAGTATTTTTGGCAGTTTTTCGTCGCTTCACGGCATGACGAAGCATTCGTGCTCAAATGTATAGCGATTGTGGAACTAATTTTGTGAGATCTAACCATGATTTAGCCCGAAGGCTAGAACAAGCTAAGCATAATTGGAATGAAATTGCTGGTATTCTTGCCAAATCAAGAACCAACTGGAATTTCATTTCCCCTGCTTCTCCCCATTTTGGTGGTGTATGGGAAGCTTGGGTGAAATTTGTAAAAGATCACCTAAAAAGAATCATAAGAGATGTGAAGTTAACCTTCGAGAAGCTCTACACGTTTCCTACGCAAATCGAAGCATGCTTGAACCTAGACCTCAATGACTCCAGGACACTTCCTTATTGGTGCACCTCTTCTATCCATACCCCAAAAAAGCATATCACCTTCAGAACCTGTGAATTATCTGGACAGATGGACGAGAACTCAAGTATACGTCGATTCCTGTTGGCGTAAGTGGAACGGGAAATACCTTTCAAGATTACTTGGACTTGTCTTGGTCAAAGACGAAAGGCTTCCACCAAACCAATGGATATTAGCCAGAATCACCGAAACACATCCCGGAACCGATGAACTAATTCGCGACGTAACCCTCAAAACGAAAACTGGTACCATAAACCGACCTATAACAAATCTATGCTATCTCCCGACTAACAAATAAATTTCATCGGTTTTGGAACAGTATCTTGTTGTTTTTTTTTTGGTTAAAAAAAAATTTTTTGGTGAATGTTTCTTGCAGATCCTATAAATTATTGATTATAAACAAGTCTGTAAAAGTAAATTAACCCCAAGCCAACATCATTGTTTGTTCTCAAGATGTTTGTGAAAAACCACTTTTTTCAAAAATGTTTAACAACATTTTCTTATTAAAAAAAAAAACTATTAGTTGATATGTTTTTATAATCTCACCAGTTCTTAAATACGTTAATATGCGTAACATAAAATCAACTCGAAGTCGCTAGCATGATTTGTTCTTGAGATATACGAGCCTAAAGAAACTTAACAAGGGTTTTTTGAAATTGATATAGCAAAAAAACCGCTCATTGAATTTTTTTAAAGTCCTTTTTGCTCACATTGAAATTCTTATCAACAAAATAAAATGTATTTGAAGTTGATATCTTCATTCGTTCTTGAGATATGGTGAACGAAAAAAAGTGAAGGAACGTACAAACGTACGAACGTACGAACGTTCGCACAGACACAGAAATCTCTCTAAAAATCATGGATTCCGATTCTAGGGAGCTTGCTTCAATCGTGAAGACAAGTCAAAATTTTCGATTCGACAAATCGGACCAATTACAATAACTTCCAAATGAAAGTTAACAATATAAAGGAAAATAAATAAAAAAATTAAATAAATTCAAATCAATAAAAATAAATTAATATTGCAATAAAAAAAATTAAAAAGACACTCACCAACCATATCCACCTGCGCTATATGCAGGATAAGCAGGAGAAGCAGCAACAGGACAAGCAGGAGAAGCAGCAACCCAGCATCAGGAACTAACCACATATTACACACATCACTTCACTTCACAATACACTTAAGATTATGCACTTGTAATTGATAATTGTAATCACTTTCACTCTTCGCATAAATAAATTGAATTAAATAAAAATCAATCAAATAAAAGAATCAGTAACCGCACTACTGATTAGACAATAAGGGTATTCATGCAACGTCGTAAGTTTACAAATTGTTTTAAATTATATTTTTACGCAAAGTTTGCATGAACGACCTTTTTTAAACATTTGATTAAATGCAATGACGTTTGGATGAGTTTAATCAGTTTGTTAAATTTTACGCAACAAAATCCTTTGACAAGTTTAACCAAATTGTGTAAATCATTTCCCATACAAAACTTGACAGTTCATTACCCAAAAGACAAAACTTATCTAGGGTTTTACGAAGTTGCATGAATACCCTTAATATATTTAATTTTTATTTTCACATCCCGAACGACACTTTCATTTAAAAACGAACACGATACACTTTTTTTTTGAACCGAATAAAAAAATCACCCACCGACGGGACGCACGCACGACCGCCATCAATGATATTCAGAACATTTATAAATTTTAACATGATTATGATCGTTAAGAACTAGACCACGGCGAATTCATTGACCGGCTGTCGCAAATGCAAAAGCAACTAACACCAACAAAATCATTGCATTAACTTGCTCAATGGGTTAACTGTTTTGGATGGAATTTCTGAAAAGGAAACTAAACATCAATGGTGTTGATGATGTATAAGCGTATTTAGTTGTACTCGTACCTTTTGCCCTTGTATTTGTTTTCTTGTTTTCTTATGTATGTTCTTCTTTTTACATGCACCTAAGAAAGCAAAGACAATTTTTGAAAGTGCCGTTAGGACACTATTTCAATGGAGCCAATCACCAGGGCCGGCTCAAATATATATAGGGCCTTGAGGGCCTTGCGAACATTGTTCACCGGGGTGGGGAATGTTGGCGACTTATAATTATTTATTTTAATTACTTGTTATTTCAATTAAATCCATATAAAATTAAAGTAAAATTAATGTTAATTACTATATTGTGAGCTAACCACATAAAAATAACGAATAACCTTGCACTTTCTGGCAGATAAAACATAGCCATGTAAATTATGTAAACTACATCTTTTTAACCTTGCTAAAATTAAAAGTTTTGAGAAATTTCCAAAGCAAGAAACGTAATAAAATCAAATTTATTGAAACACAACAGTTTTATTTTAATGAGTTTTATTTTAAAAATACAAAACTCTAAAACTTATCAGCGCGACAGAAAACAGGCTAAATACAAATATTCGAATATCACTTTGTATATCATCAGTAGCTTTTTATTTTCATTTTTGGAAAGCTCTGGGAAATTTCAGTAACATCTTTTTTCTATTTTTACCTTCTTGAAGGCTTTGTTTCAGAAATATCGCCATCCAAGGACATTAGGGTAGGTCGTTGGGGGCAGAGAATCGTTAAAATCTGGTAAAGTCGCTTCGGATGAAAATTTTTTACCAACCAGACCTTAAAAAAAAATTATTTTCTATCATTTTTTAAAAGGTGGCTTAATTTTCTACTCAGCACTGGAAACCACATTAAATTTGAAGGCTTGGCTTAGGAAAAATAGCCATTCAAAGACACTAGGGTAAATAGTTAGGTGCAATAATATCAGTTTGGATGCAAATATTAAAAAATTGACTACTATTTGAAAATCATTTGGCATTGAATTTTTAAAAACAGCTTACGTCGATAAAAGACACTAGTAAACTAGATTTATTTGTTAGTTATTTAAATAAGCAATAACAAAAAAACATTCAAGTTTTTGGTAAATATTTAAAGATTTTGAATGTTCAAAATTCTATAAAAAAAATTATGATAAAGTTCATAATTAATTTTTAATTTTCAATAATTTTTTTAGGGAATTTTTTGAATAATTAATTTTTGTTGTTGTTTTTTTGGATATTATAATTTTTACTCTCGTATAAAAAAAAATCAGAGCATCGTATGATATTTTATTGTAAACAATATTGCAGCACTGAACAGGCTTCAGTGTTAAGATATATGTCAAACTGAACAGACGTGTTTCAGTCAGTCTTTCGGTATCCTTCGTGGTGAACGGACGTGTCAGTCAGTTAAGTTAAGTTGAGTTAAGTTAAGTTAAGTTAAGTTAAGTTAAGTTAAAGTTGGAGTTGGAGTTGGAGTTGGAGTTGGACTTGGACTTGGACTTGGACTTGGACTTGGACTTGGACTTGGACTTGGACTTGGACTTGGACTTGGACTTGGACTTGGACTTGGACTTGGACTTGGACTTGGACTTGGACTTGGACTTGGACTTGGACTTGGACTTGGACTTGGACTTGGACTTGGACTTGGACTTGGACTTGGACTTGAGCTTGGACTTGGACTTGGACTTGGACTTGGACTTGGACTTGGGCTTAGACTTGGACTTGGACTTGGACTTGGACTTGGACTTGGACTTGGACTTGGACTTGGACTTGGACTTGGACTTGGACTTGGACTTGGACTTGGACTTGGACTTGGACTTGGACTTGGACTTGGACTTGGACTTGGACTTGGACTTGGACTTGGACTTGGACATGGACGTGGATTTGGACTTGGACTTGAGCTTGGACCTGTACTTGGACTTGGACTTGGACTTGGACTTGGACTTGGACTTTGACTTGGACTTGGACTTGGACTTGGACTTGGACTTGGACTTGGACTTGGACTTGAACTTGGACTTGGACTTGGACTTTGACTTTGACTTTGACTTTGACTTTGGCTTTGACTTGGACTTGGACTTGAACGTGGACTTGGACTTGGACTTGGACTTGGACCTGGACGTGGACTTGGACTTGGACTTGGACTTGGACCTGGACTTGGACTTGGACTTGGACGTGGACTTGGACTTGGACTTGGACTTGGACTTGGACTTGGACTTGGACTTGGACTTGGACTTGGACTTGGACTTGGACTTGGACTTGGACTTGGACTTGGACTTGGACTTGGACTTGGACTTGGACTTGGACTTGGACTTGGACTTGGACTTGGACTTGGACTTGGACTTGGACTTGGACTTGGACTTGGACTTGGACTTGGACTTGGACTTGGACTTGGACTTGCACATGCACTTGCACTTCGACTTCGACTTAGAAAGTTGGATAGAAAAACGATGTCTTTTCAAAGTTACTCAAATAAATCATGACGCATATCACTGGGCAGGTCTATTCAAGCCCTATACAGGTATCGAAACTAATTTTATTTTGATTGATTTTTTCAGGAGATATTTAAAAATTTACTCAGAAAAATTATGTCTTTTCAAAGTTAATAAAATAAATCATGACGCACATCACTGGAAAGGTCTGTTCAAGCCCTATACAGGTATCGAATCTAATTTTATTTTGATTTATTTTTTCAGGAGATATTTGCAAATTTGCATAGAAAAACGACGTCTTTTCCAAGTTAAACAAATAAATCTTGGCGCACATCACTGGAAACGTCTGTTCAAGCCCTATACAGGTATCGAAACTAATTTTATTTTGATTGGTTTTTTCAGGAGTTATTTCAAAATTTGCTTAGAAAAACGACGTCTTTTCAAAGTTAATCAAATAAATCATGACGCACATCACTGCAAAGGTATGTTCAAGCCCTATACAAGTATCGAAACTAATTTTATTTCGATTGATTTTTTCAGGAGATATTTCAAAATTTGCTTAGAAAAATTACGTCTTTTCAAAGTTAATAAAATTAATCATGACGCACATCACTGGAAACGTCTGTTCAAGTCCTCTACAGGTATCGAAACTAATTTTATTTTGATGGATTTTTTCAGGAGACATTTAAAAATTTGCTTAGAAAAACGACGTCTTTTCAAAGTTAATCAAATAAATCATGACGCACATCACTGGAAAGGTCCGTTCAAGCCCTATACAGGTATCGAAACTTATTTTATTTTGATTGATTTTTTCTGGAGTTATTTCAAAATTTGCATAGAAAAACGACGTCTTTTCAAAGTCTTTCAAATAAATCATGACGCACATCACTGGAAAGGTCTTTTCAAGTCCTAAAGTGTTATGGAAACTAATTTTTATTTGATTGATTTCTTAAGGAGATATTTCAAAATTTGTATAAAAAAATGACATCTTTTCAAAGTCTTTCAAATAAATCATGACGCACATCACTGGAAAGGTCTATTCAAGCTCTATGCTGATATCGAAACTAATTTTATTTTGATTGATTTCTTTAGGAGATATTTCAAAATTTGTATAGAAAAATGACGTCTTTTCAAAGTTCTTCAAATGAATCATGACGCACATCACTGGAAAGGTCTATTCAAGCCCTATGCTGATATAGAAACTTATTTTATTTTGATTGATTTCTTTAAGAGATATTTCAAAATTTGCATAGAAAAACGACGTCTTTTCAAAGTCTTTCAAATAAATCATGACGCACATCACTGGAAAGATCTATTAAAGCCCTAAAGTGTTATGGAAACTAATTTTATTTTGATTGATTTCTTTAGGAGATATTTCAAAATTTGCATAGAAAAACGACGTCTTTTCAAAGTCTTTCAAATAAATCATGACACACATCACTGGAAAGGTCTATTAAAGCCCTATGCTCTTATCGAAACTAATTTTATTTTCATTGATTTCTTTAGGAGATATTTCAAAATTTGTATAGAAAAATGACGTCTTTTCAAAGTCCTTCAAATAAATCATGACGCACATCACTGGAGAGGTCTATTCAAGCCTTATGCTGATATTGAAACTAATTTTATTTTCATTGATTTCTTTAGGAGATATTTCAAAATTTGTATAGAAAAATGACGTCTTTTCAATGTCCTTCAAATAAATCATGACGCACATCACTGGAAAGGTCTATTCAAGCCCTATGCTGATATCGAAACTAATTTTATTTTGATTGATTTCTTTAGGAGATATTTCAAAATTTGCATAGAAAAACGACGTCTTTTCAAAGTCTTTCAAATAAATCATGACGCACATCACTGGAAAGGTCTTTTCAAGCCCTAAAGTGTTATCGAAACTAATTTTATTTTGAGTAATTTCTGCAGGAGATATTTCAAAATTTGCATTGAAAAATGACGTCTTTTCAAAGTTTTTCAAATAAATCATGACGCCCATCACTGGAAAGGTCTATTGAAGCCCTATGCTGATATCGAAACTAATTTTATTTTGATTGATTTCTTTAGGAGATATTTCCTACTTTTCGTAGAAAAACGACATCTTTTAAAAGTCTTTCAAATAAATCATGACGCACATCACTCGAAAGGTCTATTCAAGCCTTAAAGTGTTATTGAAACTAATTTTATTTTGAGTAATTTCTTCAGGAGATATTTCAAAATTTGCATAGAAAAATGACGTCTTTTCAAAGTCTTTCAAATAAATCATGCTGCACATCACTGAAAAGGTCTACTCAAGCCCTATAGTGTTATCGATACTTATTTTATTTTGATTGATTTCTTTAGGAGATATTTCAAAATTTGTATAGAAAAATGAAGTCTTTTCAAAGTCTTTCAAATAAATCATGACGCACATCACTGGAAAGGCTATTCAAGCCCTATGCTGATATCGAAACTTATTTTATTTTGATTGATTTCTTTAGGAGATATTTCAAAATTTGCATAGAAGAACGACGTCTTTTCAAAGTCTTTCAAATAAATCAAGACGCACATCACTGGAAAGGTCTATTCAAGCCATATGCTGATATCGAAACTTATTTTATTTTGATTGATTTCTTTAGGAGATATTTCAAACTTTGTATAGAAAAATGACGTCTTTTCAAAGTCTTTCAAATAAATCATGACGCACATCACTGAAAAGGTCTACTCAAGCCCTATAGTGTTATAGATACTTATTTTATTTTGATTGCTTTCTTTAGGAGATATTTAAAAATTTGTATAGAAAACAAGTCTTTTCAAAGTTTTTCAAATAAATCATGACGCCCATCACTGGAAAGGTCTATTGAAGCCCTATGCTGATATTGAAACTAATTTTATTTTGATTGATTTCTTTAGGAGATATTTCAAAATTTGCATAGAAGAACGACGTCTTTTCAAAGTCTTTCAAATAAATCAAGATGCACATCACTGGAAAGGTCTATTTATGCCCTATGCCGGTGTCGTAACCAATTTTATTTTGATTGATTTCCTTAGGACATATTTAAAAATTTTCATAGAAAAACGACGTCATTTGAAAATCGTTCAAATAAATCCTGAAGCACATCACTAGATAGGTCTATTCAAAATCTATGCATGTATGGAAACTTATTTTATTTTTATTGATTTTCCTTGGAGATATTTAAAAATTACCATTAAAAAATTGAAGATTTTTCAAAACTAATCAAATAAGTCATATAAAATGTCTATTCAAGCCCCATGTAGAGGGCTTACAGAAAAATGGTGATGGCAGGAGGCTGAAAGAACGATGGCAAGCGTTTCAAAGAGAACTGCCCATCATACAAAACATTTAAATCCCAAGGTGGATAAAAACACACAACACACAAATTTGTGGAAGTGCATGGCTTCAGCGACGCTCCTGCAAAGTCTTATGGTGCCATGGTGTTCATGTGTATGCCTTACAGCGCAGATAACATTCATATTCACTTACTTTTATCGAAAACAAAATTAGGTCAACTGAAAACGATAGCTCAACCCCGACTTGAACTATGTGCAGCTGCACTACTCGTATCCTTAATCAAAAAAAAAATGGCCTAGCTAAAAGAAGAAAAGTGTCGAGGATTTCAGGATAACTAGATACCGAGGAACTACGATGTGCAGCCTTGTTAGTGCATAACAACAACGAAGAGCTAAGTGAATATGAGAATAAGGATATAATCCCAAAATCCTTAATTTCACTCAACTCAATTTCACTCAATGGTGATGGCACTCGTTGAAGGCTGATTGCAGAACACACTACTTCTAAACAGTCAGCAGCACCCGATTATCCGGAAACCCAACTATCATTTCACTGAACTTGTGATACGAGATGCACACTGTATAACACTACACGGGGCAAATCAACAGACTATATATAAGCATCAAACAACACGTAAATGATATAAACATAAATGTCCAATATGCTTCAGACACAAAAAAAAAGAATCTACAGCAGCTCATGGAAAGCCTTCCATCACCACGATTAAGAATGACTAGACCATTCACTAACACTCGCGTAGATTGCTCTAAAAAAAAGCTAAAACTTTCAAAGGATATTTTGCAATTTTTATTTGATTGGCTACAAAAGCCATTCAACTTGAAACAGTTTCCAGCTTGACCACGTAGGTAAGTATTTTTGGCAGTTTTTCGTCGCTTCACGGCATGACGAAGCATTCGTGCTCAAATGTATAGCGATTGTGGAACTAATTTTGTGAGATCTAACCATGATTTAGCCCGAAGGCTAGAACAAGCTAAGCATAATTGGAATGAAATTGCTGGTATTCTTGCCAAATCAAGAACCAACTGGAATTTCATTTCCCCTGCTTCTCCCCATTTTGGTGGTGTATGGGAAGCTTGGGTGAAATTTGTAAAAGATCACCTAAAAAGAATCATAAGAGATGTGAAGTTAACCTTCGAGAAGCTCTACACGTTTCCTACGCAAATCGAAGCATGCTTGAACCTAGACCTCAATGACTCCAGGACACTTCCTTATTGGTGCACCTCTTCTATCTATACCCCAAAGAAGCATATCTCCTTCAGAACCTGTGAATTATCTGGACAGATGGACGAGAACTCAAGTATACGTCGATTCCTGTTGGCGTAAATGGAACGGGAAGATTACACAATGGCCTAAATGGACGAGAAAAGAAGCCGACCCTGAAATAAGTGGACTTGTCTTGGTCAAAGACGAAAGGCTTCCACCAAACCAATGGATATTAGCCAGAATCACCGAAACACATCCCGGAACCGATGAACTAATTCGCGACGTAACCCTCAAAACGAAAACTGGTACCATAAACCGACCTATAACAAATCTATGCTATCTCCCGACTAACAAATAAATTTCATCGGTTTTGGAACAGTATCTTGTTGTTTTTTTTTTGGTTAAAAAAAAATTTTTTGGTGAATGTTTCTTGCAGATCCTATAAATTATTGATTATAAACAAGTCTGTAAAAGTAAATTAACCCCAAGCCAACATCATTGTTTGTTCTCAAGATGTTTGTGAAAAACCACTTTTTTCAAAAATGTTTAACAACATTTTCTTATTAAAAAAAAAAACTATTAGTTGATATGTTTTTATAATCTCACCAGTTCTTAAATACGTTAATATGCGTAACATAAAATCAACTCGAAGTCGCTAGCATGATTTGTTCTTGAGATATACGAGCCTAAAGAAACTTAACAAGGGTTTTTTGAAATTGATATAGCAAAAAAACCGCTCATTGAATTTTTTTAAAGTCCTTTTTGCTCACATTGAAATTCTTATCAGCAAAATAAAATGTATTTGAAGTTGATATCTCCATTCGTTCTTGAGATATGGTGAACGAAAAAAAGTGAAGGAACGTACAAACGTACGAACGTACGAACGTTCGCACAGACACAGAAATCTCTCTAAAAATCATGGATTCCGATTCTAGGGAGCTTGCTTCAATCGTGAAGACAAGTCAAAATTTTCGATTCGACAAATCGGACCAATTACAATAACTTCCAAATGAAAGTTAACAATATAAAGGAAAATAAATAAAAAAATTAAATAAATTCAAATCAATAAAAATAAATTAATATTGCAATAAAAAAAATTAAAAAGACACTCACCAACCATATCCACCTGCGCTATATGCAGGATAAGCAGGAGAAGCAGCAACAGGACAAGCAGGAGAAGCAGCAACCCAGCATCAGGAACTAACCACATATTACACACATCACTTCACTTCACAATACACTTAAGATTATGCACTTGTAATTGATAATTGTAATCACTTTCACTCTTCGCATAAATAAATTGAATTAAATAAAAATCAATCAAATAAAAGAATCAGTAACCGCACTACTGATTAGACAATAAGGGTATTCATGCAACGTCGTAAGTTTACAAATTGTTTTAAATTATATTTTTACGCAAAGTTTGCATGAACGACCTTTTTTAAACATTTGATTAAATGCAATGACGTTTGGATGAGTTTAATCAGTTTGTTAAATTTTACGCAACAAAATCCTTTGACAAGTTTAACCAAATTGTGTAAATCATTTCCCATACAAAACTTGACAGTTCATTACCCAAAAGACAAAACTTATCTAGGGTTTTACGAAGTTGCATGAATACCCTTAATATATTTAATTTTTATTTTCACATCCCGAACGACACTTTCATTTAAAAACGAACACGATACACTTTTTTTTTGAACCGAATAAAAAAATCACCCACCGACGGGACGCACGCACGACCGCCATCAATGATATTCAGAACATTTATAAATTTTAACATGATTATGATCGTTAAGAACTAGACCACGGCGAATTCATTGACCGGCTGTCGCAAATGCAAAAGCAACTAACACCAACAAAATCATTGCATTAACTTGCTCAATGGGTTAACTGTTTTGGATGGAATTTCTGAAAAGGAAACTAAACATCAATGGTGTTGATGATGTATAAGCGTATTTAGTTGTACTCGTACCTTTTGCCCTTGTATTTGTTTTCTTGTTTTCTTATGTATGTTCTTCTTTTTACATGCACCTAAGAAAGCAAAGACAATTTTTGAAAGTGCCGTTAGGACACTATTTCAATGGAGCCAATCACCAGGGCCGGCTCAAATATATATAGGGCCTTGAGGGCCTTGCGAACATTGTTCACCGGGGTGGGGAATGTTGGCGACTTATAATTATTTATTTTAATTACTTGTTATTTCAATTAAATCCATATAAAATTAAAGTAAAATTAATGTTAATTACTATATTGTGAGCTAACCACATAAAAATAACGAATAACCTTGCACTTTCTGGCAGATAAAACATAGCCATGTAAATTATGTAAACTACATCTTTTTAACCTTGCTAAAATTAAAAGTTTTGAGAAATTTCCAAAGCAAGAAACGTAATAAAATCAAATTTATTGAAACACAACAGTTTTATTTTAATGAGTTTTATTTTAAAAATACAAAACTCTAAAACTTATCAGCGCGACAGAAAACAGGCTAAATACAAATATTCGAATATCACTTTGTATATCATCAGTAGCTTTTTATTTTCATTTTTGGAAAGCTCTGGGAAATTTCAGTAACATCTTTTTTCTATTTTTACCTTCTTGAAGGCTTTGTTTCAGAAATATCGCCATCCAAGGACATTAGGGTAGGTCGTTGGGGGCAGAGAATCGTTAAAATCTGGTAAAGTCGCTTCGGATGAAAATTTTTTACCAACCAGACCTTAAAAAAAAATTATTTTCTATCATTTTTTAAAAGGTGGCTTAATTTTCTACTCAGCACTGGAAACCACATTAAATTTGAAGGCTTGGCTTAGGAAAAATAGCCATTCAAAGACACTAGGGTAAATAGTTAGGTGCAATAATATCAGTTTGGATGCAAATATTAAAAAATTGACTACTATTTGAAAATCATTTGGCATTGAATTTTTAAAAACAGCTTACGTCGATAAAAGACACTAGTAAACTAGATTTATTTGTTAGTTATTTAAATAAGCAATAACAAAAAAACATTCAAGTTTTTGGTAAATATTTAAAGATTTTGAATGTTCAAAATTCTATAAAAAAAATTATGATAAAGTTCATAATTAATTTTTAATTTTCAATAATTTTTTTAGGGAATTTTTTGAATAATTAATTTTTGTTGTTGTTTTTTTGGATATTATAATTTTTACTCTCGTATAAAAAAAAATCAGAGCATCGTATGATATTTTATTGTAAACAATATTGCAGCACTGAACAGGCTTCAGTGTTAAGATATATGTCAAACTGAACAGACGTGTTTCAGTCAGTCTTTCGGTATCCTTCGTGGTGAACGGACGTGTCAGTCAGTTAAGTTAAGTTGAGTTAAGTTAAGTTAAGTTAAGTTAAGTTAAGTTAAAGTTGGAGTTGGAGTTGGAGTTGGAGTTGGACTTGGACTTGGACTTGGACTTGGACTTGGACTTGGACTTGGACTTGGACTTGGACTTGGACTTGGACTTGGACTTGGACTTGGACTTGGACTTGGACTTGGACTTGGACTTGGACTTGAACTTGGACTTGGACTTTCACATGCACTTGGACTTGGACTTGGACTTGGACTTGGACTTGGACTTGGACTTGGACTTGGACTTGGACTTGGACTTGGACTTGGACTTGGACTTGGACTTGGACTTGGACTTGGACTTGGACTTGGACTTGGACTTGGACTTGGGCTTGGACTTGGACTTGGACTTGGACTTGAACTTGGACTTGGACTTGGACTTGGACTTGGAGTTGGACTTGGACTTGGACTTGGACTTGGACTTGGACTTGGACTTGGACTTGGACTTGGACTTGGACTTGGACTTGGACTTGGACTTGAACTTGGACTTGGACTTGGACTTGGACTTGGACTTGAACTTGGACTTGGACTTGGACTTGGACTTGGACTTGGACTTGGACTTGGACTTGGACTTGGACTTGAGCTTGGACCTGTACTTGGACTTGAACTTGGACTTGGACTTGGACTTGGACTTGGACTTGGACTTGGACTTGGACTTGGACTTGGACTTGGACTTGGACTTGGACTTGGACTTGAACTTGGACTTGGACTTGCACATGCACTTGGACTTGGACTTGGACTTGGACTTGGACTTGGACTTGGACTTGGACTTGGACTTGGACTTGGACTTGGACTTGGACTTGGACTTGGACTTGGACTTGGACTTGGACTTGGACTTGAACTTGGACTTGGACTTGCACATGCACTTGGACTTGGACTTGGACTTGGACTTGGACTTGGACTTGGACTTGGACTTGGACTTGGACTTGGACTTGGACTTGGACTTGGACTTGGACTTGGACTTGGACTTGGACTTGGACTTGGACTTGGACTTGGGCTTGGACTTGGACTTGGACTTGGACTTGGACTTGGACTTGGACTTGGACTTGGACTTGGACTTGGACTTGGACTTGGACTTGGACTTGGACTTGGACTTGGACTTGGACTTGGACTTGGACTTGGACTTGGACTTGGACTTGGACTTGGACTTGGACTTGGACTTGGACTTGGACTTGGACTTGGACTTGGACTTGGACTTGGACCTTGACTTGGACTTGGATTTGCACTTCCACATCGACTTCGACTTAGAAAGTTGCATAGAAAAACGATGCCTTTTCAAAGTTAATCAAATAATGCATGACGAATATCACTGGGAAGGTCTATGCAAGCCCTATTCAGGTATCGAAACTATTTTTATTTTCATTGATTTCTTTAAGCTATATTTCAAAATTTGCATTGAAAAACCACATTTTTTCAAAGTTACTCAAATAAAACATGACGCATATTACTGGAAAGGTATATTCAAGCTCTATAGTGTTATCGAAACTTATTTTATTTTGATTGATTTCTTTAGGAGATATTTGAAAATTTTCATATAAAAATGACATCTTTTAAAAGTCTTTCAAATAAATAATGAAGCCAATTTTTTTTTCGAGGTCTATTTAGTAAAATATTAGCATCCAAAGTGTTTTCACCAGATTTTAACGATTTTCTGGCTCAATCCGTTAAATGCGAATATCTAAAGAACCGAGCTTTCAAAAAATTTTCATGGATTTCGGGAAAAATCATGGGCTAACCCCTTGCCTTTTTTCAAAAAAAAATACATTTTTTCAAAGTTAATGAAATAAATCGTGCCGTACCTTACTGGAAAGGTCTACCCAAGTAACATCGTTGGAGCTAATAGAAGCAAACCTGTTCTTTAGCAGCTTGTAAGCAGTGAAATCTGATACCATAGTTCTAAGACAGATTATTTCACAGCTCCCAACATTTATTTAAAAATTTTGTTCCATAATCGAGTTTGCAATACACATTAAGCTCCATTATTTTTATAACGTCCCAAGATTTAAAAATATGCTCTTTAATAACGTTCAACGTTCCTTAAACGAGCAAATTATTAATATGAGCATATAAAGAAGCGTTATAGAGCTTCTTAAAACTCATATTTAAAATACTATTGCATGATTCTATAGAAATGTCAAAAAATAGCTACACAGAATGCGGCTGTAGAGTTAAATTACTAATACATTCACACAAACGCATGTGCATTGGATATCTCTCTGAGCATTATTAAATTTCTCTGAGAATTGTGAAATTTGAAGGCTGAAAAAAGCTACAACAAAACGACTATAGAGCTTAATACTGAACCTCTCTCATATTAGTAGGGTGTTTCACAATAAAATACAATAAAGATAATTTCACCGAGAAAAGTCAAACCAAAACTAGAAAATAAATAAGTTCCTTTATATTTCTAAGCAATACCAAGTATGCACCGTAATTGTCGAATTAGAGATCCGAAATTTCTAAAAAAAATTTATTAAAATCAATTGAACAGTTTAATAAAATGTTTTAAAATAAAATTAAATCAACGGTTGAGTCGCACAAGTGTTTGCTTGCTGAGAAACCATAACTTCACTTCAATTGTTAATAAATAAATAAGAAATTTTTTCCACGATTTAAAATTATTCAAAACTTTCAATTTTCGAAACACCCTTCTTTTTTAGCCTTGAACACAAAACTCTCATTTTGTGGGAACTAGCTCTACAATATCCATATTGCAGTTCTATTGAAGACAAACTATTTTCACGATAAAAAATATGGTGACAGAAAAAAAACATTGAAACAATTTTCCTTATTTTATTTGAAACGAATAAAAACCTTTATTTTCAATATAAAACACACTAAATATTGCAAATATTGCAATGAAAACAAAAATATTTTATTTCAGATATTTAAATTAATTTTTGTAACAGATTTCTGTGTTGCTTAAGTTAATTTTTTAAACATTTCACTGCGTAATATAAAGAATTTCGAAGGCGCGTTGTAATTTTGCGAAGTACATTCAGTACATGTTTGGTAAATCTAAGCGCGCACTAAAAATTCACTAAGATGGAACAGTTAAATAATTGATTTCATGTCTCACTTATATTTTCTATAGGAATATTTTACTAATTTGCGACATCACAACGAATAACGTTCTCAAATGTTACTATCACACATAGTTATAATACATCGTTCCAATATTATTTTACTTTGTAATTTGTATTACACAAACCCAAACTAATACAAACAAAAAGCTGTCAAAAATGTTGCTTTAAAGATTTCTAAATATTATACCTAAGAGCTGCAAGGCCTTACTTAATATTAGCTCTCAAACTCAATGAATTCGCTGTAGGCAAGCTCTGCACTTGCTTTAGAAGTGTATCTAGAGCTTCTTTTGAAATCAACGAGCTCTAAGATTAGCTCTACAAACGCTTTTAGAGCAATTAAACAGCTAAAATTGTTTCTTGGGTATTCAAACCAAATCGACGCATGAAAGCCAGTGCTGAGTAGAAAATTAACTCACCTTTCCAAGACCGGCAGAAAAAAATAGTTTTGAGGTCCATTAATAAAATATTAGTCTCCAAAGTGACTCTACCAGATTTTAACGATTTTCTGGCTCAATCCGTTAAATGCGAATATCTAAAGAACCGAGCTTTCAAAATTGTTGCGGTTTTCAGTTCTGAATAGGAAATTAATACACCTTTCCAAAATGTCTAAAAACTTAAAAATTTCATCGCAAAAATTGTTCATGGATTTCGGGAAAAATCATGGGCTCCTTGCCTTTTTTCAAAAGAAAAAACTAAATTTTTTCAAAGTTAATGATATAAATCGTGCCGTACCTAACTGGAAAGGTCTATTCAAACCAAATCGACGCATGAAAGCCAATTTCTTTTTCGAGGTCTATTTAGTAAATTATTAGCGCCCAAAGTGACTTTCCCAGATTTTAACGATTTTCTGCCTCCAACTACCTACCTTAATGACTTTGGATGGCGATATTTCCAAAACAAAGCCTTCAAAATTATTGCGGCTTTCAGTGCTGAGTAGAAAATTAACTCACCTTTCCAAGACCGGCAGAAAAAAAATTGTTTTGAGGTCTATATAGTAAAATATTAGCATCCAAAGTGACTCTACCAGATTGTAACGATTTTCTGGCTCAATACGTTAAATGCGAATATCTAAAGAACCGAGCTTTCAAAATTGTTGCGGTTTTCAGTTCTGAATAGGAAATTAATACACCTTTCCAAAATTACTAAAAACATAAAAATTTGGTCACAAAAAATTTTCATGGATTTCGGGAAAAATCATGGGCTAACCCCTTGCCTTTTATCAAAAAAAAAAGACCTTTCCAGTAAGGTACGGCACGATTTATTTCATTAAATTTGAAAAATGTAGTTTTTTTTGTTGAAAAATGGGAGGGGTTAGCCCATGATTTTTCCCGAAATCCATGAAAATTTTTTGTGACCAAATTTTTATGTTTTTTGTAATTTTAGAAAGGTGTATTAATTTCCTATTCAGAACTGAAAACCGCAACAATTTTGAAAGCTCGGTTCCTTAGATATTCGCATTTAACGGATTGAGGCAGAAAATCGTTAAAATCTGGGAGAGTCACTTTGGATGCTAATATTTTACTATATAGACCTCAAAACAATTTTTTTTCTGCCGGTCTTGGAAAGGTGAGTTAATTTTCTACTCAGCACTGAAAGCCGCAATAATTTTGAAGGCTTTGTTTTGGAAATATCGCCATCCAAAGTCATTAAGGTAGGTAGTTGGAGGCAGAAAATCGTTAAAATCTGGGAAAGTCACTTTGGATGCTAATATTTTACTAAATAGACCTCGAAAAAAAAATTGACTTTCATGCATCGATTTGGTTTGTATAGACCTTTCCAGTAAGGTACGGCACGATTTATTTCATTAACTTTGAAAAAATGTAGTTTTTTTTTTAAAAAAGGCAAGGGGTTAGCCCATGATTTTTCCCGAAATCCATGAAAATTTTTTGTGACCAAATTTGTATGTTTTTTGTAATTTTAGAAAGGTGTATTAATTTCCTATTCAGAACTGAAAACCGCAACAATTTTGAAAGCTCGGTTCCTTAGATATTCGCATTTAACGGATTGAGCCAGAAAATCGTTAAAATCTGGTAGAGTCACTTTGGATGCTAATATTTTACTATATAGACCTCAAAACAATTTTTTTTCTGCCGGTCTTGGAAAGGTGAGTTAATTTTCTACTCAGCACTGAAAGCCGCAATAATTTGGAAGGCTTTGTTTTGGAAATATCACCATCCAAAGGCATTAAGGTAGGTAGTTGGACTATATAGACCTCAAAACAATATTTTTTCTGCCGGTCTTGGAAAGGTGAGTTAATTTTCTACTCAGCACTGAAAGCCGCAATAATTTTGAAGGCTTTGTTTTGGAAATATCGAAATCAAAGTCATTAAGGTAGGTAGTTGGAGGCAGAAAATCGTTAAAATGTGGGAAAGTCACTTTGGGTGCTAATAATTTACTAAATACACCCCGAAAAAAAAATTGGCTTTCATGCGTCGATTTGGTTTGAATAGACCTTTCCAGTAAGGTACGGCACGATTTATTTCATTAACTTTGAAAAAATGTAGTTTTTTTTTGAAAAAAGGCAAGGGGTTAGCCCATGATTTTTCCCGAAATCCATGAAAATGGTTTGAATAGACCTTTCCAGTAAGGTACGGCACGATTTATTTCATTAACTTTGAAAAAATGTAGTTTTTTTTTGAAAAAAGGCAAGGGGTAGCCCATGATTTTTCCCGAAATCCATGAAAATGGTTTGAATAGACCTTTCCAGTAAGGTACGGCACGATTTATTTCATTAACTTTGAAAAAATGTAGTTTTTTTTTTAAAAAAGGCAAGGGGTTAGCCCATGATTTTTCCCGAAATCCATGAAAATTTTTTGTGACCAAATTTTTATGTTTTTTGTAATTTTAGAAAGGTGTATTAATTTCCTATTCAGAACTGAAAACCGCAACAATTTTGAAAGCTCGGTTCTTTAGATATTCGCATTTAACGTATTGAGCCAGAAAATCGTTACAATCTGGTAGAGTCACTTTGGATGCTAATATTTTACTATATAGACCTCAAAACAATTTTTTTTCTGCCGGTCTTGGAAAGGTGAGTTAATTTTCTACTCAGCACTGAAAGCCGCAATAATTTTGAAGGCTTTGTTTTGGAAATATCGCCATCCAAAGTCATTAAGGTAGGTAGTTGGAGGCAGAAAATCGTTAAAATCTGGGAAAGTCACTTTGGGTGCTAATAATTTACTAAATAGACCTCGAAAAAAAAAATCGGCTTTCATGCGTCGATTTGGTTTGAATAGACCTTTCCAGTAAGGTACGGCACGATTTATTTCATTAACTTTGAAAAAATGTAGTTTTTTTTTTGAAAAAAGGCAAGGGGTTAGCCCATGATTTTTCCCGAAATCCATTAAAATTTTTCGTGACCAATTTTTTATGTTTTTAGTAATTTTGGAAAGGTGTATTAATTTCCTATTCAGAACTGAAAACCGCAACAATTTTGAAAGCTCGGTTCTTTAGATATTCGCATTTAACGGATTGAGCCAGAAAATCGTTAAAATCTGGTAGAGTCACTTTGGATGCTAATATTTTACTTAATAGACCTCAAAACAATTTTTTTTCTGCCGGTCTTGGAAAGGTGAGTTAATTTTCTACTCAGCACTGAAAGCCGCAATAATTTTGAAGGCTTTGTTTTGGAAATATCGCCATCCAAAGTCATTAAGGTAGGTAGTTGGAGGCAGAAAATCGTTAAAATCTGGGAAAGTCAATTTGGGTGCTAATATTTTACTAAATAGACCTCGAATAAAAAATTGACTTTCATGCATCGATTTGGTTTGAATAGACCTTTCCAGTAAGGTACGGCACGATTTATTTCATTAACTTTGAAAAAATGTAGCTTTTTTTTGAAAAAAGGCAAGGGGTTAGCCCATGATTTTTCCCGAAATCCATGAAAATTTTTTGTGACCAAATTTGTATGTTTTTAGTAATTTTGGAAAGGTGTATTAATTTCCTATTCAGAACTGAAAACCGCAATAATTTTGAAAGCTCGGTTCTTTAGATATTCGCATTTAACGGATTGAGCCAGAAAATCGTTAAAATCTGGTAGAGTCACTTTGGATGCTAATATTTTACTATATAGACCTCAAAACAATTTTTTTCTGCCGGTCTTGGAAAGGTGAGTTAATTTTCTACTCAGCACTGAAAGCCGCAATAATTTTGAAGGCTTTGTTTTGGAAATATCGCCATCCAAAGTCATTAAGGTAGGTAGTTGGAGGCAGAAAATCGTTAAAATCTGGGAAAGTCACTTTGGGTGCTAATATTTTACTAAATAGACCTCGAAAAAAAATTGACTTTCATGCATCGATTTGGTTTGTATAGACCTTTCCAGTAAGGTACGGCACGATTTATTTCATTAACTTTGAAAAAATGTAGTTTTTTTTTTGAAAAAAGGCAAGGGGTTAGCCCATGATTTTTCCCGAAATCCATGAAAATTTTTTGTGACCAAATTTTTATGTTTTTTGTAATTTTAGAAAGGTGTATTAATTTCCTATTCAGAACTGAAAACCGCAACAATTTTGAAAGCTCGGTTCTTTAGATATTCGCATTTAACGGATTGAGGCAGAAAATCGTTAAAATCTGGTAGAGTCACTTTGGATGCTAATATTTTACTATATAGACCTCAAAACAATTTTTTTTCTGCCGGTCTTGGAAAGGTGAGTTAATTTTCTACTCAGCACTGAAAGCCGCAATAATTTTGAAGGCTTTGTTTTGGAAATATCGCCATCCAAAGTCATTAAGGTAGGTAGTTGGAGGCAGAAAATCTTTCTTCCTTAAAAAAAAACGAAAAAAGGTGTCAATTATGAATGGTACTTTGTTTGCCTCGTAAAAATAACAAAATAAACAAGAAATGGCAAAAAAAATACAATTAGAGTTTTTTTTTTTAATTCTCAAAAATAGGAAATTTTCCATCTCTTTCCAGCGTTTGTATAAAAATAAAAAATTTAAAAAAACAACGACTATAAGTAAATTAACGAAAACTAACAAATTTGTATAAAAAAAGGTGCAAAAGGTTGAAAAAGTTCTGTTCAATTGGCTTTTTGAGGGGCAGTCAAGCTCTGAAATATTTTTGTCCCTCTGCAAAACAAAATCTCCTTTTTTCCATTTTATAATAGTCTTAGGTTATTTTTTTAGTTTTAATTTCGAACCTATGACAAAACAAACGAAAAATTCCCTTAGGACTTCTAAAACTTGAAAAACTGCTTTAAATGATCCCTTGTGAACAAAGAAATACATAAAGATACCTACATTGATTTGAAAGGAAGGATTCAAGATGTAGCACACATTTCAAAACCTTAAATAAAGAGTTGGTTTTTGGTATACAGCACCCCCCTACAAGTGAAATCTTTGTACACCCATGTAGGTACAATTCTTAAAACAAATATTGCAAATATTTCCGAAAAGGTATTTATTTATATTTTATACATACCTACGTGTTTTTTTATTTCATGACCTTGTGCCACACGTAGTAACCAAAAATCAAAAAACAAAGCTTATCAAAAATACGCAAAACTACACAAAAATACTCATAAACCTATAGTTAACTATACACATACACACAAAACATATTATACCTATCTCGCTTGTCACCCATATCTTGCATCTTGCACCCTATAATCCTTAAAACCAACAAAAAAATAAACAACCACCAAGTAATGAAATACAAAAGGATTTTTAATTCATTTTGTGACTATAAATTCTAATTTTGTTAGATAAAGTTCACAGTGGCTTTCTGTAAGAGAATCAATATAACATGAACCGAAGATAACAAACAAATTTATAAAAACAGTAAAATAACAAAATTGCATGATAAAAATTGATAATGCTCGTGAGCGCTTACGCTTACCAACAGAACAAAACATGTGGCTGTAGCGTTATATTAAAAATTAGAATTAGAATAGAATGTGTAAATTTAACTTGAAGTTTGCGACTTGCAAAGACAGTACATGTTGTTGGAAAAAAACTATTGGCGATTAAAATATGCAACAAATTTCTTCAAAATAGTGAAGTTCAAAAGTCAAAAAAACTTCATCCAGAAAAAAATGTTTTATGTGACTGAATTCCTTCCTTAAATTATATTCTATTTGAAATAAAGAAATATTTCACTGAAAATTGAGTTGTGTGTGTTTTTTTTGTTTATCATTCGGCATTCTGAAATATGGTCACCCTCGCCGTAGGTATAAAGGAAAAATATATTTGTTTGGCCCATAGGCATCTTATAACCGAAAATGCTACTAAATTCACGCATGCGTTTCTGAGAGAATGGTCACGCTTTTCAATTATTTTGATATAACTAAAAATTTAACTACCAAAAGTTTTAAAATTTGTTTCTAATTGTACTTTTTAAGCAAAGATTCTGTCAAGATATGCAAAGACAAAATAAAGAAGAGACTAAAGGCTTTCATATGACTCATCAAAAATTATTTTTTATTTAAAATTGGCAGTGATAGGTATGCCCAAATGTATGTGTCTCAAGCAAGCTTTAGTTTTTTTGAAGCAAAATATATATTTTTGGATGTTTGAATGATGATTGAATTTGAATTCCCACCATAAATCCTACGAAGAATGTTTTCCTACCATTTTTACCACCAAAGCTATTTGTTTCAATCATTTTGGTTGGAAAATCCAACAATCTGGGTGCACTGACTGGCATTACTAAATGAAAACAAAACAAAGTAGAAAAATAACTCAAAACTTATTTTATCAAAAATTTATCGATTATCGATTATTTCTGTCTTCAGTGCTCTTTTTAATTCTAAGTCAAGTACCAAACCATGGTTGTACGGATTTTTAAGATTTAAGAAAAATTGCAAATTAATTAAAATAACTTTTTGCCACAAAGAATTAAAACAAATATTTTTTATATTTGCCATTATTTTACTACTAAAACTGTTGAAAAGTAATGTACAAGTTCATCAGTTCATCTTTTGTGAATTGTTTGTGACTACAAATTCTCATTTAGAAAATCAATGGAACATGAACTGAACATAAACGCAAATATAACTTTTAATTTGAAACAGAACTTCTTTTTGTTTCTATTTTATTCTAAATTAGATTAGATTTGATAAGATTTGATTAGAAAACACACTGCCAATGTTAATGATTTTACTAGATGAATAAATTAAACGAGTTCCCTTTGGGAAATATCGTCCTCAATGAATATAATAGCTGAAATCATCAATGAATTCACTTGCCAAATTGCGATGATTCAGTAAATTAAATTAAATTAGATTAACATTTTTGTTCGAATAAACAGAAATCGGAAAACCAATGAAAACCTTACAAAAATTTAGACCATTTAAACCGATATGGCTGTTGACTAAAAAGAATTTAGTTCTTATAGACTTTCCTTGTTAAAATATTATAAAAGAAACCATCATATTATGGTAGTTAAATTTTCTCCTTTTATTTTTTTATATAATTTTTAAGTGCAGCTTTAGCTTTTTAACATTATTTACACTAAGGGTATCGTTTCGCTTGAGTTCTCTTACATCCTTCCATCCTTCCATAGTGCCAAGGTTTGAATTTAATTAGTTTACTTCTTTAGTTTTTTTAAGTTAATTTTACTTTTTTTATATGTCTACTTTTTATAACTACAAGACCTTTTTTGTTAGGTAGGTAGGTACCTTCAGACTTGTCATATACCTAACAGTGATGAGGAAGACCAAAGAAGTGGGTCTAACAAGTCTGTATACCTTTGGTGATTCTGCCCAAACGTTTTTTTCATTTCCTGCCATAAAATTTCCTCAGAGTCCTCCGCCACATGTACATGTAAATACATACATAAACATATATTTCAAATGAAGGACAAAAAATTCCCAAATTTTTTCAGATTATTCTTTTTATCCCCTAAGTCGCTTTAATTAAATTGGCCTATTAATTTGTAATCGCGTAAGATCTGCCCAAATTCAACGCAGGACGCAGGGTATGTAGATTGAAAGTAAACAAGAAAAAGATGTATTTTCCCTCGTTCTTACCGACATCAATAAACAAAAAAACAATATTTAAAATGGAAAACCATTCATAGAAAGTACCAACTCATGTATTTTAAAAACCCAATTTTAACCGAAGGTGTTTCTGAAAAGAAATTTATTAGAAAATAAACCTTGTAAGAATGGTCTTCTGGCTTTCCAAAAACTACTGTAAGTAAGCATTTTTTTTTTATAAAATTGCCCTTTCTGGCCAAGAGATGACTGCATCCCAACAGTAAAAAAAAGCTTTATACAATAGCAATAGACCGAAACAAAAATATCAAAATTAAAAGTAGTGATTTTGTCCTTACAAAAAACTAAACATAGTTACGTACCTACCTACTCTTTATTTTAAGCGTTTATATTTTGGTTTAAATTCCATGTAACTCCAGAAATTATTAGTGTTTACTTACATTTGACGTTCGCTCTAAATGCCTTAAACTTTACAGCGACTATAAGCGATGAAAATCCCAAATAAAACTAATAATAAACTAAAAATAATAAAATCTTGGAAAACGATCAGATATCCTATAGAAATATCGGAAACTGTCTTCAAATAATTCCTGCATAGATGTAGTGAAAAGAAGCAACATTGCTAAAGAAATTAAAAATCTCAAAACAAATACCCAAGATTTGAATATCAAAATTAAAATTGTAAACGAAATATAATCTACATACATACATACTGTAAGTAGTATGCATAAATCTATAAACATACCTACCTCAAGCTAATATGCAAAAACAATAAAGTCATAGAAAACAATTGTATTATTGTTACCATTGTCCTAACAACAGATTCATTAGTCTCACTTTGTCCCATTAATGTTGCGAAAATCTTAATAATACAACCCTCTCTTTCTTCTCATTCATTCTGCTTTTAAAATTTCCTTCTATCTCAATTCTCAAATATCAAAGACAGATGTTAGCGCCGACTGTCGTCGGCCTATGAAAATTAAAAAAATTGGCTCCTGATAGTACTATAGATTCTATATACAATGATACTCGCATGATAGAAATTTTTCGTATGATAGAAATCAGCGCATTGTATGATAATTTATTGTGAACAATATGGCAGCACTTCAGTCTTAAGATATCCGTCGAACTGAACGGACGTGTTTTAGGGACGTGTCTTATGATATCCTTTGTGCTGAACGGACGTGTTAAGTTAAGTTAAGTTAAGTTAAGTTAAGTTAAGTTAAGTTAAGTTAAGTTAAGTTAAGTTAAGTTAAGTTAAGTTAAGTTAAGTTAAGTTAAGTTAAGTTAAGTTGGACTTGGACTTGGACTTGAACTTGGACTTGGACTTGGACTTGGACTTGGACTTGGACTTGGACTTGGACTTGGACTTGGACTTGGACTTGGACTTGGACTTGGACTTGGACTTGGACTTGGACTTGGACTTGGACTTGGACTTGGACTTGGACTTGGACTTGGACTTGGACTTGGACTTGGACTTGGACTTGGACTTGGACTTGGACTTGGACTTGGACTTGGACTTGGACTTGGACTTGGACTTGGACTTGGACTTGGACTTGGACTTGGACTTGGACTTGGACTTGGACTTGGACTTGGACTTGGACTTGGACTTGGACTTGGACTTGGACTTGGACTTGGACTTGCACATGGACTTGGACTTGGACTTGGACTTGGACTTGGACTTGGACTTGGACTTGGACTTGGACTTGGACTTGGACTTGCACATGCACATGCACTTGCACTTCGACTTCGACTTAGAAAGTTGGATAGAAAAACGATGTCTTTTCAAAGTTACTCAAATAAATCATGACGCATATCACTGGGCAGGTCTATTCAAGCCCTGTACAGGTATCGAATCTAATTTTAATTTGATTTCTTTTTTCAGGAGATATTTAAAAAATGGCTTAGAAAAACGACGTCTTTTCAAAGTTAATTAAATAAATCATGACGCACATCACTGGTAAGGTCTGTTCAAGCCCTATACAGGTATCGAAACTAATTTTATTTTGATTGATTTTTTCAGGAGTAATTTCAAAATTAGCTTAGAAAAACGACGTCTTTTCAAAGGCTTTCAAATAAATCATGACGCACATCACTGGAAAGGTCTGTTCAAGTCCTATACAGGTATCGAAACTAATTTTATTTTGATCGATTTTTTCAGGAGTTTTTTAAAAAATTGCTTAGAAAAACGACGTCTTTTCAAAGTTAATCAAATAAATCATGACGTACATCACTGCAAAGGTCTGTTCAAGTGCTATACAGGTATCGAAACTAATTATATTTTTATTGAATTTTTCGGGAGTTTTTTAAAAAATTTGCTTAGAAAAACGACGTCTTTTCAAAGTTAATCAAATAAATCATGACGCACATCACTGCAAAGGTCTGTTCAAGCTCATACAGGTATCGAAACTAATTTTATTTTGATTGATTTTTTCAGGAGTTATTTCAAAATTTGCTTAGAAAAATTACGTCTTTTCAAAGTTAATAAAATAAATCATGACGCACATAACTGGAAAGGTCTAGTCAAGCCCTATACACGTATCGAATATAATTTTAATTTAATTTATTTCTTAAGGAGATATTTCAAAATTTGCTTAGAAAAACGACGTCTTTTCAAAGTTAATCGAATAAATCATGACGTACATCACTGTTAAGGTCTGTTCAAGTTCTATACAGGTATCGAAACTAATTATATTTTGATTGAATTTTTCGGGAGTTTTTTAAAAAAAATTGCTTAGAAAAACGACGTCTTTTCAAAGTTAATCAAATAAATCATGACGTACATCACTGCAAAGGTCTGTTCAAGTGCTATACAGGTATCGAAACTAATTATATTTTGATTGAATTTTTCGGGAGTTTTTGAAAAAATTTGCTTAGAAAAACGACGTCTTTTCAAAGTTAATCAAATAAATCATGACGCACATCACTGCAAAGGTCAGTTCAAGCCCTATACAGGAATCGAAACTAATTTTATTTCGATTGATTTTTTCAGGAGTTATTTCAAAATTTGCTTAGAAAAACGACGTCTTTTCAAAGTTAATCAAATAAATCATGACGCACATAACTGGAAAGGCCTGTTCAAGCCCTATAGAGATATCGAATCTAATTTTAATTTAATTTATTTTTTAAGGAGATATTTCAAAATTTGCTTAGAAAAACGACGTCTTTTCAAAGTTAATCAAATAAATCATGACGTACATCACTGCAAAGGTCTGTTCAAGCCCTATACAGGCATCGAAACTAATTATATTTTGATTGAATTTTTCGGGAGTTTTTTAAAAAAATTGCTTAGAAAAACGACCATTTTCAAAGTTAATCAAATAAATCATGACGCACATAACTGGAAAGGCCTGTTCAAGCCCTATAGAGATATCGAATCTAATTTTAATTTAATTTATTTTTTAAGGAGATATTTCAAAATTTGCTTAGAAAAACGACGTCTTTTCAAAGTTAATCAAATAAATCATGACGTACATCACTGCAAAGGTCTGTTCAAGTTCTATACAGGTATCGAAACTAATTATATTTTGATTGAATTTTTCAGGAGTTATTTAAAAAATTTGCTTAGAAAAACGACGTTTTTCAAAGTTAATCAAATAAATCATGACGCACATCACTGCAAAGGTCTGTTCAATTCCTATACAGGTATAGAAACTAATTTTATTTTGATTGATTTTTTCAGGAGATATTTTAAAATTTGCTTAGAAAAACGACGTCTTTTCAAAGTTAATAAAATAAATCATGACGCACATCACTGCAAAGGTATGTTCAAGTCCTATACAGGTATCGAAACTAATTATATTTTGATTGATTTTTTCAGGAGATATTTCAAAATTTGCTTAGAAGAATGACGTCTTTTCAAAGTTAATCAAATAAATCATGACGTACATCACTGCAAAGGTCTGTTCAAGTCCTATACAGGTATCGAAACTAATTATATTTTGATTGAATTTTTCTGGAGTTATTTAAAAAATTTGCTTAGAAAAACTACGTTTTTCAAAGTTAATCAAATAAATCATGACTTAAATCACTGCAAAGGTATGTTCAAGTCCTATACAGGTATCGAAACTAATTTTATTTTGATTGATTTTTTCAGGAGATATTTCAAAATTTGCTTAGAAAAATGACGTCTTTTCAAAGTTAATAAAATAAATCATGACGTACATCACTGCAAAGGTCTGTTCAAGCCCTATACAGGTATCGAAACTAATTTTAATTTGATTTATTTTTTCAGGAGATATTTCAAAATTTGCTCAGAAAAGCGACGTCTTTTCAAAGTTAATCAAATAAATCATGACGCACATCACTGGAAAGGTCTGTTCAAGCCCTATACAGATATCGAAATTAATTTTATTTTGATTGATTTTTTCAGAAGTTATTTCAAAATTTGCTTAGAAAAACGACGTCTTTTCAAAGTTAATCAAATAAATCATGACGCACATCACTAGAAAGGTCCGTTCAAGTCTTATACAGGCATCGAAACTGATTTTATTTTGATTGATTTTTGTAGGAGATATTTCAAAATTTGTTTTGAAAAACGACGTTTTTTAAAGTTCATCAAATAAATCATGACGCACATCACTGGAAAGGTCTGTTCAAGCCCTATCTAGGTATCGAAACTTATTTTATTTTGATCAATTTTTGTAGGAGATATTTCAAAATTTGGTTAGAAAAATGACGTTTTTTTCAAAGATCAACAAATAAATCATGACGCACATCACTGGAAAGGTCTATTCAAGCCCTATCCAGTTATGAACATTAATTTAATTTTGAATGATATTTTGGGAGATATTTCAAAATTTCCATAGAACCATTTTATTTTAATTTTTAAATGGTATAGTTTTAATTGTATATTAAGTCATACAAATTATGAGACAAAAATGAAAAAAAGCGTGAAGTGCCATGTTTAAATCAGCTAAAACAACTTCATTGATAGTTTGAGTTGAAAAAAGAATGCCATCTTAGTTTTTGATAGAAAAAAGAAATTAAAATGATTGCAGACGTTTAAAAGAAAAAATCATTTACCTATATATGTAGGTACGAAATTCTTAAAACATTTTAAAGGCCAGATTTTGAAATGGAATTTCAACGTTGAAGTTATAATTTTGTTTTAAGAAATATAATTTTAGTCAATATTTAAAAAAAAAATTGTGAATTCTGTTCAAAATTCTGTGTAGACAAGCACAAATGTTCTTTTTAATATTCAATGCTCTTTTTCATTTTTAGTCAATATTTTTGAAAAATATTGTGAATTCTGTTCAAAATTCTGTGTAGACAAGCACAAATGTTCTTTTTAATATTCGATGCTCTTTTTCATTTTTAGTCAAATGCTGAAAACGACATGTAAAAATCTTTCTTTAAACAAAAACTGTTAGGTACCCACTTTCACATTTAAAAAAAAAAACGAAAAAAGGTGTCAATTATGAATGGTACTTTGTTTGCCTCGTAAAAATAACAAAATAAACAAGAAAAGGCAAAAAAAATACAATTAATGTTTTTTTTTTAATTCTCAAAAATAGAAAATTTTCCATCTGTTCCAGCGTTTGACTAAAAATAGAAAATGTAAAAAACAACGACTATAAGTAAATTAACGAAAACTAACAAATTTGTATAAAAAAAGGTGCAAAAGGTAGAAATAGTTCTGTTCAATTGGCTTTTTGAGGGGCAGTCAAGCTCTGAAATATTATTAAAATTTTTGTCCCTCTGCAAAACAAAATCTCTTTTTTTCCATTTTATAATATAAGTAAAAACAAAGTAGAAAAATAACTCAAAACTTATTTTATCAAAAATTTATCGATTATTTCTGTTTTCAGTGCTCTTTTTAATTCTAAGTCAAGTACCAAACCATGGTTGTACGTATTTATAAGATTTAAGAAAAATTGCAAATTAATTAAAATACTCGTAACTTTTTGCCACAAGGAATTAAAACAAATATTTTTTATATTTGCCATTATTTTACTACTAAAACTGTTGAAAAGTAATGTACAAGTTCATCAGTTCATCTTTTGTGAATTGTTTGTGACTACAAATTCTCATTTAGAAAATCAATGGAACATGAACTGAACATAAACGCAAATATAACTTTTAATTTGAAACAGAACTTCTTTTTGTTTCTATTTTATTCTAAATTAGATTAGATTTGATAAGATTTGATTAGAAAACACACTGCCAATGTTAATGATTTTACTAGATGAATAAAATAAACGAGTTCCCTTTGGGAAATATCGTCCTCAATGAATATAATAGCTGAAATCATCAATGAATTCACTTGCCAAATTGCGATGATTCAGTAAATTAAATTAAATTAGATTAACATTTTTGTTCGAATAAACAGAAATCGGAAAACCAATGAAAACCTTACAAAAATTTAGACCATTTAAACCGATATGGCTGTTGACTAAAAAGAATTTAGTTCTTATAGACTTTCCTTGTTAAAATATTATAAAAGAAACCATCATATTATGGTAGTTAAATTTTCTCCTTTTATTTTTTTATATAATTTTTAAGTGCAGCTTTAGCTTTTTAACATTATTTACACTAAGGGTATCGTTTCGCTTGAGTTCTCTTACATCCTTCCATCCTTCCATAGTGCCAAGGTTTGAATTTAATTATTTTACTTCTTTAGTTTTTTTAAGTTAATTTTACTTTTTTTATATGTCTACTTTTTATAACTACAAGACCTTTTTTGTTAGGTAGGTAGGTACCTTCAGACTTGTCATATACCTAACAGTGATGAGGAAGACGAAAGAAGTGGGTCTAACAAGTCTGTATACCTTTGGTGATTCTGCCCAAACGTTTTTTTCATTTCCTGCCATAAAATTTCCTCAGAGTCCTCCGCCACATGTACATGTAAATACATACATAAACATATATTTCAAATGAAGGACAAAAAATTCCCAAATTTTTTCAGATTATTCTTTTTATCCCCTAAGTCGCTTTAATTAAATTGGCCTATTAATTTGTAATCGCGTAAGATCTGCCCAAATTCAACGCAGGACGCAGGGTATGTAGATTGAAAGTAAACAAGAAAAAGATGTATTTTCCCTCGTTCTTACCGACATCAATAAACAAAAAAAACAATATTTAAAATGGAAAACCATTCATAGAAAGTACCTACTCATGTACTCGTATGTTAAAAACCCACTTTTTTCATAAATTTAAGTTTGAAACAATTTTAACCGAAGGTGTTTCTGAAAAGAAATTTATTAGAAAATAAACCTTGTAAGAATGGACTTCTGGCTTTCCAAAAACTACTGTAAGTAAGCATTTTTTTTTATAAAATTGCCCTTTCTGGCCAAGAGATGGAAATACAATCCCCTCCAGTATGATTTTTTCTTGTATACTTTCAATATCTACGGTGGGTGTCAAAACATTATTTATGGAGTAACATGAAATTTAAACAAAAAAATATGGGCAAAATAAAAAAAACTGCATCCCAACAGTAAAAGAAAGCTTTATACAATAGCAATAGACCGAAACAAAAATATCAAAATTAAAAGTAGTGATTTTTTCCTTACAAAAAACTAAACATACTCGTAGTTACGTACCTACCTACTCTTTATTTTAAGCGTTTATATTTTGGTTTAAATTCCATGTAACTCCAGAAATTATTAGTGTTTACTTACATTTGACGTTCGCTCTAAATGCCTTAAACTTTACAGCGACTATAAGCGATGAAAATCCCAAATAAAACTAATAATAAACTAAAAATAATAAAATCTTGGAAAACGATCAGATATCCTATAGAAATATCGGAAACTGTCTTCAAATAATTCCTGCATAGATGTAGTGAAAAGAAGCAACATTGCTACAGAAATTAAAACTCTCAAGACAAATACCCAAGATTTGAATATCAAAATTAAAATTGTAAACGAAATATAATCTACATACATACATACTGTAAGTAGTATGCATAAATCTATAAACAAACCTACCTCAAGCTAATATGCAAAAACAATAAAGTCATAGAAAACAATTGTATTATTTTTATTTCCTTCGTGACCATTGTCCTAACAACAGATTCATTAGTCTCACTTTGTCCCATTAATGTCGCGAAAATCTAAATAATACAACCCTCCCTTTCTTCATTCATTCATTCATTCTGCTTTTAAATTTTCCTTCTTTCTCAATTCTCAAATATCGAAGACAGATGTTAGCGCCGATTGTCGTCGGCCTAAGAAAATTAAAAAAATTGGCTCCTGATAGAACTATAGATTCTATATACAATGATACTCGCATGATAGAAATTTTTCGTATGATAGAAATCAGCGCATTGTATGATAATTTATTGTGAACAACATGGCAGCACTTCAGTCTTAAGATATCCGTCGAACTGAACGGACGTGTTTTAGGTAGTCTTATGATATCCTTTGTGCTGAACAGACGTGTTAAGTTAAGTTAAGTTAAGTTAAGTTAAGTTAAGTTAAGTTAAGTTAAGTTAAGTTAAGTTAAGTTAAGTTAAGTTAAGTTAAGTTAAGTTAAGTTAAGTTAAGTTAAGTTAAGTTAAGTTAAGTTAAGTTAAGTTAAGTTAAGTTAAGTTAAGTTAAGTTAAGTTAAGTTAAGTTAAGTTAAGTTAAGTTAAGTTAAGTTAAGTTAAGTTAAGTTAAGTTAAGTTAAGTTAAGTTAAGTTAAGTTAAGTTAAGTTAAGTTAAGTTAAGTTAAGTTAAGTTAAGTTAAGTTAAGTTAAGTTAAGTTAAGTTAAGTTAAGTTAAGTTAAGTTAAGTTAAGTTAAGTTAAGTTAAGTTAAGTTAAGTTAAGTTAAGTTAAGTTAAGTTAAGTTAAGTTAAGTTAAGTTAAGTTAAGTTAAGTTAAGTTAAGTTAAGTTAAGTTAAGTTAAGTTAAGTTAAGTTAAGTTAAGTTAAGTTAAGTTAAGTTAAGTTAAGTTAAGTTAAGTTAAGTTAAGTTAAGTTAAGTTAAGTTAAGTTAAGTTAAGTTAAGTTAAGTTAAGTTAAGTTAAGTTGGACTTGGACTTGGACTTGGACTTAGACTTGGAATTGGCTTTGGACGTGGACTTGGACTTGAAATTGGACTTGGATTTGGACTTGGACTTGGACTTGGATTTGGACTTGGACTTGGACTTGAACTTGGACTTGGACTTGGACTTGGACTTGGACATGGACTTGGACTTGGACTTTAACTTGGACTTGGACTTGGACTTGGACTTGGACTTGGACTTGGACTTGGACTTGGACTTGGACTTGAACTTGGACTAGGAATTGGACTTGGACTTGGACTTGGACTTGGACTTGGACTTGGACTTGGACTTGGACTTGGATTTGGACTTGGACTTGGACTTGGACTTGGACTTGGACTTGGACTTGGACTTGGACTTGGACTTGGACTTGGACCTTGACTTGGATTTGGACTTGGACTTGGACTTGGACTTGGACTTGGACTTGGACTTGGTCTTGGACCTGGACTTGGACTTGGACTTGGACTTGGACTTGGACTTGGACTTGGACTTGGACTTGGACTTGGACTTGGACTTGGACTTGGACTTGGACTTGGAGTTGGACTTGGACTTGGACTTGGACTTGGACTTGGACTTTGACTTTGACTTGGACTCGGACTTGGACTTGGACTTGGACTTGGACCTGGACTTGGACTTGGACTTGGACTTGGACTTGGACTTGGACTTGGACTTGGACTTGGACTTGGACTTGGACTTGGACTTGGACTTGGACTTGGACTTGGACTTGGACTTGGACTTGGACTTGGACTTGGACTTGGACTTGGACTTGGACTTGGACTTGGACTTGGACTTGGACTTGGACTTGGACTTGGACTTGGACTTGGACTTGGACTTGGACTTGGACTTGGACTTGGACTTGGACTTGGACTTGGACTTGGACTTGGACTTGGACTTGGACTTGGACTTGGACTTGGACACCGACTTGGACTTGGACACCGACTTGGACTTGGACTTGGACTTGGACTTGGACTTGGACTTGGACTTGGACCTTGACTTGGATTTGGACTTGGACTTGAGCTTGGACCTGTACTTGGACTTGGACTTGGACTTGGACTTGGACTTGGACTTGGACTTGGACTTGGACTTGGACTTGGACTTGGACTTGGACTTGGACTTGGACTTGGACTTGGACTTGGACTTGGACTTGGACTTGGACTTGGACTTGGACTTGGACTTGGACTTGGACTTGGACTTGGACTTGGACTTGGACTTGGACTTGGACTTTAACTTGGACTTGGACTTGGACTTGGACTTGGACTTGGACTTGGACTTGGACTTAGACTTGGACTTGGACTTGAACTTGGACTAGGAATTGGACTTGGACTTGGACTTGGACTTGGACTTGAACTTGGACTTGGACTTGGACTTGGACTTGGACTTGGACTTGGACTTGGACTTGGACTTGGACTTGGACTTGGACTTGGACTTTAACTTGGACTTGGACTTGGACTTGGACTTTAACTTGGACTTGGACTTGGACTTGGACTTGGACTTGGACTTGGACTTGGACTTGGACTTGGACTTGGACTTGGACTTGGACTTGGACTTGGACTTGGACTTGGACTTGGACTTGGACTTGGACTTGGACTTGGACTTGAACTTGGACTAGGAATTGGACTTGGACTTGGACTTGGACTTGGACTTGGACTTGGACTTGGACTTGGACTTGGACTTGGACTTGGACTTGGACTTGGACTTGGACTTGGACTTGGACTTGGACTTGGACTTGGACTTGGACTTGGACTTGGACTTGGACTTGGACTTGGACTTGGACTTGGAGTTGGACTTGGACTTGGACTTGGACTTGGACTTGGACTTGGACTTGCACATGCACTTGCACTTGGACTTCGACTTAGAAAGTTGGATAGAAAAACGATGTCTTTTCAAAGTTACTCAAATAAATCATGACGCATATCACTAGGCAGGTCTATTCAAGCCCTATAGAGGTATTGAAATTAATTTTATTTTGATTTATTTTTTCAGGAGATATTTGCAAATTTGCATAGAAAAACGACGTCTTTTCAAAGTTAAACAAATAAATCATGACGCACATCACTGGAAAAGTCTATTCAAGCCCTATGCAGGTATAAAAACTAATTTTAATTTGATTGATTTTTCAAGAGATATTTAAAAATTGGCATAAAAAAAGACGTCTTTTTCAGGCTAAACAAATTAATCATGGAGCACATCACTGGAAAGGTCTGTTCAAGCCCTATACAGGTATCGAATTTAATATTGATTTGATTGATTTTTTCAGGAGTTATTTAAAAATTTTCTTAGAAAAACGACGTCATTTCAAAGTTAATCAAAGAAATCATGACGTACATCACTGCAAAGGTCTGTGCAAGTCCTATACAGGTATCGAAACTAATTTTATTTTGATTGATTTTTTCAGGAGATATTTCAAAATTTGCTAAGAAAAACTACGTCTTTTCAAAGTTAATCAAATAAATCATGACGCACATCACTGGAAAAGTCTGCTCAAGTCTTATACAGGCATCGAAAGTGATTTTATTTTGATTGATTTTTGTAGATGATATTTCAAAATTTGTTTTGAAAAACGACGTTTTTTAAAGTTAATCAAATAAATCATGACACACATCACTGGAAAGGTCTGTTCAAGCCCTATACAGGTATTGAAACTAATTTTATTTTGATTGATTTTTTCAGGAGTTATTTCAAAATTTGCTTAGAAAAATTACGTCTTTTCAAAGTTAATAAAATAAATCATGGCGCACATCACTGGAAAGGTCTGTTCAAGCCCTATACAGGTATCGCATCCAATTTTAATTTGATTCATTTTTTCAGGAGATATTTAAAAATTTGCTTTGAAGAATGACGTCTTTTCAAAGTTAATAAAATAAATTATGACGCACATCACTGCAAAGGTCTGTTCAAGTCCTATACAGGTATCGAAACTAATTTTATTTTGATTGATTTTTACAGGAGATATTTCAAAATTTGCTTAGAAAACTGACGTCTTTTCAGAGTTAATAAAATAAATCATGACGCACATCACTGGAAAGGTCTGTTCAAGCCCTATACAGGTATCGCATCCAATTATAATTTGATTTATTTTTTTAGGAGATATTTAAAAATTTGCTCAGAAAAACGACGTCTTTTCAAAGTTAATCAAATAAATCATGACGCACATCACTGCAAAGGTCTGTTCAAGTCCTATACAGGTATCGAAACTAATTTTATTTTGATTGATTTTTTCAGGAGTTATTTCAAAATTTGCTTAGAAAAATGACTTTTTTTCAAAGTTAATAAAATAAATCATGACGCACATCACTGGAAAGGTCTGTTCAAGTCCTATACAGTTATCGAAACTAATTTTATTTTGATCGATTTTTTCAGGAGATATTTCAAAATTTGCTTTGAAAAATTACGTCTTTTCAAAGTTAATCAAATAAATCATGACGCACATCACTGGAAAGGTCTGTTCAAGCCCTATACAGGTATCGCATTAATTTTAATTTGATTCATTTTTTCAGGAGATATTTAAAAATTTGCTCAGAAAAACGACGTCTTTTCAAAGTTAATCAAATAAATCATGACGCACATCACTGCAAAGGTCTGTTCAAGTCCTATACAGGTATCGAAACTAATTTTATTTTGATTGATTTTTTCAGGAGATATTTCAAAATTTGCTTAGAAAACTGACGTCTTTTCAGAGTTAATAAAATAAATCATGACGCACATCACTGGAAAGGTCTATTCAAGCCCTATACAGGTATCGCATCCAATTTTAATTTGATTTATTTTTTCAGGAGATATTTAAAAATTTGCTCAGAAAAACGACGTCTTTTCAAAGTTAATCAAATAAATCATGACGCACATCACTGCAAAGGTCTGTTCAAGCCCTATACAGGTATCGAAACTAATTTTATTTTGATTGATTTTTTCAGGAGTTATTTCAAAATTTGCTTTGAAAAATTACGTCTTTTCAAAGTTAATAAAATAAATCATGACGCACATCACTGGAAAGGTCTGTTCAAGCCCTATACAGGTATCGCATCCAATTTTAATTTGATTTATTTTTTCAGGAGATATTTAAAAACTTGCTCAGAAAAACGACGTCTTTTCAAAGTTAATCAAATAAATCATGACGCACATCACTGCAAAGGTCTGTTCAAGCCCTATACAGGTATCGAAACTAATTTTATTTTGATTGATTTTTTCAGGAGTTATTTCAAAATTTGCTTAGAAAAATGACTTTTTTTCAAAAATAATAAAATAAATCATGACGCACATCACTGGAAAGGTCTGTTCAAGCCCTATACAGGTATCGCATCCAATTTTAATTTGATTCATTTTTTCAGGAGATATTTAAAAATTTGCTCAGAAAAACGACGTCTTTTCAAAGTTAATCAAATAAATCATGACGCACATCACTGCAAAGGTCTGTTCAAGTCCTATACAGGTATCGAAACTAATTTTATTTTGATTGATTTTTTCAGGAGATATTTCAAAATTTGCTTAGAAAACTGACGTCTTTTCAGAGTTAATAAAATAAATCATGACGCACATCACTGGAAAGGTCTGTTCAAGCCCTAAACAGGTATCGAATCTAATTTTAATTTGATTTACTTTTTCAGGAGATATTTAAAAATTTGCTTAGAAAAACGACGTCTTTTCAAAGTTAATCAAATAAATCATGACGCACATTACTGGAAAGGTCTAATCAAGCCCTATACAGGCATCGAAACTAATTTTATTTTGATTGATTTTTTCAGGAGTAATTTCAAAATTTGCTTAGAAAAACGACGTCTTTTCAAAGTTAATCAAATAAATCATGACGCACATCACTGCAAAGGTCTGTTCAAGTCCTATACAGGTATCGAAACAAATTTTATTTTGATTGATTTTTTCAGGAGTTATTTCAAAATTTGCTTAGAAAAACGACGTCTTTTCAAAATTAATAAAATAAATCATGACGCACATCACTGGAAAGGTCTGTTCAAGCCCTATACTAGTATCGAAACTAATTTTATTTTGATTGATTTTTTCAGGAGTTATTTCAAAATTTGCTTAGAAAAACGATGTCTTTTCAAAGATAATCAAATAAATCATGACGCACATCACTGCAAAGGTCTGTTAAAGCCCTATACAGATATCAAAACTTATTTTATTTTGATTGATTTTTTCAGGAGATATTTAAAAATTTGCTTAGAAAAACGACGTCTTTTCAAAGTTAATAAAATACATCATGACGCACATCACTGGAAACGTCTGTTCAAGCCCTATACAGATATCGAAACTAATTTTATTTTGATTGATTTTTTCAGGAGTTATTTCAAAATTTGCTTAGAAAAATGACTTTTTTTCAAAAATAATAAAATAAATCATGACGCACATCACTGGAAAGGTCTGTTCAAGCCCTATACAGGTATCGCATCCAATTTTAATTTGATTCATTTTTTTAGGAGATATTTAAAAATTTGCTCAGAAAAACGACGTCTTTTCAAATTTAATCAAATAAATCATGATGCACATCACTGCAAAGGTCTGTTCAAGTCCTATACAGGTATCGAAACTAATTTTATTTTGATTGATTTTTTCAGGAGATATTTCAAAATTTGCTTAGAAAACTGACGTCTTTTCAGAGTTAATAAAATAAATCATGACGCACATCACTGGAAAGGTCTGTTCAAGCCCTAAACAGGTATCGAATCTAATTTTAATTTGATTTACTTTTTCAGGAGATATTTAAAAATTTGCTTTGAAGAATGACGTCTTTTCAAAGTTAATCAAATAAATCATGACGCACATCACTGCAAAGGTCTGTTCAAGTCCTATACAGGTATCGAAACTAATTATATTTTGATTGATTTTTTCAGGAGTTATTTCAAAATTTGCTTAGAAAAACGACGTCTTTTCAAAGTTAATCAAATAAATCATGACGCACATCACTGGAAAGGTCTGTTCAAGTCCTATACAGGTATCGAAACTAATTTTATTTTGATTGATTTTTTCAGGAGATATTTCAAAATTTGCTTAGAAAAATGACGTCTTTTCAAAGTTAATCAAATAAATCATGACGAACATCACTGCAAAGGTCTGTTCAAGTCCTATACAGGTATCGAAACTTATTTTATTTTGATTGATTTTTTCAGGAGATATTTCAAAATTTGCTTAGAAAAACGACGTCTTTTCAAAGTTAATCAAATAAATCATGACGCACATCACTGCAAAGGTCTGTTCAAGTCCTATACTCTTATCGAAACTAATTTTATTTTGATTAATTTTTTCAGGAGATATTTAAAAATTTGCTTTGAAGAATGACGGCTTTTCAAAGTTAATAAAATAAATCATGACGCACATCACTGCAAAGGTCTGTTCAAGCCCTATACAGGTATCGAAACTAATTTTATTTTGATTGATTTTTTCAGGAGATATTTCAAAATTTGCTTAGAAAAACTACGTCTTTTCAAAGTTAATCAAATAAATCATGACGCACATCACTGGAAAAGTCTGCTCAAGTCTTATACAGGCATCGAAACTGATTTTATTTTGATTGATTTTTATAGAAGATATTTCAAAATTTGTTTTGAAAAACGACGTTTTTTAAAGTTAATCAAATAAATCATGACGCACATCACTGAAAAGGTCTGTTCAAGCCCTATACAGGTATCGAAACTTATTTTATTTTGATTGATTTTTTCAGGATTTATTTCAAAATTTGCTTAGAAAAACGACGTCTTTTCAAAGTTAATCAAATAAATCATGACGCACATCACTGCAAAGGTCTGTTCAAGTCCTATACTCTTATCGAAACTAATTTTATTTTGATTGATTTTTTCAGGAGATATTTAAAAATTTGCTTTGAAGAATGACGTCTTTTCAAAGTTAATGAAATAAATCATGACGCACATCACTGCAAAGGTCTGTTCAAGTCCTATACAGGTATCGAAACTAATTTTATTTTGATTTATTTTTTCAGGAGATATTTCAAAATTTGCTTAGAAAAACTACGTCTTTTCAAAGTTAATCAAATAAATCATGACGCACATCACTGGAAAAGTCTGTTCAAGTCTTATACAGGCATCGAAACTGATTTTATTTTGATTGATTTTTGTAGAAGATATTTCAAAATTTGTTTTGAAAAACGACGTTTTTTAAAGTTAATCAAATAAATCATGACGCACATCACTGAAAAGGTCTGTTCAAGCCCTATACAGGTATCGAAACTTATTTTATTTTGATTGATTTTTTCAGGATTTATTTCAAAATTTGCTTAGAAAAACGACGTCTTTTCAAAGTTAATCAAATAAATCATGACGCACATCACTGAAAAGGTCTGTTCAAGTCCTATACTCTTATCGAAACTAATTTTATTTTGATTAATTTTTTCAGGAGATATTTAAAAATTTGCTTTGAAGAATGACGTCTTTTCAAAGTTAATAAAATAAATCATGACGCACATCACTGGAAAGGTCTGTTCAAGCCCTATACTAGTATCGAAACTAATTTTATTTTGATTGATTTTTTCAGGAGTTATTTCAAAATTTGCTTAGAAAAACGATGTCTTTTCAAAGTTAATCAAATAAATCATGACGCACATCACTGCAAAGGTCTGTTAAAGCCCTATACAGGTATCGAAACTAATTTTATTTTGATTGATTTTTTCAGGAGATATTTAAAAATTTCCTTAGAAAAACGACGTCTTTTCAAAGTTAATAAAATACATCATGACGCACATCACTGGAAACGTCTGTTCAAGCCCTATACAGGTATAGAAACTAATTTTATTTTGATTGATTTTTTCAGGAGTTATTTCAAAATTTGCTTAGAAAAACGACGTCTTTTCAAAGTTAATCAAATAAATCATGACCTACATCACTGGAAAGGTCTGTTCAAGTCCTATACAGGTATCGAAACTAATTTTATTTTGATTGATTTTTTCAGGAGATATTTCAAAATTTGCTTAGAAAAACGACGTCTTTTCAAAGTAAATCAAATAAATCATGACGTACATCACTGCAAAGGTCTGTTCAAGTCCTATACTCTTATCGAAACTAATTTTATTTTGATTGATTTTTTCAGGAGTTATTTCAAAATTTGCTTAGAAAAACGACGTCTTTTCAAAGTTAATCAAATAAATCATGACGCACATCACTGCAAAGGTCTGTTCAAGTCCTATACTCTTATCGAAACTAATTTTATTTTGATTTATTTTTTCAGGAGATATTTCAAAATTTGCTTAGAAAAACTACGTCTTTTCAAAGTTAATCAAATAAATCATGACGCACATCACTGGAAAAGTCTGTTCAAGTCTTATACAGGCATCGAAACTGATTTTATTTTGATTGATTTTTGTAGAAGATATTTCAAAATTTGTTTTGAAAAACGACGTTTTTTAAAGTTAATCAAATAAATCATGACGCACATCACTGAAAAGGTCTGTTCAAGCCCTATACAGGTATCGAAACTTATTTTATTTTGATTGATTTTTTCAGGATTTATTTCAAAATTTGCTTAGAAAAACGACGTCTTTTCAAAGTTAATCAAATAAATCATGACGCACATCACTGAAAAGGTCTGTTCAAGTCCTATACTCTTATCGAAACTAATTTTATTTTGATTAATTTTTTCAGGAGATATTTAAAAATTTGCTTTGAAGAATGACGTCTTTTCAAAGTTAATAAAATAAATCATGACGCACATCACTGGAAAGGTCTGTTCAAGCCCTATACTAGTATCGAAACTAATTTTATTTTGATTGATTTTTTCAGGAGTTATTTCAAAATTTGCTTAGAAAAACGATGTCTTTTCAAAGTTAATCAAATAAATCATGACGCACATCACTGCAAAGGTCTGTTAAAGCCCTATACAGGTATCGAAACTAATTTTATTTTGATTGATTTTTTCAGGAGATATTTAAAAATTTCCTTAGAAAAACGACGTCTTTTCAAAGTTAATAAAATACATCATGACGCACATCACTGGAAACGTCTGTTCAAGCCCTATACAGGTATAGAAACTAATTTTATTTTGATTGATTTTTTCAGGAGTTATTTCAAAATTTGCTTAGAAAAACGACGTCTTTTCAAAGTTAATCAAATAAATCATGACCTACATCACTGGAAACGTCTGTTCAAGTCCTATACAGGTATCGAAACTAATTTTATTTTGATTGATTTTTTCAGGAGATATTTCAAAATTTGCTTAGAAAAACGACGTCTTTTCAAAGTAAATCAAATAAATCATGACGCACATCACTGGAAAGGTCTGTTCAAGCCCTATACAGGTATCGAATCTTATTTTAATTTGATTTATTTTTCAGGAGATATTTTAAAAGTGTCTAAGAAAAACGATGTATTTTCAAAGTTGATAAAATAAATCATGACGCACATCACTGGAAAGATCTGTTCAAGCCCTATACAGGTATCGAAACTAATTTTATTTTGATTGATTTTTTCAGGAGATATTTCAAAATTTGTTTTGAAAAACGACGTTTTTTAAAGTTAATCAAATAAATCATGACGCACATCACTGAAAAGGTCTGTTCAAGCCCTATACAGGTATCGAAACTTATTTTATTTTGATTCATTTTTGTAGGAGATATTTCAAAATTTGCTTAGAAAAACGACGTTTTTTCATAGTTCATCAAATAAATCATGACGCACATCACTGGAAAGGTCTATTCAAGCCCTATCTAGGTATCGAAACTTATTTTATTTTGATCAATTTTTGTAGGAGATATTTCAAAATTTGGTTAGAAAAATGACGTTTTTTCAAAGTTCATCAAGTAAATCATGACGCACATCACTGGAAAGGTCTATTCAAGCCCTATCCAGGTATCAACATTAATTTAATTTTGAATGAAGATTTTGGGAGATATTTCAAAATTTCCATAGAACCATTTTATTTTAATTTTTAAATGGTATAATTTTAATTGTATATTAAGTCATACAAATTATGAGACAAAAATGAAAAAAAGCGTGAAGTGCCATGTTTAAATCAGCTAAAACAACTTCATTGATAGTTTGAGGTGAAAAAAGAATATCATTTTAGTTTTTTATAGAAAAAAGAAATTAAAATGATTGCAGACGTTTAAAAGAAAAAATCATTTTAAAGGCCAGATTTTTAAATGGAATTTCAACGTTGAAGTTATAATTTTTTTTTAAACTAATATTTATTTTTTTAGCGAAATTTTTTTAAGAATTAGAATTTTAGTTAATATTTTAAAAAAAATTGTGAATTCTGTTCAAAATTCTGTGTAGCACAAATGTTCTTTTTAATATTCAATGCTCTTTTTCATTTTTAGTCAATATTTTTGAAAAAAATTGTGAATTCTGTTCAAAATTCTGTGTAGACAAGCACAAATGTTCTTTTTAATATTCAATGCTCTTTTTCATTTTTAGTCAAATGCTGAAAACGACATGTAAAAATCTTTCTTTAAACAAAAACTGTTAGGTACCCACTTTCTCTCTTAAAAAAAAAAACGAAAGGTACTTTGTTTGCCTCGTAAAAATAACAAAATAAACAAGAAAAGGCAAAAAAATACAATTAATGTTTTTTTTTTAATTCTCAAAAATAGAAAATTTTCCATCTGTTCCAGCGTTTGACTAAAAATAGAAAATGTAAAAAACAACGACTATAAGTAAATTAACGAAAACTAACAAATTTGTATAAAAAAAGGTGCTTTTTGAGGGGCAGACAAGCTCTGAAATATTATTAAAATGTTTGTAATATAAGTAAAAGTCTTAGGTTATTTTTTTAGTTTTAATTTCGAACCTATGACAAAACAAACCAAAAATTCCCTTAGGACTTTTAAAACTTGAAAAACTGTGTTTTTTTATTTCATGACCTTGTGCCACACGTAGTAACCAAAAATCAAAAAAAAGAGATTTTTCTTTAAAATGGATATTACTTTAACGCCATACATATTTCACTGAAAATTGAGTTGTGTGTGTTTTTTTTGTTTATCATTCGGCATTCTGAAATATGGCCACCCTTGCCGTAGGTATAAAGGAAAAATATATTTGTTTGGTCCATAGGCATCTTAATCTTCTCTTCTGAGAGAATGGTCACGCTTTTCAATTATTTTGATATAACTTGGAAAGTAAGCCAAAATTGCAAAAAAAAAATAAAGCATGAAAAGTAGCATCGGAAAATTTAACTATCAAAAGTTTTAAAATTTGTTTCTAATTGTACTTTTTAAGCAAAGATTCTGTCAAGATATGCAAAGACAAAATAAAGAAGAGACTAAAGGCTTTCATATGACTCATCAAAAATTATTTTTTATTTAAAATTGGCAGTGGTAGGTATGCCCAAATGTATGTGTCTCAAGCAAGCTTTAGTTTTTTTGAAGCAGATGTTTGAATGATGATTGAATTTGAAAAATGGCTTAATTTTCAATTTTAGATTTTTGAAAATTGAAGTTTATTTTTGCCAGAAATCGTTTTTGCACCTCAACTTTTTCCACCTTTTCGTACCACCACCATACTTTCCGTCATCTGTTTTACCGTCCATCTCATTTGTGGGATATTCTTCGAAAAGAATATACACCGATCCGAATGACCACTAATCTCCCGCAAAAAAAAGACTTCAAATATTTTCCCACCATAAATCCTACGAAGAATGTTTTCCTACCATTTTTACCACCAAAGCTATTCGTTTCAATCATTTTGGTTGGAAAATCCAACAATCTGGGTGCACTGACTGGCATTACTATAACTTTTAAACTTAAATGAAAACAAAACAAAGTAGAAAAATAACTCAAAACTTATTTTATCAAAAATTTATCGATTATTACTGTTTTCAGTGCTCTTTTCAATTCTAAGTCAAGTACCAAACCATGGTTGTACGTATTTATAAGATTTAAGAAAAATTGCAAATTAATTAAAATACTCGTAACTTTTTGCCACAAAGAATTAAAACAAATATTTTTTATATTTGCCATTATTTAACTACTAAAACTGTTTTACAAATTCTCATTTAGAAAATCAATGGAACATGAACTGAACATAAACGCAAATATAACTTTTAATTTGAAACAGAACTTCTTTTTGTTTCTATTTTATTCTAAATTAGATTAGATTTGATAAGATTTGATTAGAAAACACACTGCCAATGTTAATGATTTTACTAGATGAATAAAATAAACGAGTTCCCTTTGGGAAATATCGTCCTCAATGAATATAATAGCTGAAATCATCAATGAATTCACTTGCCAAATTGCGATGATTCAGTAAATTAAATTAAATTAGATTAACATTTTTGTTCGAATAAACAGAAATCGGAAAACCAATGAAAACCTTACAAAAATTTAGACCATTTAAACCGATATGGCTGTTGACTAAAAAGAATTTAGTTCTTATAGACTTTCCTTGTTAAAATATTATAAAAGAAACCATCATATTATGGTAGTTAAATTTTCTCCTTTTATTTTTTTATATAATTTTTAAGTGCAGCTTTAGCTTTTTAACATTATTTACACTAAGGGTATCGTTTCGCTTGAGTTCTCTTACATCCTTCCATCCTTCCATAGTGCCAAGGTTTGAATTTAATTATTTTACTTCTTTAGTTTTTTTAAGTTAATTTTACTTTTTTTATATGTCTACTTTTTATAACTACAAGACCTTTTTTGTTAGGTAGGTAGGTACCTTCAGACTTGTCATATACCTAACAGTGATGAGGAAGACGAAAGAAGTGGGTCTAACAAGTCTGTATACCTTTGGTGATTCTGCCCAAACGTTTTTTTCATTTCCTGCCATAAAATTTCCTCAGAGTCCTCCGCCACATGTACATGTAAATACATACATAAACATATATTTCAAATGAAGGACAAAAAATTCCCAAATTTTTTCAGATTATTCTTTTTATCCCCTAAGTCGCTTTAATTAAATTGGCCTATTAATTTGTAATCGCGTAAGATCTGCCCAAATTCAACGCAGGACGCAGGGTATGTAGATTGAAAGTAAACAAGAAAAAGATGTATTTTCCCTCGTTCTTACCGACATCAATAAACAAAAAAAACAATATTTAAAATGGAAAACCATTCATAGAAAGTACCTACTCATGTACTCGTATGTTAAAAACCCACTTTTTTCATAAATTTAAGTTTGAAACAATTTTAACCGAAGGTGTTTCTGAAAAGAAATTTATTAGAAAATAAACCTTGTAAGAATGGACTTCTGGCTTTCCAAAAACTACTGTAAGTAAGCATTTTTTTTTATAAAATTGCCCTTTCTGGCCAAGAGATGGAAATACAATCCCCTCCAGTATGATTTTTTCTTGTATACTTTCAATATCTACGGTGGGTGTCAAAACATTATTTATGGAGTAACATGAAATTTAAACAAAAAAATATGGGCAAAATAAAAAAAACTGCATCCCAACAGTAAAAGAAAGCTTTATACAATAGCAATAGACCGAAACAAAAATATCAAAATTAAAAGTAGTGATTTTTTCCTTACAAAAAACTAAACATAGTTACGTACCTACCTACTCTTTATTTTAAGCGTTTATATTTTGGTTTAAATTCCATGTAACTCCAGAAATTATTAGTGTTTACTTACATTTGACGTTCGCTCTAAATGCCTTAAACTTTACAGCGACTATAAGCGATGAAAATCCCAAATAAAACTAATAATAAACTAAAAATAATAAAATCTTGGAAAACGATCAGATATCCTATAGAAATATCGGAAACTGTCTTCAAATAATTCCTGCATAGATGTAGTGAAAAGAAGCAACATTGCTACAGAAATTAAAAATCTCAAAACAAATACCCAAGATTTGAATATCAAAATTAAAATTGTAAACGAAATATAATCTACATACATACATACTGTAAGTAGTATGCATAAATCTATAAACATACCTACCTCAAGCTAATATGCAAAAACAATAAAGTCATAGAAAACAATTTTATTATTTTTATTTCCTTCGTGACCATTGTCCTAACAACAGGTTCATTAGTCTTACTTTGTCCCATTAATGTTGCGAAAATCTAAATAATACAACCCTCTCTTTCTTCTCACTCATTCTGCTTTTAAATTTTCCTTCTATCTCAATTCTCAAATATCAAAGACTGTCGTCGGCCTATGAAAATTAAAAAAATTGGCTCCTGATAGTATAATAGATTCTATATACTCGTACAATGATACTCGTATGATAGAAATTTTTCGTATGATAGAAATCAGCGCATTGTATGATAATTTATTGTGAACAATATGGCAGCACTTCAGTCTTAAGATATCCGTCGAACTGAACGGACGTGTTTTAGGTAGTCTTATGATATCCTTTGTGCTGAACGGACGTGTTAAGTTAAGTTAAGTTAAGTTAAGTTAAGTTAAGTTAAGTTAAGTTAAGTTAAGTTAAGTTAAGTTAAGTTAAGTTAAGTTAAGTTAAGTTAAGTTAAGTTAAGTTAAGTTAAGTTAAGTTAAGTTAAGTTAAGTTAAGTTAAGTTAAGTTAAGTTAAGTTAAGTTAAGTTAAGTTAAGTTAAGTTAAGTTAAGTTAAGTTAAGTTAAGTTAAGTTAAGTTAAGTTAAGTTAAGTTAAGTTAAGTTAAGTTAAGTTAAGTTAAGTTAAGTTAAGTTAAGTTAAGTTAAGTTAAGTTAAGTTAAGTTAAGTTAAGTTAAGTTAAGTTAAGTTAAGTTAAGTTAAGTTAAGTTAAGTTAAGTTAAGTTAAGTTAAGTTAAGTTAAGTTAAGTTAAGTTAAGTTAAGTTAAGTTAAGTTAAGTTAAGTTAAGTTAAGTTAAGTTAAGTTAAGTTAAGTTAAGTTAAGTTAAGTTAAGTTAAGTTCAGTTAAGTTGAGTTAAGTTGGACTTGGACTTGGACTTGGACCTGGAGTTGGACTTGGACTTGGACTTGGACTTGGACTTGGACTTGGAGTTGGAGTTGGAGTTGGAGTTGGAGTTGGAGTTGGACTTGGACTTGGACTTGGACTTAGAGTTGGAGTTGGATTTGGATTTGGATTTGGATTTGGACTTGGACTTGGACTTGGACTTGGACTTGGAGTTGGACTTGGAGTTGGAGTTGGACTTGGACTTGGACTTGGACTTGAACTTGGACTTGGACTTGGACTTGGACTTGGACTTGGACTTGGACTTGGACTTGGACTTGGACTTGGACTTGGACTTGGACTTGGACTTGGACTTGGACTTGGACTTGGACTTGGACTTGGACTTGGACTTGGACTTGGACTTGGACTTGGACTTGGACTTGGACTTGGACTTGGACCTGAACTTGGACTTGGACTTGGACTTGGACTTGGACTTGGACTTGAACTTGGACTTGGACTTGGACTTGGACTTGGACTTGGACTTGGACTTGGACTTGGACTTGGACTTGGACTTGGACTTGGACTTGGACTTGGACTTGGACTTGGACTTGGACTTGGACTTGGACTTGGACTTGGACTTGGACTTGGACTTGGACTTGGACTTGGACTTGGACTTGGACTTGGACTTGGACTTGGACTTGGACTTGGACTTGGACTTGGACTTGGACTTGGACTTGGACTTGGACTTGGACTTGGACTTGGACTTGCACTTGCACTTGCACTTCGACTTCAACTTAGAAAGTTGGATAGAAAAACGATGTCTTTTCAAAGTTAATCAAATAAATCATGACGAATATCACTGGGCAGGTCTATTCAAGCCCTATACAGGTATTGAAACTAATTTTATTTTGATTTATTTTTCAGGAGATATTTAAAAATTTGCATAGAAAAACGACGTCTTTTTCAAGTTAAACAAATAAATCATGACGCACATCACTGCAAAGGTCTGGTTCAAGTCCTATACAGGTATCGAAACTAATTATATTTTGATTGAATTTTTCAGGAGTTATTTAAAAAATGTGCTTAGAAAAACGACGTTTTTCAAAGTTAATCAAATAAATCATGACGCATATCACTGCAAACGTCTGTTCAAGTCCTATACAGGTATCGAAACTAATTTTATTTTGATTGATTTTTTCAGGAGATATTTAAAAATTTGCTTAGAAAAACTACGTCTTTTCAAAGTTAATCAAATAAATCATGTTGCACATCACTGCAAAGGTCTGTTCAAGTCCTATACAGGTATCGAAACTAATTTTATTTTGATTTATTTTTTAAGGAGATATTTCAAAATTTGCTTAGAAAAACGACGTTTTTCAAAGTTAATCAAATAAATCATGACGCACATCACTGCAAACGTCTGTTAAAGTCCTACACAGGTATCGAAACTAATGTTATTTTGATAGATTTTTTCAGGAGATATTTCAAAATTTGCTTTGAAAATGACGTCTTTTCAAAGTTAATCAAATAAATCATGACGCACATCACTGCAAAGGTCTGTTCAAGTCCTATACAGGTATCGAATCTAATTTTAATTTGATTTATTTTTTAAGGAGTTATTTCAAAATTTGCTTAGAAAAACGACGTCTTTTCAAAGTTAATCAAATAAATCATGACGCACATCACTGCAAAGGTCTGTTCAAGTCTTATACAGGTATCGAAACTAATTTTATTTTGATTGATTTTTTAAGGAGATATTTCAAAATTTGCTTTGAAAAATGATGTCTTTTCAAAGTTAATAAAATAAATCATGACGCACATCACTGGAAAGGTCTGTTCAAGTCCAATACAGGTATCGAAACTAATTTTATTTTGTTTGATTTTTTCAGGAATTACTTCAAAATTTGCTTAGAAAAACTACGTCTTTTCAAAGTTAATCAAATAAATCATGACGCACATCACTGCAAAGGTCTGTTCAAGTCCTATACAGGTATCGAAACTAATTATATTTTGATTGAATTTTTCAGGAGTTATTTAAAAAATGTGCTTAGAAAAACGACGTTTTTCAAAGTTAATCAAATAAATCATGACGCACATCACTGCAAACGTCTGTTCAAGTCCTATACAGGTATCGAAACTAATTTTATTTTGATTGATTTTTTCAGGAGATATTTAAAAATTTGCTTAGAAAAACTACGTCTTTTCAAAGTTAATCAAATAAATCATGTTGCACATCACTGCAAAGGTCTGTTCAAGTCCTATACAGGTATCGAAACTAATTTTATTTTGATTTATTTTTTCAGGAGATATTTAAAAATTTGCTTAGAAAAATGACGAGTTTTCAAAGTTAATCAAATAAATCATGACGCACATCACTGCAAACGTCTGTTCAAGTCCTACACAGGTATCGAAACTAATTTTATTTTGATTGATTTTTTCAGGAGATATTTCAAAATTTGCTTTGAAAATGACGTCTTTTCAAAGTTAATCAAATAAATCATGACGCACATCACTGCACAGGTCTGTTCAAGTCCTATACAGGTATCGAATCTAATTTTAATTTGATTTATTTTTTAAGGAGTTATTTCAAAATTTGCTTAGAAAAACGACGTCTTTTCAAAGTTAATCAAATAAATCATGACGCACATCACTGCAAAGGTCTGTTCAAGTCCTATACAGGTATCGAAACTAATTTTATTTTGATTGATTTTTTAAGGAGATATTTCAAAATTTGCTTTGAAAAATGATGTCTTTTCAAAGTTAATAAAATAAATCATGACGCACATCACTGGAAAGGTCTGTTCAAGTCCTATACAGGTATCGAAACTAATTTTATTTTGATTGATTTTTTCAGGAGATATTTCAAAATTTGCTTTGAAAAATGACGTCTTTTCAAAGTTAATAAAATAAATCATGACGCACATCACTACAAAGGTCTGTTCAAGTCCTATACAGGTATCGAAACTAATTTTATTTTGATTGATTTTTTCAGGAGATATTTAAAAATTTGCTTAGAAAAACTACGTCTTTTCAAAGTTAATCAAATAAATCATGTTGCACATCACTGCAAACGTCTGTTCAAGTCCTACACAGGTATCGAAACTAATTTTATTTTGATTGATTTTTTCAGGAGATATTTCAAAATTTGCTTTGAAAATGACGTCTTTTCAAAGTTAATCAAATAAATCATGACGCACATCACTGCACAGGTCTGTTCAAGTCCTATACAGGTATCGAATCTAATTTTAATTTGATTTATTTTTTAAGGAGTTATTTCAAAATTTGCTTAGAAAAACGACGTCTTTTCAAAGTTAATCAAATAAATCATGACGCACATCACTGCAAAGGTCTGTTCAAGTCCTATACAGGTATCGAAACTAATTTTATTTTGATTGATTTTTTAAGGAGATATTTCAAAATTTGCTTTGAAAAATGATGTCTTTTCAAAGTTAATAAAATAAATCATGACGCACATCACTGGAAAGGTCTGTTCAAGTCCTATACAGGTATCGAAACTAATTTTATTTTGATTGATTTTTTCAGGAGATATTTCAAAATTTGCTTTGAAAAATGACGTCTTTTCAAAGTTAATAAAATAAATCATGACGCACATCACTACAAAGGTCTGTTCAAGTCCTATACAGGTATCGAAACTAATTTTATTTTGATTGATTTTTTCAGGAGATATTTAAAAATTTGCTTAGAAAAACTACGTCTTTTCAAAGTTAATCAAATAAATCATGTTGCACATCACTGCAAACGTCTGTTCAAGTCCTACACAGGTATCGAAACTAATTTTATTTTGATTGATTTTTTCAGGAGATATTTCAAAATTTGCTTTGAAAATGACGTCTTTTCAAAGTTAATCAAATAAATCATGACGCACATCACTGCACAGGTCTGTTCAAGTCCTATACAGGTATCGAATCTAATTTTAATTTGATTTATTTTTTAAGGAGTTATTTCAAAATTTGCTTAGAAAAACGACGTCTTTTCAAAGTTAATCAAATAAATCATGACGCACATCACTGCAAAGGTCTGTTCAAGTCCTATACAGGTATCGAAACTAATTTTATTTTGATTGATTTTTTAAGGAGATATTTCAAAATTTGCTTTGAAAAATGATGTCTTTTCAAAGTTAATAAAATAAATCATGACGCACATCACTGGAAAGGTCTGTTCAAGTCCTATACAGGTATCGAAACTAATTTTATTTTGATTGATTTTTTCAGGAGATATTTAAAAATTTGCTTAGAAAAACTACGTCTTTTCAAAGTTAATCAAATAAATCATGTTGCACATCACTGCAAACGTCTGTTCAAGTCCTACACAGGTATCGAAACTAATTTTATTTTGATTGATTTTTTCAGGAGATATTTCAAAATTTGCTTTGAAAATGACGTCTTTTCAAAGTTAATCAAATAAATCATGACGCACATCACTGCACAGGTCTGTTCAAGTCCTATACAGGTATCGAATCTAATTTTAATTTGATTTATTTTTTAAGGAGTTATTTCAAAATTTGCTTAGAAAAACGACGTCTTTTCAAAGTTAATCAAATAAATCATGACGCACATCACTGCAAAGGTCTGTTCAAGTCCTATACAGGTATCGAAACTAATTTTATTTTGATTGATTTTTTAAGGAGATATTTCAAAATTTGCTTTGAAAAATGATGTCTTTTCAAAGTTAATAAAATAAATCATGACGCACATCACTGGAAAGGTCTGTTCAAGCCCTATACAGGTATCGAAACTAATTTTATTTTGATTGATTTTTTCAGGAGATATTTCAAAATTTGTATAGAAAAATGACGTCTTTTCAAAGTTAATAAAATAAATCACTACGCACATCACTGGAAAGGTCTGTTCAAGCCCTATACAGGTATCGAATCTTATTTTAATTTGATTTATTTTTTCAGGAGATATTTTAAAAGTGTCTAAGAAAAACGATGTCTTTTCAAAGTTGATAAAATAAATCATGACGCACATCACTGGAAAGATCTGTTCAAGTCTTATACAGGTATCGAAACTTATTTTATTTTGATCAATTTTTGTAGGAGATATTTCAAAATTTGGTTAGAAAAATGACGTTTTTTCAAAGTTCATCAAGTAAATCATGACGCACATCACTGGAAAGGTCTATTCAAGCCCTATACAGGTATCGAAACTAATTTTATTTTGTTTGATTTATTCAGGAGTTACTTCAAAATTTGCTTAGAAAAACTACGTCTTTTCAAAGTTAATCAAATAAATCATGACGCACATCACTGCAAAGGTCTGTTCAAGTCCTATACAGGTATCGAAACTAATTATATTTTGATTGAATTTTTCAGGAGTTATTTAAAAAATGTGCTTAGAAAAACGACGTTTTTCAAAGTTAATCAAGTAAATCATGACGCACATCACTGGAAAGGTCTATTCAAGCCCTATCCAGGTATCAACATTAATTTAATTTTGAATGAAGATTTTGGGAGATATTTCAAAATTTCCATAGAACCATTTTATTTTAATTTTTAAATGGTATAATTTTAATTGTATATTAAGTCATACAAATTATGAGACAAAAATGAAAAAAAGCGTGAAGTGCCATGTTTAAATCAGCTAAAACAACTTCATTGATAGTTTGAGGTGAAAAAAGAATATCATTTTAGTTTTTTATAGAAAAAAGAAATTAAAATGATTGCAGACGTTTAAAAGAAAAAATCATTTTAAAGGCCAGATTTTTAAATGGAATTTCAACGTTGAAGTTATAATTTTTTTTAAAACTAATATTTATTTTTTTAGCGAAATTTTTTTAAGAATTAGAATTTTAGTTAATATTTTAAAAAAAATTGTGAATTCTGTTCAAAATTCTGTGTAGCACAAATGTTCTTTTTAATATTCAATGCTCTTTTTCATTTTTAGTCAAATGCTGAAAACGACATGTAAAAATCTTTCTTTAAACAAAAACTGTTAGGTACCCACTTTCTCTCTTAAAAAAAAAAACGAAAGGTACTTTGTTTGCCTCGTAAAAATAACAAAATAAACAAGAAAAGGCAAAAAAATACAATTAATGTTTTTTTTTTTTAATTCTCAAAAATAGAAAATTTTCCATCTGTTCCAGCGTTTGACTAAAAATAGAAAATGTAAAAAACAACGACTATAAGTAAATTAACGAAAACTAACAAATTTGTATAAAAAAAGGTGCTTTTTGAGGGGCAGACAAGCTCTGAAATATTATTAAAATGTTTGTAATATAAGTAAAAGTCTTAGGTTATTTTTTTAGTTTTAATTTCGAACCTATGACAAAACAAACCAAAAATTCCCTTAGGACTTTTAAAACTTGAAAAACTGTGTTTTTTTATTTCATGACCTTGTGCCACACGTAGTAACCAAAAATCAAAAAAAAGAAATTTTTCTTTAAAATGGATATTACTTTAACGCCATACATATTTCACTGAAAATTGAGTTGTGTGTGTTTTTTTTGTTTATCATTCGGCATTCTGAAATATGGCCACCCTTGCCGTAGGTATAAAGGAAAAATATATTTGTTTGGTCCATAGGCATCTTAATCTTCTCTTCTGAGAGAATGGTCACGCTTTTCAATTATTTTGATATAACTTGGAAAGTAAGCCAAAATTGCAAAAAAAAATTAAAGCATGAAAAGTAGCATCGGAAAATTTAACTATCAAAAGTTTTAAAATTTGTTTCTAATTGTACTTTTTAAGCAAAGATTCTGTCAAGATATGCAAAGACAAAATAAAGAAGAGACTAAAGGCTTTCATATGACTCATCAAAAATTATTTTTTATTTAAAATTGGCAGTGGTAGGTATGCCCAAATGTATGTGTCTCAAGCAAGCTTTAGTTTTTTTGAAGCAGATGTTTGAATGATGATTGAATTTGAAAAATGGCTTAATTTTCAATTTTAGATTTTTGAAAATTGAAGTTTATTTTTGCCAGAAATCGTTTTTGCACCTCAACTTTTTCCACCTTTTCGTACCACCACCATACTTTCCGTCATCTGTTTTACCGTCCATCTCATTTGTGGGATATTCTTCGAAAAGAATATACACCGATCCGAATGACCACTAATCTCCCGCAAAAAAAAGACTTCAAATATTTTCCCACCATAAATCCTACGAAGAATGTTTTCCTACCATTTTTACCACCAAAGCTATTCGTTTCAATCATTTTGGTTGGAAAATCCAACAATCTGGGTGCACTGACTGGCATTACTATAACTTTTAAACTTAAATGAAAACAAAACAAAGTAGAAAAATAACTCAAAACTTATTTTATCAAAAATTTATCGATTATCGATTATTTCTGTTTTCAGTGCTCTTTTTAATTCTAAGTCAAGTACCAAACCATGGTTGTACGTATTTATAAGATTTAAGAAAAATTGCAAATTAATTAAAATACTCGTAACTTTTTGCCACAAAGAATTAAAACAAATATTTTTTATATTTGCCATTATTTAACTACTAAAACTGTTTTACAAATTCTCATTTAGAAAATCAATGGAACATGAACTGAACATAAACGCAAATATAACTTTTAATTTGAAACAGAACTTCTTTTTGTTTCTATTTTATTCTAAATTAGATTAGATTTGATAAGATTTGATTAGAAAACACACTGCCAATGTTAATGATTTTACTAGATGAATAAAATAAACGAGTTCCCTTTGGGAAATATCGTCCTCAATGAATATAATAGCTGAAATCATCAATGAATTCACTTGCCAAATTGCGATGATTCAGTAAATTAAATTAAATTAGATTAACATTTTTGTTCGAATAAACAGAAATCGGAAAACCAATGAAAACCTTACAAAAATTTAGACCATTTAAACCGATATGGCTGTTGACTAAAAAGAATTTAGTTCTTATAGACTTTCCTTGTTAAAATATTATAAAAGAAACCATCATATTATGGTAGTTAAATTTTCTCCTTTTATTTTTTTATATAATTTTTAAGTGCAGCTTTAGCTTTTTAACATTATTTACACTAAGGGTATCGTTTCGCTTGAGTTCTCTTACATCCTTCCATAGTGCCAAGGTTTGAATTTAATTAGTTTACTTCTTTAGTTTTTTTAAGTTAATTTTACTTTTCTTATATGTCTACTTTTTATAACTACAAGACCTTTTTTGTTAGGTAGGTAGGTACTATTATGGCAAGATTTTGATCAGACTTGTCATATACCTAACAGTGATGAGGAAGACCAAAGAAGTGGGTCTAACAAGTCTGTATACCTTTGGTGATTCTGCCCAAACGTTTTTTTCATTTCTTTAGAACTAAAAATAACGGTTCCTGCCATAAAATTTCCTCAGAGTCCTACGCCACATGTACATGTAAATACATACATAAACATATATTTCAAATGAAGGACAAAAAATTCCCTAATTTTTTCAGATTATTCTTTTTATCCCCTAAGTCGCTTTAATTAAATTGGCCTATTAATTTGTAATCGCGTAAGATCTGCCCAAATTCAACGCAGGGTATGTAGATTGAAAGTAAACAAGAAAAAGATGTATTTTCCCTCGTTCTTACCGACATCAATAAACAAAAAAAACAATATTTAAAATGGAAAACCATTCATAGAAAGTACCTACTCATGTACTCGTATGTTAAAAACCCACTTTTTTCATAAATTTAAGTTTGAAACAATTTTAACCGAAGGTGTTTCTGAAAAGCAATTTATTAGAAAATAAACCTTGTAAGAATGGACTTCTGGCTTTCCAAAAACTACTGTAAGTTGTTGTTTTTTATAAAATTGCCCTTTCTGGCCAAGAGATGGAAATACAATCCCCTCCAGTATGATTTTTTCTTGTATACTTTCAATATCTACGGTGGGTGTCAAAACATTATTTATGGAGTAACATGAAATTTAAACAAAAAAATATGGGCAAAATAAAAAAAACTGCATCCCAACAGTAAAAGAAAGCTTTATACAATAGCAATAGACCGAAACAAAAATATCAAAATTAAAAGTAGTGATTTTTTCCTTACAAAAAACTAAACATAGTTACGTACCTACCTACTCTTTATTTTAAGCGTTTATATTTTGGTTTAAATTCCATGTAACTCCAGAAATTATTAGTGTTTACTTACATTTGACGTTCGCTCTAAATGCCTTAAACTTTACAGCGACTATAAGCGATGAAAATCCAAAATAAAACTAATAATAAAATAAAAATAATAAAATTTTGGAAAACGATCAGATATCCTATAGAAATATCGGAAACTGTCTTCAAATAATTCCTGCATAGATGTAGTGAAAAGAAGCAACATTGCTACAGAAATTAAAAATCTCAAAACAAATACCCAAGATTTGAATATCAAAATTAAAATTGTAAACGAAATATAATCTACATACATACATACTGTAAGTAGTATGCATAAATCTATAAACATACCTACCTCAAGCTAATATGCAAAAACAATAAAGTCATAGAAAACAATTGTATTATTGTTACCATTGTCCTAACAACAGATTCATTAGTCTCACTTTGTCCCATTAATGTTGCGGAAATCTAAATAATACAACCCTCTCTTTCTTGTCATTCATTCTGCTTTTAAATTTTCCTTCTATCTCAATTCTCAAATATCAAAGACTGTCGTCGGCCTATGAAAATTAAAAAAATTGGCTCCTGATAGTACTATAGATTCTATATACTCGTACAATGATACTCGTATGATAGAAATTTTTCGTATGATAGAAATCAGCGCATTGTATGATAATTAATTGTGAACAATATGGCAGCACTTCAGTCTTAAGATATCCGTCGAACTGAACGGACGTGTTTTAGGTAGTCTTATGATATCCTTTGTGCTGAACGGACGTGTTAAGTTAAGTTAAGTTAAGTTAAGTTAAGTTAAGTTAAGTTAAGTTAAGTTAAGTTAAGTTAAGTTAAGTTAAGTTAAGTTAAGTTAAGTTAAGTTAAGTTAAGTTAAGTTAAGTTAAGTTAAGTTAAGTTAAGTTAAGTTAAGTTAAGTTAAGTTAAGTTAAGTTAAGTTAAGTTAAGTTAAGTTAAGTTAAGTTAAGTTAAGTTAAGTTAAGTTAAGTTAAGTTAAGTTAAGTTAAGTTAAGTTAAGTTAAGTTAAGTTAAGTTAAGTTAAGTTAAGTTAAGTTAAGTTAAGTTAAGTTAAGTTAAGTTAAGTTAAGTTAAGTTAAGTTAAGTTAAGTTAAGTTAAGTTAAGTTAAGTTAAGTTAAGTTAAGTTAAGTTAAGTTAAGTTAAGTTAAGTTTAGTATAGTTAAGTTAAGTTAAGTTAAGTTAAGTTAAGTTAAGTTAAGTTAAGTTAAGTTAAGTTAAGTTAAGTTAAGTTAAGTTAAGTTAAGTTAAGTTAAGTTAAGTTAAGTTAAGTTAAGTTAAGTTAAGTAAAGTTAAGTTAAGTTAAGTTAAGTTAAGCTAAGTTCAGTTAAGTTCAGTTAAGTTGAGTTAAGTTGGACTTGGACTTGGACTTGGACTTGGACTTGGACTTGGACTTGGACTTGGAGTTGGACATGGACTTGGACTTGGACTTGGACTTGGACTTGGACTTGGACTTGGACTTGGACTTGGACTTGGACTTGGACTTGGACTTGGACTTGGACTTGGACTTGGACTTGGACTTGGACTTGGACTTGGACTTGGACTTGGACTTGGACTTGGACTTGGACTTGGACTTGGACTTGGACTTGGACTTGGACTTGGATTGGGACTTGGACTTGTGCTTGGACCTGTACTTGGACTTGGACTTGGACTTGGACTTGGACTTGGACTTGGACTTGGACTTGGACTTGGACTTGGACTTGGACTTGGACTTGGACTTGGACTTGGACTTGGACTTGGAGTTGAACTTGGACTTGGACTTGGACTTGGACTTGGGCTTTGACTTGGACTTGGACTTGGACTTGGACTTGGACTTGGACTTGGACTTGGACTTGGACGTGGACTTGGACTTGGACTTGGACTTGGACTTGGACTTGGACTTGGACTTGGACTTGGACTTGGACTTGGACTTGGACTTGGACTTGGACTTGGACTTGGACTTGGACCTGAACTTGGACTTGGACTTGGACTTGGACTTGGACTTGGACTTGGACTTGGACTTGAACTTGGACTTGGACTTGGACTTGGACTTGGACTTGGACTTGGACTTGGACTTGGACTTGGACTTGGACTTGGACTTGGACTTGGACTTGGACTTGGACTTGGACTTGGACTTGGACTTGGACTTGGACTTGGACTTGGACTTGGACTTGGACTTGGACTTGGACTTGGACTTGGACTTGGACTTGGACTTGCACTTCGACTTCAACTTAGAAAGTTGGATAGAAAAACGATGTCTTTTCAAAGTTAATCAAATAAATCATGACGAATATCACTGGGCAGGTCTATTCAAGCCCTATACAGGTATTGAAACTAATTTTATTTTGATTTATTTTTCAGGAGATATTTAAAAATTTGCATAGAAAAACGACGTCTTTTCCAAGTTAAACAAATAAATCATGACGCACATCACTGCAAAGGTCTGTTCAAGTCCTATACAGGTATCGAAACTAATTATATTTTGATTGAATTTTTCAGGAGTTATTTAAAAAATGTGCTTAGAAAAACGACGTTTTTCAAAGTTAATCAAATAAATCATGACGCATATCACTGCAAACGTCTGTTCAAGTCCTATACAGGTATCGAAACTAATTTTATTTTGATTGATTTTTTCAGGAGATATTTAAAAATTTGCTTAGAAAAACTACGTCTTTTCAAAGTTAATCAAATAAATCATGTTGCACATCACTGCAAAGGTCTGTTCAAGTCCTATACAGGTATCGAAACTAATTTTATTTTGATTTATTTTTTAAGGAGATATTTCAAAATTTGCTTAGAAAAACGACGTTTTTCAAAGTTAATCAAATAAATCATGACGCACATCACTGCAAACGTCTGTTCAAGTCCTACACAGGTATCGAAACTAATGTTATTTTGATAGATTTTTTCAGGAGATATTTCAAAATTTGCTTTGAAAATGACGTCTTTTCAAAGTTAATCAAATAAATCATGACGCACATCACTGCAAAGGTCTGTTCAAGTCCTATACAGGTATCGAATCTAATTTTAATTTGATTTATTTTTTAAGGAGTTATTTCAAAATTTGCTTAGAAAAACGACGTCTTTTCAAAGTTAATCAAATAAATCATGACGCACATCACTGCAAAGGTCTGTTCAAGTCCTATACAGGTATCGAAACTAATTTTATTTTGATTGATTTTTTAAGGAGATATTTCAAAATTTGCTTTGAAAAATGATGTCTTTTCAATGTTAATAAAATAAATCATGACGCACATCACTGGAAAGGTCTGTTCAAGTCCTATACAGGTATCGAAACTAATTTTATTTGGTTTGATTTTTTCAGGAGTTACTTCAAAATTTGCTTAGAAAAACGACGTCTTTTCAAAGTTAATCAAATAAATCATGACGCACATCACTGCAAAGGTCTGTTCAAGTCCTATACAGGTATCGAAACTAATTTTATTTTGATTGATTTTTTAAGGAGATATTTCAAAATTTGCTTTGAAAAATGATGTCTTTTCAATGTTAATCAAATAAATCATGACGCACATCACTGCAAAGGTCTGTTCAAGTCCTATACAGGTATCGAAACTAATTATATTTTGATTGAATTTTTCAGGAGTTATTTAAAAAATGTGCTTAGAAAAACGACGTTTTTCAAAGTTAATCAAGTAAATCATGACGCACATCACTGGAAAGGTCTATTCAAGCCCTATCCAGGTATCAACATTAATTTAATTTTGAATGAAGATTTTGGGAGATATTTCAAAATTTCCATAGAACCATTTTATTTTAATTTTTAAATGGTATAATTTTAATTGTATATTAAGTCATACAAATTATGAGACAAAAATGAAAAAAAGCGTGAAGTGCCATGTTTAAATCAGCTAAAACAACTTCATTGATAGTTTGAGGTGGAATATCATTTTAGTTTTTTATAGAAAAAAGAAATTAAAATGATTGCAGACGTTTAAAAGAAAAAATCATTTTAAAGGCCAGATTTTTAAATGGAATTTCAACGTTGAAGTTATAATTTTTTTTTAAACTAATATTTATTTTTTTAGCGAAATTTTTTTAAGAATTAGAATTTTAGTTAATATTTTAAAAAAAATTGTGAATTCTGTTCAAAATTCTGTGTAGCACAAATGTTCTTTTTAATATTCAATGCTCTTTTTCATTTTTAGTCAATATTTTTGAAAAAAATTGTGAATTCTGTTCAAAATTCTGTGTAGACAAGCACAAATGTTCTTTTTAATATTCAATGCTCTTTTTCATTTTTAGTCAATATTTTTGAAAAAAATTGTGAATTCTGTTCAAAATTCTGTGTAGACAAGCACAAATGTTCTTTTTAATATTCAATGCTCTTTTTCATTTTTAGTCAAATGCTGAAAACGACATGTAAAAATCTTTCTTTAAACAAAAACTGTTAGGTACCCACTTTCTCTCTTAAAAAAAAAAACGAAAGGTACTTTGTTTGCCTCGTAAAAATAACAAAATAAACAAGAAAAGGCAAAAAAATACAATTAATGTTTTTTTTTTTAATTCTCAAAAATAGAAAATTTTCCATCTGTTCCAGCGTTTGACTAAAAATAGAAAATGTAAAAAACAACGACTATAAGTAAATTAACGAAAACTAACAAATTTGTATAAAAAAAGGTGCTTTTTGAGGGGCAGACAAGCTCTGAAATATTATTAAAATGTTTGTAATATAAGTAAAAGTCTTAGGTTATTTTTTTAGTTTTAATTTCGAACCTATGACAAAACAAACCAAAAATTCCCTTAGGACTTTTAAAACTTGAAAAACTGTGTTTTTTTATTTCATGACCTTGTGCCACACGTAGTAACCAAAAATCAAAAAAAAGAAATTTTTCTTTAAAATGGATATTACTTTAACGCCATACATATTTCACTGAAAATTGAGTTGTGTGTGTTTTTTTTGTTTATCATTCGGCATTCTGAAATATGGCCACCCTTGCCGTAGGTATAAAGGAAAAATATATTTGTTTGGTCCATAGGCATCTTAATCTTCTCTTCTGAGAGAATGGTCACGCTTTTCAATTATTTTGATATAACTTGGAAAGTAAGCCAAAATTGCAAAAAAAAAATAAAGCATGAAAAGTAGCATCGGAAAATTTAACTATCAAAAGTTTTAAAATTTGTTTCTAATTGTACTTTTTAAGCAAAGATTCTGTCAAGATATGCAAAGACAAAATAAAGAAGAGACTAAAGGCTTTCATATGACTCATCAAAAATTATTTTTTATTTAAAATTGGCAGTGGTAGGTATGCCCAAATGTATGTGTCTCAAGCAAGCTTTAGTTTTTTTGAAGCAGATGTTTGAATGATTATTGAATTTGAAAAATGGCTTAATTTTCAATTTTAGATTTTTGAAAATTGAAGTTTATTTTTGCCAGAAATCGTTTTTGCACCTCAACTTTTTCCACCTTTTCGTACCACCACCATACTTTCCGTCATCTGTTTTACCGTCCATCTCATTTGTGGGATATTCTTCGAAAAGAATATACACCGATCCGAATGACCACTAATCTCCCGCAAAAAAAAGACTTCAAATATTTTCCCACCATAAATCCTACGAAGAATGTTTTCCTACCATTTTTACCACCAAAGCTATTCGTTTCAATCATTTTGGTTGGAAAATCCAACAATCTGGGTGCACTGACTGGCATTACTATAACTTTTAAACTTAAATGAAAACAAAACAAAGTAGAAAAATAACTCAAAACTTATTTTATCAAAAATTTATCGATTATCGATTATTTCTGTTTTCAGTGCTCTTTTTAATTCTAAGTCAAGTACCAAACCATGGTTGTACGTATTTATAAGATTTAAGAAAAATTGCAAATTAATTAAAATACTCGTAACTTTTTGCCACAAAGAATTAAAACAAATATTTTTTATATTTGCCATTATTTAACTACTAAAACTGTTTTACAAATTCTCATTTAGAAAATCAATGGAACATGAACTGAACATAAACGCAAATATAACTTTTAATTTGAAACAGAACTTCTTTTTGTTTCTATTTTATTCTAAATTAGATTAGATTTGATAAGATTTGATTAGAAAACACACTGCCAATGTTAATGATTTCACTAGATGAATAAAATAAACGAGTTCCCTTTGGGAAATATCGTCCTCAATGAATATAATAGCTGAAATCATCAATGAATTCACTTGCCAAATTGCGATGATTCAGTAAATTAAATTAAATTAGATTAACATTTTTGTTCGAATAAACAGAAATCGGAAAACCAATGAAAACCTTACAAAAATGTAGACCATTTAAACCGATATGGCTGTTGACTAAAAAGAATTTAGTTCTTATAGACTTTCCTTGTTAAAATATTATAAAAGAAACCATCATATTATGGTAGTTAAATTTTTTTAATTTTCTCTCTTTTATTTTTTTATATAATTTTTAAGTGCAGCTTTAGCTTTTTAACATTATTTACACTAAGGGTATCGTTTCGCTTGAGTTCTCTTACATCCTTCCATAGTGCCAAGGTTTGAATTTAATTAGTTTACTTCTTTAGTTTAGTTTTTTTAAGTTAATTTTACTTTTTTTATATGTCTACTTTTTATAACTACAAGACCTTTTTTGTTAGGTAGGTAGGTACTACTCGTATTATGGCAAGATTTTGATCAGACTTGTCATATACCTAACAGTGATGAGGAAGACGAAAGAAGTGGGTCTAACAAGTCTGTATACCTTTGGTGATCCTGCCCAAACGTTTTTTTCATTTCTTTAGAACTAAAAATAACGGTTCCTGCCATAAAATTTCCTCAGAGTCCATACATAAACATATATTTCAAATGAAGGACAAAAAATTCCCTAATTTTTTCAGATTATTCTTTTTATCCCCCAAGTCGCTTTAATTAAATTGGCCTATTAATTTGTAATCGCGTAAGATCTGCCCAAATTCAACGCAGGACGCAGGGTATGTAGATTGAAAGTAAACAAGAAAAAGATGTATTTTCCCTCGTTCTTACCGACATCAATAAACAAAAAAACAATATTTAAAATGGAAAACCATTCATAGAAAGTACCTACGCATGTATGTTAAAAACCCACTTTTTTCATAAATTTAAGTTTGAAACAATTTTAACCGAAGGTGTTTCTGAAAAGAAATTTATTAGAAAATAAACCTTGTAAGAATGGACTTCTGGCTTTCCAAAAACTACTGTAAGTAGTTGTTTTTTAATATATTTTATTCCATAAGCATTTTTTTTTTTATAAAATTGCCCTTTCTGGCCAAGAGATGGAAATACAATCCCCTCCAGTATGATTTTTTCTTGTATACTTTCAATATCTACGGTGGGTGTCAAAACATTATTTATGGAGTTACATGAAATTTAAACAAAAAAATATGGGCAAAATAAAAAAAACTGCATCCCAACAGTAAAAAAAAGGTTTATACAATAGCAATAGACCGAAACAAAAATATCAAAATTAAAAGTAGTGATTTTTTCCTTACAAAAAACTAAACATAGTTACGTACCTACCTACTCTTTATTTTAAGCGTTTATATTTTGGTTTAAATTCCATGTAACTCCAGAAATTATTAGTGTTTACTTACATTTGACGTTCGCTCTAAATGCCTTAAACTTTACAGCGACTATAAGCGATGAAAATCCAAAATAAAACTAATAATAAAATAAAAATAATAAAATTTTGGAAAACGATCAGATATCCTATAGAAATATCGGAAACTGTCTTCAAATAATTCCTGCATAGATGTAGTGAAAAGAAGCAACATTGCTACAGAAATTAAAAATCTCAAAACAAATACCCAAGATTTGAATATCAAAATTAAAATTGTAAACGAAATATAATCTACATACATACATACTGTAAGTAGTATGCATAAATCTATAAACATACCTACCTCAAGCTAATATGCAAAAACAATAAAGTCATAGAAAACAATTGCATTATTGTTACCATTGTCCTAACAACAGATTCATTAGTCTCACTTTGTCCCATTAATGTTGCGGAAATCTAAATAATACAACCCTCTCTTTCTTGTCATTCATTCTGCTTTTAAATTTTCCTTCTATCTCAATTCTCAAATATCAAAGACTGTCGTCGGCCTATGAAAATTAAAAAAATTGGCTCCTGATAGTACTATAGATTCTATATACTCGTACAATGATACTCGTATGATAGAAATTTTTCGTATGATAGAAATCAGCGCATTGTATGATAATTTATTGTGAACAATATGGCAGCACTTCAGTCTTAAGATATCCGTCGAACTGAACGGACGTGTTTTAGGTAGTCTTATGATATCCTTTGTGCTGAACGGACGTGTTAAGTTAAGTAAAGACAAGTTAAGTTAAGTTAAGTTAAGTTAAGTTAAGTTAAGTTAAGTTAAGTTAAGTTAAGTTAAGTTAAGTTAAGTTAAGTTAAGTTAAGTTAAGTTAAGTTAAGTTAAGTTAAGTTAAGTTAAGTTAAGTTAAGTTAAGTTAAGTTAAGTTAAGTTAAGTTAAGTTAAGTTAAGTTAAGTTAAGTTAAGTTAAGTTAAGTTAAGTTAAGTTAAGTTAAGTTAAGTTAAGTTAAGTTAAGTTAAGTTAAGTTAAGTTAAGTTAAGTTAAGTTAAGTTAAGTTAAGTTAAGTTAAGTTAAGTTAAGTTAAGTTAAGTTAAGTTAAGTTAAGTTAAGTTAAGTTAAGTTAAGTTAAGTTAAGTTAAGTTAAGTTAAGTTAAGTTAAGTTAAGTTAAGTTGCGTTGAGTTTAGTTGAGTTAAGTTGGACTTGGACTTGGAATTGGCTTTGGACTTGGACTTGGACTTGAAATTGGACTTGGATTTGGACTTGGACTTGGACTTGAACTTGGACTTGAACTTGGACTTGGACTTGGACTTGGACTTGGACTTGGACTTGGACTTGGACATGGACGTGGACTTGGACTTGGACTTGGACATGGACTTGGACTTGGACATGGACTTGGACTTGGACTTGGACTTGGACTTGGACTTGGACTTGGACTTGGACTTGGACTTGGACTTGGACTTGGACTTGGACTTGGACTTGGACTTGGACTTGGACTTGGACTTGGACTTGGACTTGGACTTGGACTTGGACTTGGACTTGGACTTGGACTTGGACTTGGACTTGGACTTGGACTTGGACTTGGACTTGGACTTGAGCCTGGACCTGTACTTGAACTTGGACTTGGACTTGGACTTGGACTTGGACTTGGACTTGGACTTGGACTTGGACTCGGACTTGGACTTGGACTTGGACTTGGACTTGGACTTGGACTTGGACTTGGACTTGGACTTGGACTTGGACTTGGACTTGGACTTGGACTTGGACTTGGACTTGGACTTGGACTTGGACTTGGATATGGACTTGGATTCTGACTTGGACTTGGACTTGGACTTGGATTTGGACTTGGACTTGGACTTGGACTTGGACTTGAACTTGGACTTGGACTTGGACATGGACATGGACTTGGACTTGGACTTGGACTTGGACTTGGACTTGGACTTGGACTTGGACTTGGACATGGACGTGGACATGGACTTGGACTTGGACTTGGACATGGACTTGGACTTGGACTTGGACTTGGACTTGGACTTGGACTTGGACTTGGACTTGGACTTGGACTTGGACTTGGACTTGGACTTGGACTTGGACTTGGACATGGACTTGGACTTGGATTTGGACTTGGACTTGGACTTGGACTTGGACTTGGACTTGGACTTGGACTTGGACTTGGACTTGGACTTGGACTTGGACTTGGACTTGGACTTGGACTTGGACTTGGACTTGGACTTGGACTTGGACTTGGACTTGGACTTGGACTTGGACTTGGACTTGGACTTGGACTTGGACTTGGACTTGGACTTGGACTTGGACTTGGACTTGGACTTGGACTTGGACTTGGACTTGGACTTGGACTTGGACTTGGACTTGGACTTGGACTTGGACTTGGACTTGGACTTGGACTTGAGCCTGGACCTGTACTTGAACTTGGACTTGGACTTGGACTTGGACTTGGACTTGGACTTGGACTTGGACTTGGACTTGGACTTGGACTTGGACTTGGACTTGGACTCGGACTTGGACTTGGACTTGGACTTGGACTTGGACTTGGACTTGGACTTGGACTTGGACTTGGACTTGGACTTGGACTTGGACTTGGACTTGGACTTGGATATGGACTTGGATTCTGACTTGGACTTGGACTTGGACTTGGATTTGGACTTGGACTTGGACTTGGACTTGGACTTGGACTTGGACTTGGACTTGGACTTGGACTTGGACTTGGACTTGGACTTGGACTTGGACTTGGACTTGGACTTGGACTTGGACTTGGACTTGGACTTGGACTTGGACTTGGACTTGGACTTGGACTTGGACTTGGACTTGGACTTGGACTTGGACTTGGACTTGCACAGGCACTTGCACTTCGACTGCGACTTAGAAAGTTGGATAGAAAAACGATGTCTTTTCAAAGTTACTCAAATAAATCATGACGCATATCACTGGAAAGGTCTATTCAAGCCCTATACAGGTATTGAAACTAATTTTATTTTGATTTATTTTTTCAGGAGATATTTCAAAATTTGCTTTGAAAAACGACGTCTTTTCAAAGTTAATCAAATAAATCATGACGCACATCAGTGGAAAGGTCTGTTCAAGCCCAATACAGGTATCGAAACTAATTTTATTTTGATTGATTTTTTTAGGAGATATTTCAAAATTTGCTTTGAAAAATGACGTCTTTTCAAAGTTAATAAAATAAATCATGACGCACATCACTGCAAAGGTCTGTTCAAGTCCTATACAGGTATCGAAACTAATTTTATTTTGATTGATTTTTTGAGGAGATATTTCAAAATTTGCTTAGAAAAAGGACGTCTTTTCAAAGTTAATCAAATTAATCATGACGCACATCACTGCAAAGGTCTGTTCAAGTCCTATACAGGTATTGAAACTAATTTTATTTTGATTGATTTTTTCAGGAGATATTTCAAAATTTGTTTTGAAAAATGACGTCTTTTCAAAGTTAATAAAATAAATCATGACGCACATCACTGGAAAGGTCGGTTCAAGCCCTATACAGGTATCGAAACTAATTTTATTTTGATTGATTTTTTCAGGAGATATTTCAAAATTTGCTTTGAAAAACGACGTCTTTTCAAAGTTAATCAAATAAATCATGACGTACATCACTGCAAAGGTCTGTTCAAGTCCTATACAGGTATCGAAACTAATTTTATTTTGATTTATTTTTTCAGGAGATATTTCAAAATTTGCTCAGAAAAACGACGTCTTTTCAAAGTTAATCAAATAAATCATGACGTACATCACTGCAAAGGTCTGTTCAAGCCTTATACAGGTATCGAAACTAATTTTATTTTGATTGATTTTTTCAGGAGTTATTTCAAAATTTGCTTGGAAAAACGAAGTCTTTTCAAAGTTAATAAAATAAATCATGACGCACATTACTGCAAAGGTCTGTTCAAGTCCTATACAGGTATCGAAACTAATTTTATTTTGATTGATTTTTTCAGGAGTTATTTCAAAATTTGCTTAGAAAAACGACGTCTTTTCAAAGTTAATCAAATAAATCATGACGCACATCACTGCAAAGGTCTGTTCAAGCCCTATACAGGTATCGAAACTAATTTTATTTTGATTGATTTTTTCAGGAGATATTTCAAAATTTGCTTTGAAAAATTACGTCTTTTCAAAGTTAATAAAATAAATCATGACGCACATCACTGCAAAGGTCTGTTCAAGTCCTATACAGGTATCGAAACTGATTTTATTTTGATTGATTTTTTCAGGAGATATTTCAAAATTTGCTTAGAAAAACTACGTCTTTTCAAAGTTAATCAAATAAATCATGACGTACATCACTGCAAAGGTCTGTTCAAGTCCTATACAGGTATCGAAACTAATTATATCTTGATTGAATTTTTCAGGAGTTATTTAAAAAATTTGCTTAGAAAAACGACGTTTTTCAAAGTTAATCAAATAAATCATTACGCACATCACTGCATAGGTCTATTCAAGTCCTATACAGGTATAGAAACTAGTTTTATTTTGATTGATTTTTTCGGGAGATATTTCAATATTTGCTTAGAAAAACTACGTCTTTTCAAAGTTAATCAAATAAATCATGACGCACATCACTGCAAAGGTCTGTTCAAGCCCTATACAGGTATCGAAACTAATTTTATTTTGATTGATTTTTTCAGGAGTTATTTCAAAATTTGCTTAGAAAAACGAGGTCTTTTCAAAGTTAATCAAATAAATCATGACGTACATCACTGCAAAGTTCTGTTCAAGCCTTATACAGGCATCGAAACTAATTTTATTTTGATTGATTTTTTCAGTAGTTATTTCAAAATTTGCTTAGAAAAACGACGTCTTTTCAAAGTTAATCAAATAAATCATGACGCACATCACTGCAAAGGTCTGTTCAAGCCCTATACAGGTATCGAAAATAATTTTATTTTGATTGATTTTTTGAGGAGATATTTCAAAATTTGCTTTGAAAAATGACGTCTTTTCAAAGTTAATAAAATAAATCATGACGCACATCACTGCAAAGGTCTGTTCAAGTCCTATACAGGTATCGAAACTAATTATATTTTGATTGATTTTTTTAGGAGTTATTTAAAAAATTTGCTTAGAAAAACAACGTTTTTCAAAGTTAATCAAATAAATCATGACGCACATCACTGCAAACGTCTGTTTAAGTCCTATACAGGTATCGAAACTAATTTTATTTTGATTGATTTTTTCAGGAGTTATTTCAAAATTTGCTTTGAAAAATGAAGTCTTTTCAAAGTTAATAAAATAAATCATGACGCACATCACTGCAAAGGTCTGTTCAAGCTCTATACAGGTATCGAAACTGATTTTATTTTGATTGATTTTTTCAGGAGTTATTTCAAAATTTGCTTAGAAAAACGACGTCTTTTCAAAGTTAATCAAATAAATCATGACGCACATCACTGCAAAGGTCTGATCAAGCCTTATACTAATTTTATTTTGATTGATTTTTTAAGGAGATATTTCAAAATTTGCTTTGAAAAATGACGTCTTTTCAAAGTTAATAAAATAAATCATGACGCACATCACTGGAAAGGTCTGTTCAAGTCCTATACAGGTATCGAAACTAATTTTATTTTGATTTATTTTTTCAGGAGTTATTTCAAAATTTGCTTTGAAAAATGAAGTCTTTTCAGAGTTAATAAAATAAATCATGACGCACATCACTGCAAAGGTCTGTTCAAGCTCTATACAGGTATCGAAACTGATTTTATTTTGATTGATTTTTTCAGGAGTTATTTCAAAATTTGCTTAGAAAAACTACGTCTTTTCAAAGTTAATCAAATAAATCATGACGCACATCACTGCAAAGGTCTGTTCAAGCCTTATACAGGTATCGAAACTAATTATATTTTGATTGAATTTTTCAGGAGTTATTTAAAAAATTTGCTTAGAAAAACGACGTTTTTCAAAGTTAATCAAATAAATCATGACGCACATCACTGCAAAGGTCTGTTCAAGCCCTATACAGGTATCGAAACTAATTTTAGTTTGGTTGATTTTTTCAGGCGTTATTTCAAAATTTGCTTAGAAAAACGACGTCTTTTCAAAGTTAATCAAATAAATCATGACGTACATCACTGCAAAGGTCTGTTCAAGCCTTATAGAGGTATCGAAACTAATTTTATTTTGATTGATTTTTTCAGGAGTTATTTCAAAATTTGCTTAGAAAAACGACGTCTTTTCAAAGTTAATAAAATAAATCATGACGCACATCACTGGAAAGGTCTTTTAAAGCCCTATACAGGTATCGAATCTAATTTTAATTTGATTTATTTTTTTAGGAGATATTTCAAAATTTGCTCAGAAAAATGACGGCTTTTCAAAGTTAATCAAATAAATCATGACGCACATCACTGCAAAGGTCTGTTCAAGCCCTATACAGGTATCGAAACTAATTTTAGTTTGGTTGATTTTTTCAGGCGTTATTTCAAAATTTGCTTAGAAAAGCGAAGTCTTTTCAAAGTTAATCAAATAAATCATGACGCACATCACTGCAAAGGTCTGTTCAAGTCCTATACAGGTATCGAAACTAATTTTATTTTGATTGATTTTTTCAGGAGATATTTCAAAATTTGCTTTGAAAAATGACGTCTTTTCAAAGTTAATAAAATAAACCATGACGCACATCACTGGAAAGGTCTGTTCAAGCCTTATAGAGGTATCGAAACTAATTTTATTTTGATTGATTTTTTCAGGAGTTATTTCAAAATTTGCTTAGAAAAACGACGTCTTTTCAAAGTTAATAAAATAAATCATGACGCACATCACTGGAAAGGTCTGTTCAAGCCCAATACAGGTATCGAAACTTATTTTATTTTGATTGATTTTTTCAGGAGTTATTTCAAAATTTGCTTGGAAAAACGAAGTCTTTTCAAAGTAAATCAAATAAATCATGACGCACATCACTGCAAAGGTCTGTTCAAGTCCAATACAGGTATCGAAACTAATTATATTTTGATTGATTTTTTCAGGAGTTATTTAAAAAATTTGCTTAGAAAAACAACGTTTTGCACCGTAGGTATAAAGGAAAAATATATTTGTTTGGCCCATAGGCATCTTAAAACTGAAAATGCTACTAAATTCACGCATGCGTTTCTGAGAGAATGGTCACGCTTTTCAATTATTTTGATATAACTTGGAAACTAAGCCAAAATTGCATAAAAAAATTAAAGCATGAAAAGTAGCATCGGAAAATTAAGCTATCAAAAGTTTTAAAATTTGTTTCTAATTGTACTTTTTAAGCAAAGATTCTGTCAAGATATGCAAAGACAAAATAAAGAAGAGACTAAAGGCTTTCATATGACTCATCAAAAATTATTTTTTATTTAAAATTGGCAGTGATAAGTATGCCCAAATGTATGTGTCTCAAGCAAGCTTTAGTTTTTTTGAAGCAAAATATATATTTTTGGATGTTTGAATGATGATTGAATTTGAAAAATGGCTTAATTTTTAATGTTAGATTTTTGAAAATTGAAGTTTATTTTTGCCAGAAATCGTTTTTGCACCTCAACTTTTTCCACCTTTTCGTACCACCACCATACTTTGCGTCATCCGTTTTACCGTCCATCTCATTTGTGGGATATTCTTCGAAAAAAATATACACCGATCCGAATGACCACTAATCTCCCGCAAAAAAAAGATTTTCTACGAAGAATGTTTTCCTACCATTTTTACCACCAAAGCTATTTGTTTCAATCATTTTGGTTGGAAAATCCAACAATCTGGGTGCACTGACTGGCATTACTATAACTTTTAAACTTAAATGAAAACAAAACAAAGTAGAAAAATAACTCAAAACTTATTTTATCAAAAATTTATCGATTATCGATTATTTCTGTCTTCAGTGCTCTTTTTAATTCTAAGTCAAGTACCAAACCATGGTTGTACGGATTTTTAAGATTTAAGAAAAATTGCAAATTAATTAAAATAACTTTTTGCCACAAAGAATTAAAACAAATATTTTTTATATTTGCCATTATTTTACTACTAAAACTGTTGAAAAGTAATGTACAAGTTCATCAGTTCATCTTTTGTGAATTGTTTGTGACTACAAATTCTCATTTAGAAAATCAATGGAACATGAACTGAACATAAACGCAAATATAACTTTTAATTTGAAACAGAACTTCTTTTTGTTTCTATTTTATTCTAAATTAGATTAGATTTGATAAGATTTGATTAATGATTTTACTAGATGAATAAAATAAACGAGTTCCCTTTGGGAAATATCGTCCTCAATGAATATAATAGCTGAAATCATCAATGAATTCACTTGCCAAATCTTAAGAGAAGCAACATGCGATGATTCAGTAAAATTCACAAAAATTTAGACCATTTAAACCGATATGGCTGTTGACTAAAAAGAATTTAGTTCTTATAGACTTTCCTTGTTAAAATATTATAAAAGAAACCATCATATTATGGTAGTTAAATTTTCTCCTTTTATTTTTTTATATAATTTTTAAGTGCAGCTTTAGCTTTTTAACATTATTTACACTAAGGGTATCGTTTCGCTTGAGTTCTCTTACATCCTTCCATCCTTCCATAGTGCCAAGGTTTGAATTTAATTAGTTTACTTCTTTAGTTTTTTTAAGTTAATTTTACTTTTTATAACTACAAGACCTTTTTTGTTAGGTAGGTAGGTACTATTATGGCAAGATTTTGATCAGACTTGTCATATACCTAACAGTGATGAGGAAGACCAAAGAAGTGGGTCTAACAAGTCTGTATACCTTTGGTGATTCTGCCCAAACGTTTTTTTCATTTCTTTAGAACTAAAAAGGAACTAAATTTCCTCAGAGTCCATACATAAACATATATTTCAAATGAAGGACAAAAAATTCCCTAATTTTTTCAGATTATTCTTTTTATCCCCTAAGTCGCTTTAATTAAATTGGCCTATTAATTTGTAATCGCGTAAGATCTGCCCAAATTCAACGCAGGGTATGTAGATTGAAAGTAAACAAGAAAAAGATGTATTTTCCCTCGTTCTTACCGACATCAATAAACAAAAAAACAATATTTAAAATGGAAAACCATTCATAGAAAGTACCTACTCATGTATGTTGAAAACCCAATTTTAACCGAAGGTGTTTCTGAAAAGAAATTTATTAGAAAATAAACCTTGTAAGAATGGACTTCTGGCTTTCCAAAAACTACTGTAAGTAGTTGTTTTTTAATATATTTTATTCCATAAGCATTTTTTTTTTATAAAATTGCCCTTTCTGGCCAAGAGATGGAAATACAATCCCCTCCAGTATGATTTTTTCTTGTATACTTTCAATATCTACGGTGGGTGTCAAAACATTATTTATGGAGTAACATGAAATTTAAACAAAAAAATATGGGCAAAATAAAAAAAACTGCATCCCAACAGTAAAAGAAAGCTTTATACAATAGCAATAGACCGAAACAAAAATATCAAAATTAAAAGTAGTGATTTTTTCCTTACAAAAAACTAAACATACTCGTAGTTACGTACCTACCTACTCTTTATTTTAAGCGTTTATATTTTGGTTTAAATTCCATGTAACTCCAGAAATTATTAGTGTTTACTTACATTTGACGTTCGCTCTAAATGCCTTAAACTTTACAGCGACTATAAGCGATGAAAATCCCAAATAAAACTAATAATAAACTAAAAATAATAAAATCTTGGAAAACGATCAGATATCCTATAGAAATATCGGAAACTGTCTTCAAATAATTCCTGCATAGATGTAGTGAAAAGAAGCAACATTGCTACAGAAATTAAAACTCTCAAAACAAATACCCAAGATTTGAATATCAAAATTAAAATTGTAAACGAAATATAATCTACATACATACATACTGTAAGTAGTATGCATAAATCTATAAACATACCTACCTCAAGCTAATATGCAAAAACAATAAAGTCATAGAAAACAATTGTATTATTGTTACCATTGTCCTAACAACAGATTCATTAGTCTCACTTTGTCCCATTAATGTTGCGGAAATCTAAATAATACTCGTACAACCCTCTCTTTCTTCTCATTCATTCTGCTTTTAAATTTTCCTTCTATCTCAATTCTCAAATATCAAAGACAGATGTTAGCGCCGATTGTCGTCGGCCTATGAAAATTAAAAAAATTGGCTCCTGATAGTACTATAGATTCTATATACTCGTACAATGATACTCGTATGATAGAAATTTTTCGTATGATAGAACTCAGCGCATTGTATGATAATTTATTGTGAACAATATGGCAGCACTTCAGTCTTAAGATATCCGTCGAACTGAACGGACGTGTTTTAGGTAGTCTTATGATATCCTTTGTGCTGAACGGACGTGTTAAGTTAAGTTAAGTTAAGTTAAGTTAAGTTAAGTTAAGTTAAGTTAAGTTAATTTAAGTTAAGTTAAGTTAAGTTAAGTTAAGTTAAGTTAAGTTAAGTTAAGTTAAGTTAAGTTAAGTTAAGTTAAGTTAAGTTAAGTTAAGTTAAGTTAAGTTAAGTTAAGTTAAGTTAAGTTAAGTTAAGTTAAGTTAAGTTAAGTTAAGTTAAGTTAAGTTAAGTTAAGTTAAGTTAAGTTAAGTTAAGTTAAGTTAAGTTAAGTTAAGTTAAGTTAAGTTAAGTTAAGTTAAGTTAAGTTAAGTTAAGTTAAGTTAAGTTAAGTTAAGTTAAGTTAAGTTAAGTTAAGTTAAGTTAAGTTAAGTTAAGTTAAGTTAAGTTAAGTTAAGTTAAGTTAAGTTAAGTTAAGTTAAGTTAAGTTAAGTTAAGTTAAGTTAAGTTAAGTTAAGTTAAGTTAAGTTAAGTTAAGTTAAGTTAAGTTAAGTTGGACTTGGACTTGGACGACTTGGACTTGGACGACTTGGACTTGGACTTGGACTTGGACTTGGACTTGGACTTGGACTTGGACTTGGACTTGGACTTGGACTTGGACTTGGACTTGGACTTGGACTTGGACTTGGACTTGGACTTGGACTTGGACTTGGACTTGAGCTTGGACCTGTACTTGAACTTGGACTTGGACTTGGACTTGGACTTGGACTTGGACTTGGACTTGGACTTGGACTTGGACTTGGACTTGGACTTGGACTTGGACTTGAGCTTGGACCTGTACTTGGACCTGTACTTGAACTTGGACTTGGACTTGGACTTGGACTTGGACTTGGACTTGGACTTGGACTTGGACTTGGACTTGGACTTGGACTTGAGCTTGGACCTGTACTTGAACTTGGACTTGGACTTGGACTTGGACTTGGACTTGGACTTGGACTTGGACTTGGACTTGGACTTGGACTTGGACTTGGACTTGGACTTGGAGACTTGGACTTGGACTTGGACTTGGACTTGGACTTGGACTTGGACTTGGACTTGGACTTGGACTTGGACTTGGACTTGGACTTGGACTTGGACTTGGACTTGGACTTGGACTTGGACTTGGACTTGGACTTGGACTTGGACTTGGACTTGGACTTGGACTTGGACTTGGACTTGGACTTGGACTTGGATTGGGACTTGGACTTGTGCTTGGACCTGTACTTGGACTTGGACTTGGACTTGGACTTGGACTTGGACTTGGACTTGGACTTGGACTTGGACTTGGACTTGGACTTGGACTTGGACTTGGACTTGGACTTGGACTTGGACTTGGACTTGGACTTGGACTTGGACTTGGACTTGGACTTGGAGTTGAACTTGGACTTGGACTTGGACTTGGACCTGGGCTTGGACTTGGACTTGGACTTGGACTTGGACTTGGACTTGGACTTGGACTTGGACTTGGACTTGGACTTGGACTTGGACTTGGACTTGGACTTGGACTTGGACTTGGACTTGGACTTGGAGTTGGACTTGGAGTTGGACTTGGAGTTGGACTTGGAGTTGGACTTGGAGTTGGACTTGCACATGCACTTGCACTTCGACTGCGACTTAGAAAGTTGGATAGAAAAACGATGTCTTTTCAAAGTTACTCAAATAAATCATGACGCATATCTGGGCAGGTCTATTCAAGCCCTATACAGGTATCGAAACTAGTTTTATTTTGATTAATTTTTTCAGGAGATAATTCAAAATTTGCTTTGAAAAATGACGTATTTTCAAAGTTAATAAAATAAATCATGACGCACATCACTGGGCAGGTCTGTTCAAGCCCTATACAGGTATCGAAACTAATTTTATTTTGATTGATTATTTCAGGAGTTACTTCAAAATTTGCTTAGAAAAACTACGTCTTTTCAAAGTTAATCAAATAAATCATGACGTACATCACTGCAAAGGTCTGTTCAAGTCCTATACAGGTATCGAAACTAATTTTATTTTGATTGATTTGTTCAGGAGTTATTTCAAAATTTGCTTAGAAAAACGACGTCTTTTCAAAGTTAATCAAATAAATCATGACGCACATCACTGCAAAGGTCTGTTCAAGTCCTATACAGGTATCGAAACTAATTTTATTTTGATTGATTTTTTCAGGAGATATTTCAAAATTTGCTTAGAAAAACTACGTCTTTTCAAAGTTAATCAAATAAATCATGACGCACATCACTGGAAAGGTCTGTTCAAGCCCTATACAGGTATCGAAACTAATTTTATTTTGATTGATTTTTTTCAGGAGTTATTTCAAAATTTGCTCAGAAAAACGACGTTTTTTCAAAAATAATCAAATAAATCATGACGCACATCACTGGAAAGGTCGGTTCAAGTCTTATACCGGCATCGAAACTAATTTTATTTTGTTTGATTTTTTCAGGAGTTACTTCAAAATTTGCTTAGAAAAATTACTTCTTTTCAAAGTTAATAAAATAAATCTTGACGTACATCACTGCAATGGTCTGTTCAAGTCCTATACAGGTATCGAAACTAATTATATTTTGATTGATTTTTTTAGGAGTTATTTCAATATTTGTTTAGAAAAACGACATCTTTTCAAAGTTAATCAAATAAATCATGACGCACATCACTGCAAATGTCTGTTCAAGTCCTATACAGGTATCGAAACTAATTTTATTTTGATTGATTTTTTCAGGAGTTATTTCAAAATTTGCTTAGAAAAACGACGTCTTTTCAAAGTTAATCAAATAAATCATGACGCACATCACTGCAAAGGTCTGTTCAAGCCTTATAGAGGTATCGAAACTAATTTTATTTTGATTGATTTTTTCAGGAGTTATTTCAAAATTTGCTTTGAAAAATTAAGTCTTTTCAAAGTTAATAAAATAAATCATGACGCACATCACTGCAAAGGTCTGTTCAAATCCTATACAGGTATCGAAACTAGTTTTATTTTGATTGATTTTTTCAGAAGTTATTTCAAAATTTGGTTGGAAAAACGACGTCTTTTCAAAGTTAATCAAATAAATCATGACGCACGTCAATGGAAAGGTCTGTTCAAGCTCTATACAGGTATCGAAACTAATTTTAATTTGATTTATTTTATCAGGAGATATTTCAATATTTGTTTAGAAAAACGACGTCTTTTCGAAGTTAATCAAATAAATCATGACGCACATCACTGCAAAGGTCTGTTCAAGTCTTATACCGGTATCGAAACTAATTTTATTTTGTTTGATTTTTTCAGGAGTTACTTCAAAATTTGCTTAGAAAAATTACGTCTTTTCAAAGTTAATCAAATAAATCTTGACGTACATCACTGCAATGGTCTGTTCAAGTCCTATACAGGTATCGAAACTAATTATATTTTGATTGATTTTTTAAGGAGTTATTTCAATATTTGTTTAGAAAAACGACATCTTTTCAAAGTTAATCAAATAAATCATGACGCACATCACTGCAAATGTCTGTTCAAGTCCTATACAGGTATCGAAACTAATTTTATTTTGATTGATTTTTTCAGAAGTTATTTAAAAATTTGCTTAGAAAAACGACGTCTTTTCAAAGTTAATCAAATAAATCATGACGCACATCACTGCAAAGGCCTGTTCAAGCTCTATACAGGTATCGAAACGAATTTTATTTTGATTGATTTTTTCAGGAGATATTTCAAAATTTTCTTAAAAAAACGACGTCTTTTCATAGCTAACCAAATAAATCATGACGCACATCACTGGAAAGGTCTGTTTAAGCTCTATATAGGTATCGAAACTAATTTTATTTTGATTGATTTTTTAAGGAGATATTTCAAAATTTGTTTAGAATAACGACGTCTTTTCAAAGTTAATCAAATAAATCATGACGCACATCACTGGAAAGGTCTGTTCAAGTCCTATACAGGTATCGAAACTAAATTTATTTTGATTGATTTTTTCAGGAGTTATTTCAAAATTTGCTTAGAAGAACTACGTTTTTTCAAAGTTAATCAAATAAATCATGACGCCCATCACTGCAAAGGTCTGTTCAAGTCCTATACAGGTATCGAAACTAATTTTATTTTGATTTATTTTTTCAGGAGATATTTAAAAATTTGCTTAGAAAAATGACGTTTTTTCAAAGTTAATAAAATAAATCATGGCGTACATCACTGCAAAGGTCTGGAAAATAACTCTGGTATAAGATGACTTTTTGAACTTTCGAAAAAAGCCAAAGATAGATTTTTAAAAAATAAGTTAAACTCATTCTAATAGTCACATTTTTACCCATGAGGACCCATCTGATATTGTTCAAGAATAAGAACTTATAGAGGGGTTGCCATTCTTGTGGCTGTGGCTTTACATAATTACGGTGCCTCTTTTATCAAATTTAACAAAATCATGCTTTGTGTAGTTTTATTCGTTCATTTTGAACTGAAAGAAACAGTTATTTCAATAAAGTCCATATTCCAAAAGAAGAATATTATTTTCCAATTTTCTTTTAAATCAAAAATTACAAAAGATGTATTTAAACCCACTCATAAAACATTTTGGTGAAATCCTTTAAACTACTGAACCGATTTCGATAAATTTTTCTATGTCAATAGCCGAAACGTTATTTCAATGCGATCGATTCAAAGAAATTTGAAAAACATCATAACATACACACATAAAATTTGAAATACTCGTTAAGAAGCCCCACTAATATTTGCATTGATGTGCAAATTACACAATTCCAACCATGTTACATTCGTACTGGTCACAATTATAACTTCCTTTTTTTAAAGCCGGTTAAAAATCGAGCCATCTCTGCAGTGACATAATATGGCTTGTAAAATGTACGAGTACTTTCAAAGGGTGGCTTATATTATTTTTTGCCCAGGGCGGCGAAAAAGCTGGATAGGTCCAGACCAGCGTTACCACTTCGAGAAAAAAAGTCGAAGTAGATTTGAAGAAAAAAAAGGAAGTAGATTGACAAAAATCGAAGTAGATTTCAAAATGAACTTTTTTGTACAAACCTATATTTAAAAAAAAAATTAAGTTACGAGTAAACAAAAATAACTTAAAACAAAAACAAAAGAAATTCTTTCAGAATTCAGACTTTCCATATTTATTTCAAGTTAAAAAAAAACATACCTAATTTCTTGCATCATGGTTTTATAATTTTTTTTAGTTTTATTTAGCTAAGGTACTCGTATCTACTTTACCTATTCTTTTTCTTTTACTTTTTTATAAAAAAGAATAATAACATACAAACAAGATTTGCTTGACTTGCTGTAGGTACACCGTCGTGGAATCTCCATTTCTTTTTTTTTTTGCAGTTTGGCATTAAGAAATTTTTAAGATAAAAGAGAGTAATTTGAATTAATTGATTTTTATTTAAAAAGACACAGGGATCTTTTACAGAGGGTCATAGATATTTAAATAAACATGTTATGTTTGTGTTTATAGGTAGGTAGATAGGTACGTAAAAATTAACCTTTTTATTTTTTTGTTTTTGAAAACGGCTAGGTAACAAAAAATAAAGGTATTTTTAAGAAAAATTGACGTACTAGCATGTTTTAAGAAAAAAAGTGAATAAAAAGTTAAAATAAGCTAAGAAAAAAATTATTTATGTTGGGAGGTACTTGTAGATACCTACGCCAGAAGAATATTCATCAACAAAAATGGTGGTTTTTCAGACAAAAGAAATTAATTAAAAATCTTTTTATAGCGCAGAACCATATTTGAGAAGATGATGTTATTGTAAGGGGAGAAACTAGATACTTTAGCAGTATTGTCCTTAAGTTTCAAGCCTCAAGGGGTGAAGTGATGACGAGAAAGGCTTATAGCTCATGCTATAAGTGTTTTAAAAGTCGCTTGATATAAACGACGAGATCTCGTCACGTTCACGTACTGTTTCCTCGTCGTCGTTGCATTGTGAATAAGGGAGATTACGTGGATAAACATATCGTTCAAGATTGTTGCCAACCACCGATGTTAGATCATTTAAACGGAAAGAAAAACATGTTGTCAACCTGTGTTGCATGGTTTTCAAAACATCTTAAGAACTTGTTGCGATTCCATCAAGCAATGTTGTCAACAAAGTTGATAATATAAATCCCCCTATTATAGGGCTTCTGCTTCAGTCTTAGGATATCCGTCGAACTGAACAGACGTGTTTCATCCAGTCTTATGATATCCTTCGTGCAGAACGGACGTGTCAGTGCCGGTGTTTAATTAAGTTTAGTTGGAGTTGGAGTTGGAGTTGGACTTGGACTTGGACTTGGACTTGGACTTGGACTTGGACTTGGACTTGGACTTGGACTTGGACTTGGACTTGGACTTGGACTTGGACTTGGAGTTGGACTTGGACTTGGACTTGGACTTGGACTTGGAGTTGGACTTGGACTTGGAATTGAGCTTGGACTTGGACTTGGACTTGGACTTGGACTTGGACTTGGAGTTGATCTTGGAGTTGGACTTGGACTTGGACTTGGACTTGGACTTGGATTTGGACTTGGACTTGGACTTGGACTTGGACTTGGACTTGGACTTGGACTTGGACTTGGACTTGGACTTGGACTTGGACTTGGACTTGGACTTGGACTTGGACTTGGACTTGGACTTGGACTTGGACTTGGACTTGGACTTGGACTTGGACTTGGATTTGGACTTGGACTTGGACTTGGACTTGTACTTGGATTTGGACTTGGACTTGGACTTGGACTTGGACTTGGACTTGGTCTTGGACTTGGACTTGGACTTGGACTTGGACTTGGACTTGGACTTGGACTTGGATTTGGACTTGGACTTGGACTTGGACTTGGACTTGGACTTGGACTTGGACTTGGACTTGGACTTGGACTTGGACTTGGACTTGGACTTGGACTTGGACTTGGACTTGGACTTGGACTTGGACTTGGACTTGGACTTGGACTTGGACTTGGACTTGGACTTGGACTTGGACTTGGACTTGGACTTGGACTTGGACTTGGACTTGGACTTGGACTTGGACTTGGACTTGGACTTGGACTTGGACTTGGACTTGGACTTGGACTTAGACTTGTACTTGGATTTGGACTTGGATTTAGACTTAAACTTGGACTTGGACTTGGACTTGGACTTGGACTTGGACTTGGACTTGGACTTGGACTTGGACTTGGAATTGGACTTGGAATTGGACTTGGAATTGGACTTCGAATTTAATTTGGATTTGGACTTGGACTGTCAAGCCCTATACAGGTACTGAAATTAATTTAATTTTGATTGATTTCTTCCGAAGTTATTTCAAAATTTTCATAAAAAAAGCGACGCTTTTCATAGCTGATCAAGTGAATCATGACGCACATCACTGGAAAGGTCTGTTCAAGCCCTATACAGGTATCGAAACTAATTTTATTTTGATTGATTTTTTCAGGAGATATTTCAAAATTTGCTTAGAAAAACGACGTCTTTTCAAAGTTAATCAAATAAATCATGACGCACATCACTGCAAAGGTCTGTTCAAGTCCTATACAGGTATCGAAACTAATTTTATTTTGATTGATTTTTTCAGGAGGTATTTAAAAATTTGCTTAGAAAAACGACGTCTTTTCAAAGTTAATCAAATAAGTCATGACGCACATCACTGGAAAGGTCTGTTCAAGCCCTATACAGGTATCGAAACTAATTTTATTTTGATTGATTTTTTTCAGGAGTTATTTCAAAATTTTCTTAGAAAAACGACGTCTTTTCAAAGTTAATAAAATAAATCATGACACACATCACTGGAAAAGTCTGTTCAAGCCCTATACAGGTATCGAAACTAATTGTATTTTGATTGATTTTTTCAGGAGTTATTTCAATATTTGTTTAGAAAAACGACATCTTTTCAAAGTTAATCAAATAAATCATGACGTACATCACTGGAAAGGTCTGTTCAAGCCCTATACAGGTATCGAAACTAATTTTATTTTGATTGATTTTTTCAGGAGTTATTTCAAAATTTACTTAGAAAAACGACGTCTTTTCAAAGTTAATCAAATAAATCATGACGCACATCACTGCAAAGATCTGTTCAAGTCCTATACAGGTATCGAAACTAATTTTATTTTGATTGATTTTTTCAGGAGTTATTTCAAAATTTGCTTAGAAAAACGACGTCTTTTCAAAGTTAATCAAATAAATCATGACGCACATCACTGCAAAGGTCTGTTTAAGTCCTATACAGGTATCGAAACTAATTTTATTTTGATTGATTTTTTCAGGAGTTATTTCAAAATTTGCTTAGAAAAACGACGTCTTTTCAAAGTTAATAAAATAAATCATGACACACATCACTGCAAAGGTCTGTTCAAGTCCTATACAGGTATCGAAACTAATTTTATTTTGATTGATTTTTTTAGGAGATATTTCAAAATTTGCTTAGAAAAATTACGTCTTTTCAAAGTTAATAAAACAAATCATGACGCACATCACTGGAAAGGTCTGTTTAAGTCCTATACAGGTATCGAAACTAATTTTATTTTGATTGATTTTTTCAGGAGATATTTCAAAATTTGCTTTGAAAAATTATGTCTTTTCAAAGTTAATAAAATAAATCATGACACACATCACTGAAAAGGTCTGTTCAAGCCCTATACAGGTATCGAAACTAATTTTATTTTGATTGATTTTTTCAGGCGTTATTTCAAAATTTGCTTAGAAAAACGACGTCTTTTCAAAGTTAATCAAATAAATCATGACGCACATCACTGCAAAGGTCTGTTCAAGCCCTATTCAGGTATCGAAACTAATTTTAATTTGATTTATTTTTTCAGGAGATATTTCAATATTTGTTTAGAAAAAGGACGTCTCTTCGAAGTTAATCAAATAAATCATGACGCACATCACTGGAAAGGTCTGTTCAAGCTCTATACAGGTATCGAAACTAATTTTATTTTGATTGATTTTTTCAGGAGTTATTTCAAAATTTGGTTAGAAAAATGACGTTTTTTCAAAGTTCATCAAATAAATCATGACGCACATCACTGTAAAGGTCTATTCAAGCCCTATCCAGGTATCAACATTAATATAATTTTGAATGCTGATTTTGGGAGATATTTCAAAATTTCCATAGACCCATTTTATTTTAATTTTTAAATGGTATAATTTTAATCGTATATTAAGTCATACAAATAATGAGACAAAAATTAAAAAAAGCGTGAAGTGCCATGTTTAAATCAGCTTAAACAACTTCATTGATAGTTTGAGGTGAAAAAAGAATGCCATCTTAGTTTTTGATAGAAAAAAGAAATTAAAATGATTGCAGAAGTTTAAAAGAAAAAATCATTTACCTATATATGTAGGAACGAAATTCTTAAAACATTTTTAAGGCCAGATTTTGAAATGGAATTTCAACGTTGAAGTTCTAGTTTTTTTTTAAACTAATATTCAATTTTTTAGCGAAAATTTTTTAAGAAATAAAATTTTAGTCAATATTTTTTTAAAAAAATTGTGAATTCTGTTCAAAATTCTGTGTAGACAAGCACAAATGTTCTTTTTAATATTCAATGCTCTTTTTCATTTTTAGTCAAATGCTGAAAACGACATGTAAAAATCTTTCTTTAAACAAAAACTGTTAGGTACCCACTTTCTCCCTTAAAAAAAAAACGAAAAAAGGTGTCAATTATGAATGGTACTTTGTTTGCCTCGTAAAAATAACAAAATAAACAAGAAATGGCAAAAAAATACAATTAATGTTTTTTTTTTTAATTCTCAAAAACAGAAAATTTTTAATCTGTTTCCAGCGTTTGTATAAAAATAAAAAAATTTAAAAAACAACGACTATAAGTAAATTAACGAAAACTAAGAAATTTGTATAAAAAAGGTGCAAAAGGTTGAAAAAGTTCTGTTCAATTGGCTTTTTGAGGGGCAGTCAAGCTCTGAAATATTATTAAAATTTTTGTCCCTCTGCAAAACAAAATCTCCTTTTTTCCATTTTATAATATTAGTAAAAGTCTTAGGTTATTTTTTTAGTTTTAATTTCGAACCCATGACAAAACAAACGAAAAATTCCCTTAGGACTTTTAAAACTTGAAAAACTGCTTTAAATGATCCCTTGTGAACAAAGAAATACATAAAGATACCTACATTGATTTGAAAGGAAGGATTCAAGATGTAGCACACATTTCAAAACCTTAAATAAAGAGTTGGGTTTTGGTATACAGCACCCCCCTACAAGTGAAATCTTTGTACACCCATGTAGGTACAATTCTTAAAACAAGAAAAAAAAAATATATCAAGAAGTATTGCAAATATTTCCGAAAAGCTATTTATTTATATTTTATTTTTTTTGTTTTTTTAATTCATGACCTTGTGCCACACGTAGTAACCAAAAATCAAAAAACAAAGCTTATCAAAAATACGCAAAACTACACAAAAATACTCATAAGCCTATAGTTAACTACACACATACACACAAAACATACCCAAGTAACAATTTTCTTTTCATAAGATTTTCCTAGAGGCTTGTGAGACTTTATTTCGGGAGTTATATTAACTCTAGGAGAGTACTCCTACATCCTTATGAAAATGTAAGAAGCCTTAAATGGCCCACTTATAGGAGTTAATTTCCTCTTATAGAAACATTTTTACTGTTCCTATGGGATGACAAATGCTCCATTAATCTTGTTAGGAGAATGCGTCACTTCTTGTAGGAGTTGATGAAAAGAGAAGGAGTAAGCGTTTAATAAAAAAAAAACAGATACTTATCTTTCACATTTGTATATGTGTCATCGTCATTGTCTCATGTTGAAAAATTAATGTGTGAATTTATATTTTCATTTCATGGCGACGTTAGTATAATTATAGTTTGTCACATATGTGGAGTTAAATCTTAGTGCGATTGAAACTTTTTGTACTAACTTTAACATTTTACTTCGAAAAATAACGAAGCGCTTTCAAAATAATTGATATTTAAATTATTTTAATTTTATTTTTAATTAAAAAAAGGGTTACCTTGATGTTTGCTTTAAAAAAGAATAGTACTTTTTATGCTGACATTATTTATGGTACTTATTTATGGTATTTATATGACGAAAAAGATGTAATAGCGGATAATATGTCGAATTGATGGTCTTATTCTTGTGTGCCTGTTTTTTGTAATCTAAGAATTTACAAAAGGTTAAGAGACGTTTTAATGAAAAAATAAAAGTTAGAATTTATATTTTTAAAAATTTGTTTCACGTTTCTTATAACGAAACTGTCAATGATTACTGACTTTCAATTTTGTCACTATACAGTGCGAATTTCTGATGCTCTGTAAATAAATGTCATTATTTCAATTTGATAATGCTCCTAAGAGACAAAGAACTTTAGCACAGTATTTAAATACAAAACTTCACATTACGAATATACTTGTAAGAATACTTCTTTTGCATTTAATGTTGAACAAAATAAACATCAATATCAATACACGTATATACATAAATATAACTTAAATAAATTCATCATAATGGAAAACCAAATAAATTATTTCAAAATTTAATTTCATATCACGGTAACCCTCAAACTATTCAAAAAACACTTCGTTCAAATTTAAATATGGCTGCTGTTGTATCGATATTTTTAACTCTTTAAAAGGCATTTTTAAGAGAGTGTTGTCCATTTATGTTGGTATGTAAATAAACACTTTTTTATGAGAAGTCTGATGCTTTAATGCAACTTTATTTTGACATTTATCAAACGAACCAAGAACAAATCGGTGATGCGTTCCCTTTTTTCTTAAGAATGTGAATTATTGTTGATGTTTTAAGAAAAGATGAAATCTCAAAGTTTGAAATATTAAATTTTATGCATTACCTTTTCTGAACAATAAATCTTCATTATAACGTCATAATTTTTGGAATAAATGCAGAATGTATATAAGAATATCAAAAAATTAACATTCCGCAACAAAACTATAGACGAAGTAAAATTTTAAGCTTCGTAAATCTCTCTAATTTTCCATACAAATTGTGACAGACTTACGAATTTTAAAACATTAAAATGTTTACAATGGGCTTACGCCGTTGCAGGAATATTTTAGTCAAATTTTTAAGCGTAATTTTGTCAGAAAAACCTTATATTACACCGAAATAAAATAAAAAGAAAGTCTATCACCGAAAGTCCACATTCGTCACAAAATAAAGTACATTTTAAATAGTTATCGGCATCAGCATTCAATGTTTCCTTCAGGTAGCCAGACCCATAGAAAACTGAACGCCAGAAAACAATGTACATATAAAACGTTAAAAAAAAAGAACGACTGCTGAATGAATCAAATAAAGCTTCTGTCAGTGCTACATCTCATATGAATCCTATAGTTAGAGTTTTGTAGTTGTTACTTTATTAGCTCTTGTTAAGAGATTTTAATGACTTAAAAATGACGTTTAAAGTTTAAATTTGAAAACAAAATTATTAAAAGACTTTCAATTTACATACAGGAGTAATAATTGTTCTAGGTATAAGATTAGAGTGATTTGATGTAAGAAAATGCTTAAATCATTTAATGAAAACACTATGAGACAAATTTATGTTTCATTATGAGAGATCCAGTCTTAAGTATAGCAATAAGATCTAAAAAAGTACTATGGGCGTTTTTTTGAGAAAATGGGAGCTAAGCTCTCGAGAGTATGTTAGTTGGGTATCCATACATTACATATTATACCTATCTCGCTGTCACCCATATCTTGCATCTTGCACCACCCTATAAGTCCTTAAAACCAACAAAAAAATAAACAACCACCAAGTAATGAAATACAAAAGGATTTTTAATTCATTTTGTGACTATAAATTCTAATTTTGTTAGATATAGTTCACAGTGGCTTTCTGTAAGAGAATCAATATAACATGAACTGCATGATAACAAACAAATACAAATTTATAAAAACAGTAAAATAACAAAATTGCATGGCGCTTACGCTTACCAACAGAACAAAACATGTGGCTGTAGCGTTATATTAAAAATTAGAATTAGAATAGAATGTGTAAATTTAACTTGAAGTTTGCGACTTGCAAAGACAGTACAGTACTATTGGCGATGTAAAATGTGCAACAAATTTCTGTTTTGTTTTTTTTTTTCGTTTCCATACAACACTTCAAAATAGTGAAGTTCAAAAGTCAAAAAAACTTCACCCAGAAAAAAATGTTTTATGTGACTGAATTCCTTCCTTAAATTATATTCTATTTGAAATAAAGAAATATTTCACTGAAAATTGAGTTGTGTGTGTTTTTTTTGTTTATCATTCGGCATTCTGAAATATGGTCACCCTCGCCGTAGGTATAAAGGAAAAATATATTTGTTTGGTCCATAGGCATCTTAATCTTCTCTTCTGAGAGAATGGTCACGCTTTTCAATTATTTTGATATAACTTGGAAAGTAAGCCAAAATTGCAAAAAAAAATTAAAGCATGAAAAGTAGCATCGGAAAATTTAACTATCAAAAGTTTTAAAATTTGTTTCTAATTGTACTTTTTAAGCAAAGATTCTGTCAAGATATGCAAAGACAAAATAAAGAAGAGACTAAAGGCTTTCATATGACTCATCAAAAATTATTTTTTATTTAAAATTGGCAGTGGTAGGTATGCCCAAATGTATGTGTCTCAAGCAAGCTTTAGTTTTTTTGAAGCAGATGTTTGAATGATGATTGAATTTGAAAAATGGCTTAATTTTCAATTTTAGATTTTTGAAAATTGAAGTTTATTTTTGCCAGAAATCGTTTTTGCACCTCAACTTTTTCCACCTTTTCGTACCACCACCATACTTTGCGTCTTCTGTTTTACCGTCCATCTCATTTCTGGGATATTCTTCGAAAAGAATATACACCGATCCGAATGACCACTAATCTCCCGCAAAAAAAAGACTTCAAATATTTTCCCACCATAAATCCTACGAAGAATGTTTTCCTACCATTTTTACCACCAAAGCTATTTGTTTCAATCATTTTGGTTGGAAAATCCAACAATCTGGGTGCACTGACTGGCATTACTATAACTTTTAAACTTAAATGAAAACAAAACAAAGTAGAAAAATAACTCAAAACTTATTTTATCAAAAATGTATCGATTATTTCTGTTTTCAGTTCTAAGTCAAGTACCAAACCATGGTTGTACGTATTTATAAGATTTAAGAAAAATTGCAAATTAATTAAAATACTCGTAACTTTTTGCCACAAGGAATTAAAACAAATATTTTTTATATTTGCCATTATTTTACTACTAAAACTGTTGAAAAGTAATGTACAAGTTCATCAGTTCATCTTTTGTGAATTGTTTGTGACTACAAATTCTCATTTAGAAAATCAATGGAACATGAACTGAACATAAACGCAAATATAACTCTTAATTTGAAACAGAACTTCTTTTTGTTTCTATGTTTCTATTTTATTCTAAATTAGATTAGATTTGATAAGATTTGATTAGAAAACACACTACCAATGTTAATGATTTTACTAGATGAATAAAATAAACGAGTTCCCTTCGGGAAATATCGTCCTCAATGAATATAATAGCTGAAATCATCAATGAATTCACTTGCCAAATCTTAAGAGAAGCAACATGCGATGATTCAGTAAATTAAATTAAATTAGGTTAACATTTTTGTTCGAATAAACAGAAATCGGAAAACCAATGAAAACCTTACAAAAATTTAGACCATTTAAACCGATATGGCTGTTGACTAAAAAGAATTTAGTTCTTATAGACTTTCCTTGTTAAAATATTATAAAAGAAACCATCATATTATGGTAGTTAAATTTTTTCCTTTTATTTTTTTATATAATTTTTAAGTGCAGCTTTAGCTTTTTAACATGATTTACACTAAGGGTATCGTTTCGCTTGAGTTCTCTTACATCCTTCCATAGTGCCAAGGTTTGAATTTAATTAGTTTACTTCTTTAGTTTTTTTAAGTTAATTTTACTTTTCTTATATGTCTACTTTTTATAACTACAAGACCTTTTTTGTTAGGTAGGTAGGTACTATTATGGCAAGATTTTGATCAGACTTGTCATATACCTAACAGTGATGAGGAAGACGAAAGAAGTGGGTCTAACAAGTCTGTATACCTTTGGTGATCCTGCCCAAACGTTTTTTTCATTTCTTTAGAACTAAAAATAACGGTTCCTGCCATAAAATTTCCTCAGAGTCCTCCGCCACATGTACATGTAAATACATACATAAACATATATTTCAAATGAAGGACAAAAAATTCCCTAATTTTTTCAGATTATTCTTTTTATCCCCTAAGTCGCTTTAATTAAATTGGCCTATTAATTTGTAATCGCCTAAGATCTGCCCAAATTCAACGCAGGGTATGTAGATTGAAAGTAAACAAGAAAAAGATGTATTTTCCCTCGTTCTTACCGACATCAATAAACAAAAAAACAATATTTAAAATGGAAAACCATTCATAGAAAGTACCTACTCATGTATGTTGAAAACCCAATTTTAACCGAAGGTGTTTCTGAAAAGAAATTTATTAGAAAATAAACCTTGTAAGAATGGACTTCTGGCTTTCCAAAAACTACTGTAAGTAAGCATTTTTTTTTATAAAATTGCCCTTTCTGGCCAAGAGATGGAAATACAATCCCCTCCAGTATGATTTTTTCTTGTATAATAATACAACCCTCTCTTTCTTCTCATTCATTCTGCTTTTAAATTTTCCTTCTATCTCAATTCTCAAATATCAAAGACAGATGTTAGCGCCGATTGTCGTCGGCCTATGAAAATTAAAAAAATTGGCTCCTGATAGTACTATAGATTCTATATACTCGTACAATGATACTCGTATGATAGAAATTTTTCGTATGATAGAAATCAGCGCATTGTATGATAATTTATTGTGAACAATATGGCAGCACTTCAGTCTTAAGATATCCGTCGAACTGAACGGACGTGTTTTAGGTAGTCTTATGATATCCTTTGTGCTGAACGGACGTGTTAAGTTAAGTTAAGTTAGTTAAGTTAAGTTAAGTTAAGTTAAGTTAAGTTAAGTTAAGTAAGTTAAGTTAAGTTAAGTTAAGTTAAGTTAAGTTAAGTTAAGTTAAGTTAAGTTAAGTTAAGTTAAGTTAAGTTAAGTTAAGTTAAGTTAAGTTAAGTTAAGTTAAGTTAAGTTAAGTTAAGTTAAGTTAAATTAAGTTAAGTTAAGTTAAGTTAAGTTAAGTTAAGTTAAGTTAAGTTAAGTTAAGTTAAGTTAAGTTAAGTTAAGTTAAGTTAAGTTAAGTTAAGTTAAGTTAAGTTAAGTTAAGTTAAGTTAAGTTAAGTTAAGTTAAGTTAAGTTAAGTTAAGTTAAGTTAAGTTAAGTTAAGTTAAGTTAAGTTAAGTTAAGTTAAGTTAAGTTAAGTTAAGTTAAGTTAAGTTAAGTTAAGTTAAGTTAAGTTAAGTTAAGTTAAGTTAAAATAAGTTAAGTTAAGTTAAGTTAAGTTAAGTTAAGTTAAGTTAAGTTAAGTTAAGTTGTGTTGAGTTGAGTTGAGTTGAGTTGAGTTGAGTTGAGTTGAGTTGAGTTGAGTTGAGTTGAGTTGAGTTGAGTTGAGTTGAGTTGAGTTGAGTTGAGTTGAGTTGAGTTGAGTTGAGTTGAGTTGAGTTGAGTTGAGTTCAGTTAAGTTAAGTTAAGTTCAGTTCAGTTAAGTTGAATTAAGTTGGACTTGGACTTGGACTTGGAATTGGACTTGGAATTGGACTTGGACTTGGACTTGGACTCGGACTTGGACTCGGACTTGGACTTGGACTTGGACTTGGACTTGGACTTGGACTTGGACTTGGACTTGGACTTGGACTTGGACTTGGACTTGGACTTGGACTTGGACTTGGACTTGGACTTGGACTTGGACTTGGACTTGGACCTGGACTTGGACTTGGACTTGGACTTGGACTTGGACTTGGACTTGGACTTGGACTTGGACTTGGACTTGGACTTGGACTTGGACTTGGACTTGGACTTGGACTTGGACTTGGACTTGGACTTGGACTTGGACTTGGACTTGGACTTGGACTTGGACTTGGACTTGGACTTGGACTTGGACTTGGACTTGGACTTGGACTTGGACTTGGACTTGGACTTGGACTTGGACTTGGACTTGGACTTGGACTTGGACTTGGACTTGGACTTGGACTTGGACTTGGACTTGGACTTGGACTTGGACTTGGACTTGGACTTGGACTTGGACTTGGACTTGGACTTGGACTTGGACTTGGACTTGGACTTGGACTTGGACTTGGACACTTGGACTTGGACTTGGACTTGGACTTGGACTTGGACTTGGACTTGGACTTGGACTTGGACTTGGACTTGGACTTGGACTTGGACTTGGGCTTGGACTTGGACTTGGACTTGGACTTGGACTTGGACTTGGACTTGGACTTGGACTTGGACTTGGACTTGGACTTGGACTTGGACTTGGACTTGGACTTGGACTTGGACTTGGACTTGGACTTGGACTTGGACTTGGACTTGGACTTGGACTTGGACTTGGACTTGGACTTGGACTTGGACTTGGACTTGGACTTGGGCTTGGACTTGGACTTGGACTTGGACTTGGACTTGGACTTGGACTTGGTCTTGGTCTTGGACTTGGACTTGGACTTGGACTTGGACTTGGACTTGGACTTGGACTTGGACTTGGACTTGGACTTGGACTTGGACTTGGACTTGGACTTGGACTTGGACTTGGACTTGGACTTGGACTTGGACTTGGACTTGGACTTGGACTTGGACTTGGACTTGGACTTGGACTTGGACTTGGACTTGGACTTGGACTTGGACTTGGACTTGGACTTGGACTTGGAAATGGAAATGGACATGGACTTGGACTTGGACTTGGACTTGGACTTGGACTTGGACTTGGACTTGGACTTGGACTTGGACTTGGACTTGGACTTGGACTTGGACTTGCACATTCACTTGCACTTCGACTGCGACTTAGAAAGTTGGATAGAAAAACGATGTCTTTTCAAAGTGAATCAAATAAATCATGACGCATATCACTGGGCAGGTCTATTCAAGCCCTATACAGGTATCGAATCTTATTTTATTTCGATTGATTTTTTCAGGAGTTTTTTCAAAATTTGCTTAGAAAAACGACGACTTTTTAAAGTTATTCAAATAAATCATGACGCACATCACTGCAAAGGTCTGTTCAAGTCCTATACGGGTATCGAAACTAATTTTATTTTGATTGATTTTTTCAGGAGATATTTCAAAATTTGCTTTGAAAAATGACGTCTTTTCAAAGTTAATAAAATAAATCACGACGCACATCACTGGAAAGGTCTGTTAAAGCCCTATACAGGTATTGAAACTAATTTTATTTTGTTTGATTTTTTCAGGAGTTACTTCAAAATTTGCTTAGAAAAACTACGTCTTTTAAAAGTTAATCAAATATATCTTGACGTACATCACTGCAAAGGTCTGTTCATGTCCTATACAGTTATCGAAACTAATTTTATTTTCATTGATTTTTTCAGGAGTTATTTCAAAATTTGCTTAGAAAAACGACGTCTTTTCAAAGTTAATCAAATAAATCATAACGCACATCACTGGAAAGGTCTGTTCAAGCCCTATACAGGTATTGAAACTAATTTTATTTTGATTGATTTTTTCAGTAGTTATTTCAAAATTTGCTTAGAAAAACGACGTCTTTTCAAAGTTAATCAAATAAATCATGACGTACATCACTGCAAAGTTCTGTTCAAGCCTTATACAGGTATCGAAACTAATTTTATTTTGATTGATTTTTTCAGGAGTTATTTCAAAATTTGCTTTGAAAAACGACGTCTTTTCAAAGTTAATCAAATAAATTATGACGCACATCACTGCAAAGGTCTGTTCAAGCCCTATACAGGTATCGAAACTAATTTTATTTTGATTGATTTTTTCAGGAGATATTTCAAAATTTGCTTTGAAAAATGACGTCTTTTCAAAGTTAATCAACTAAATCATGACGCACATCACTGCAAAGTTCTGTTCAAGCCTTATACAGGTATCGAAACTAATTTTATTTTGATTGATTTTTTCAGGAGTTATTTCAAAATTTGCTTTGAAAAACGACGTCTTTTCAAAGTTAATCAAATAAATTATGACGCACATCACTGCAAAGGTCTGTTCAAGCCCTATACAGGTATCGAAACTAATTTTATTTTGATTGATTTTTTCAGGAGATATTTCAAAATTTGCTTTGAAAAATTACGTCTTTTCAAAGTTAATCAAATAAATCATGACGCACATCACTGCAAAGGTCTGTTCAAGCCCTATACATGTATCTAAACTTATTTTATTTTGATTTATTTTTTCAGGAGTTATTTCAAAATTTGCTTAGAAAAACGACGTCTTTTCAGAGTTAATCAAATAAATCATGACGTACATCACTGCAAAGGTCTGTTCAAGTCCTATACAGGTATCGAAACAAATTATATTTTGTTTGAATTTTTCAGGAGTTATTTAAAAAATTTGCTTAGAAAATCGACGCTTTGCAAAGTTAATCAAATAAATCATGACGTACATCACTGCAAAGGTCTGTTCAAGTCCTATACAGGTATCGAAACTAATTTTATTTTGATTGATTTTTTCAGGAGATATTTCAAAATTTGCTTAGAAAACTGACGTCTTTTCAGAGTTAATAAAATAAATCATGACGCACATCACTGGAAAGGTCTGTTCAAGCCCTATACAGGTATCGAATCTAATTTTAATTTGATTTATTTTTTAAGGAGTTATTTCAAAATTTGCTTAGAAAAACGACGTCTTTTCAAAGTTAATAAAATAAATCATGACGCACATCACTGGAAAGGTCTGTTCAAGCCCTATACAGGTATCGAAACTTATTTTATTTTGATTGATTTTTTCAGGAGTTATTTTAAAATTTGCTTAGAAAAACGACGTCTTTTCAGAACTAATCAAATAAATCATGACGTACATCACTGCAAGGGTCTGTTCAAGTCCTATACAGGTATCGAAACTAATTATATTTTGATTGAATTTTTCAGGAGTTATTTAAAAAATTTGCTTAGAAAATCGACGCTTTGCAAAGTTAATCAAATAAATCATGACGAACATCACTGGAAAGGTCTGTTCAAGCCCTATACAGGTATCGAAACTAATTTTATTTTGATTGATTTTTTCAGGAGTTATTTCAAAATTTGCTTAGAAAAACGACGTCTTTTCAAAGTTAATAAAATAAATCATGACGCACATCACTGGAAACGTCTGTTCAAGCCCTATACAGGTATCGAAACTAATTTTATTTTGATTGATTTTTTCAGGAGTTATTTCAAAATTTGCTTAGAAAAACGACGTCTTTTCAAAGTTAATCAAATAAATCATGACGCACATCACTGCAAAGGTCTGTTCAAGTCCTATACAGGTATCTAAACTAATTTTATTTTGATTGATTTTTTCAGGAGATATTTCAAAATTTGCTTAGAAAAATGACGTCTTTTCAAAGTTAATCAAATAAATCATGACGCACATCACTGCAAAGGTCTGTTCAAGCCCTATACAGGTATCGAATCTAATTTTAATTTGATTTATTTTTTCAGGAGTTATTTCAAAATTTGCTTAGAAAAACGACGTCTTTTCAAAGTTAATCAAATAAATCATGACGCACATCACTGCAAAGGTCTGTTCAAGCCCTATACAGGTATCGAAACTAATTTTATTTTGATTGATTTTTTCAGGAGATATTTCAAAATTTGCTTAGAAAAATGACGTCTTTTCAAAGTTAATCAAATAAATCATGACGCACATCACTGGAAAGGTCTGTTCAAGCCCTATACAGGTATCGAATCTAATTTTAATTTGATTTATTTTTTCAGGAGACATTTCAAAATTTGCTTAGAAAAACGACGTTTTTTCAAAGTTAATAAAATAAATCATGACGCACATCACTGGAAACGTCTGTTCAAGCCCTATACGGGTATCGAAACTAATTTTATTTTGATTGATTTTTTCAGGAGTTATTTCAAAATTTGCTTAGAAAAACGACGTCTTTTCAAAGTAAATCAAATAAGTCATGACGCACATCACTGCAAAGGTCTGTTCAAGCCCTATACAGGTATCGAAACTAATTTTATTTTGATTGATATTTTCAGGAGTTATTTTAAAATTTGCTTAGAAAAACGACGCCTTTTCAAAGTTAAACAAATAAATCATGACGCACATCACTGCAAAGGTCTTTTCAAGTCCTATACAGGTATCGAAACTAATTTTATTTTGATTGATTTTTTCAGGAGATATTTCAAAATTTGCTTAGAAAAATGACGTCTTTTCAAAGTTAATCAAATAAATCATGACGCACATCACTGCAAAGGTCTGTTCAAGCCAAGTAAGTTAAGTTAAGTTAAGTTAAGTTAAGTTAAGTTAAGTTAAGTTAGGTTAAGTTAAGTTAAGTTAAGTTAAGTTAAGTTAAGTTAAGTTAAGTTAAGTTAAGTTAAGTTAAGTTAAGTTAAGTTAAGTTAAGTTAAGTTAAGTTAAATTAAGTTAAGTTAAGTTAAGTTAAGTTAAGTTAAGTTAAGTTAAGTTAAGTTAAGTTAAGTTAAGTTAAGTTAAGTTAAGTTAAGTTAAGTTAAGTTAAGTTAAGTTAAGTTAAGTTAAGTTAAGTTAAGTTAAGTTAAGTTAAGTTAAGTTAAGTTAAGTTAAGTTAAGTTAAGTTAAGTTAAGTTAAGTTAAGTTAAGTTAAGTTAAGTTAAGTTAAGTTAAGTTAAGTTAAGTTAAGTTAAGTTAAGTTAAGTTAAGTTAAGTTAAGTTAAAATAAGTTAAGTTAAGTTAAGTTAAGTTAAGTTAAGTTAAGTTAAGTTAAGTTAAGTTGTGTTGAGTTGAGTTGAGTTGAGTTGAGTTGAGTTGAGTTGAGTTGAGTTGAGTTGAGTTGAGTTGAGTTGAGTTGAGTTGAGTTGAGTTGAGTTGAGTTGAGTTGAGTTGAGTTGAGTTGAGTTGAGTTCAGTTAAGTTAAGTTAAGTTCAGTTCAGTTAAGTTGAATTAAGTTGGACTTGGACTTGGACTTGGAATTGGACTTGGAATTGGACTTGGACTTGGACTTGGACTCGGACTTGGACTCGGACTTGGACTTGGACTTGGACTTGGACTTGGACTTGGACTTGGACTTGGACTTGGACTTGGACTTGGACTTGGACTTGGACTTGGACTTGGACTTGGACTTGGACTTGGACTTGGACCTGGACTTGGACTTGGACTTGGACTTGGACTTGGACTTGGACTTGGACTTGGACTTGGACTTGGACTTGGACTTGGACTTGGACTTGGACTTGGACTTGGACTTGGACTTGGACTTGGACTTGGACTTGGACTTGGACTTGGACTTGGACTTGGACTTGGACTTGGACTTGGACTTGGACTTGGACTTGGACTTGGACTTGGACTTGGACTTGGACTTGGACTTGGACTTGGACTTGGACTTGGACTTGGACTTGGACTTGGACTTGGACTTGGACTTGGACTAGGACTTGGACTTGGACTTGGACTTGGACTTGGACTTGGACTTGGACTTGGACTTGGACTTGGACTTGGACTTGGACTTGGACTTGGACTTGGACTTGGACTTGGACACTTGGACTTGGACTTGGACTTGGACTTGGACTTGGACTTGGACTTGGACTTGGACTTGGACTTGGACTTGGACTTGGACTTGGACTTGGGCTTGGACTTGGACTTGGACTTGGACTTGGACTTGGACTTGGACTTGGACTTGGACTTGGACTTGGACTTGGACTTGGACTTGGACTTGGACTTGGACTTGGACTTGGACTTGGACTTGGACTTGGACTTGGACTTGGACTTGGACTTGGACTTGGACTTGGACTTGGACTTGGGCTTGGACTTGGACTTGGACTTGGACTTGGACTTGGACTTGGACTTGGTCTTGGTCTTGGACTTGGACTTGGACTTGGACTTGGACTTGGACTTGGACTTGGACTTGGACTTGGACTTGGACTTGGACTTGGACTTGGACTTGGACTTGGACTTGGACTTGGACTTGGACTTGGACTTGGACTTGGACTTGGACTTGGACTTGGACTTGGACTTGGACTTGGACTTGGACTTGGACTTGGAAATGGACATGGACTTGGACTTGGACTTGGACTTGGACTTGGACTTGGACTTGGACTTGGACTTGGACTTGGACTTGGACTTGGACTTGGACTTGGACTTGGACTTGCACATTCACTTGCACTTCGACTGCGACTTAGAAAGTTGGATAGAAAAACGATGTCTTTTCAAAGTGAATCAAATAAATCATGACGCATATCACTGGGCAGGTCTATTCAAGCCCTATACAGGTATCGAATCTTATTTTATTTCGATTGATTTTTTCAGGAGTTTTTTCAAAATTTGCTTAGAAAAACGACGACTTTTTAAAGTTATTCAAATAAATCATGACGCACATCACTGCAAAGGTCTGTTCAAGTCCTATACGGGTATCGAAACTAATTTTATTTTGATTGATTTTTTCAGGAGATATTTCAAAATTTGCTTTGAAAAATGACGTCTTTTCAAAGTTAATAAAATAAATCACGACGCACATCACTGGAAAGGTCTGTTAAAGCCCTATACAGGTATTGAAACTAATTTTATTTTGTTTGATTTTTTCAGGAGTTACTTCAAAATTTGCTTAGAAAAACTACGTCTTTTAAAAGTTAATCAAATATATCTTGACGTACATCACTGCAAAGGTCTGTTCATGTCCTATACAGTTATCGAAACTAATTTTATTTTCATTGATTTTTTCAGGAGTTATTTCAAAATTTGCTTAGAAAAACGACGTCTTTTCAAAGTTAATCAAATAAATCATAACGCACATCACTGGAAAGGTCTGTTCAAGCCCTATACAGGTATTGAAACTAATTTTATTTTGATTGATTTTTTCAGTAGTTATTTCAAAATTTGCTTAGAAAAACGACGTCTTTTCAAAGTTAATCAAATAAATCATGACGTACATCACTGCAAAGTTCTGTTCAAGCCTTATACAGGTATCGAAACTAATTTTATTTTGATTGATTTTTTCAGGAGTTATTTCAAAATTTGCTTTGAAAAACGACGTCTTTTCAAAGTTAATCAAATAAATTATGACGCACATCACTGCAAAGGTCTGTTCAAGCCCTATACAGGTATCGAAACTAATTTTATTTTGATTGATTTTTTCAGGAGATATTTCAAAATTTGCTTTGAAAAATGACGTCTTTTCAAAGTTAATCAACTAAATCATGACGTACATCACTGAAAAGGTCTGTTCAAGTTCTATACAGGTATCGACACTTATTTTATTTTGATCAATTTTTGTAGGAGATATTTCAAAATTTGCATAGAAGAACGTCTTTTCAAAGTCTTTGAAATAAATCATGGCGTATATCACTGGAAAGGTCTGTTCAAGCCCTATACAGGTATCGAAACTAATTTTATTTTGATTGATTTTTTCAGGAGTTATTTCAAAATTTGCTTAGAAAAATTACGTCTTTTCAAAGTTAATCAAATAAATAATGACGCACATCACTGCAAACGTCTGTTCAAGTCCTATACAGGTATCGAAACTAATTTTATTTTGATTGATTTTTTCAGGAGTTATTTCAAAATTTGCTTAGAAAAACGACGTCTTTTCAAAGTTAATAAAATAAATCATGACGCACATCACTGCAAAGGTCTGTTCAAGTCCTATACAGGTATTGAAACTGATTATATTTTGATTGATTTTTTCAGGAGATATTTCAAAATTTGCTTTGAAAAATGACGTCTTTTCAAAGTTAATAAAATAAATCACGACGCACATCACTGCAAAGGTCTGTTCAAGCCCTGTACAGGTATCGAAACTAATTTTATTTTGATTGATTTTTTCAGGAGTTATTTCAAAATTTGCTTAGAAAAACTACGTCTTTTCAAAGTTAATAAAATAAATCATGACGCACATCACTGGAAAGGTCTGTTCAAGCCCTATACAGGTATCGAAACTAATTTTATTTTGATTGATTTTTTCAGGAGATATTTCAAAATTTGCTTTGAAAAATTACTTCTTTTCAAAGTTAATAAAATAATTCTTGGCGCACATCACTGGAAACGTCTGTTCAAGCCCTATACAGGTATAGAAACTAATTTTATTTTGATTGATTTTTTCAGGAGTTATTTCAAAATTTGCTTAGAAAAACGACGTCTTTTCAAAGTTAATAAAATAAATCATGACGCACATCACTGGAAAGGTCTGTTCAAGTCCTACACAGGTATCGAAACTAATTTTATTTTGATTGATTTTTTCAGGAGATATTTCAAAATTTGCTTTGGAAAATTACGTCTTTTCAAAGTTAATAAAATAAATCATGACGCACATCACTGGAAAGGTCTGTTCAAGCCCTATACAAGTATCGAAACTAATTTTATTTTGATTGAGTTTTTCAGGAGATATTTCAAAATTTGCTTTGAAAAATGACGTCTTTTCAAAGTTAATCAAATAAATCATGACGCACATCACTGGAAAGGTCTGTTCAAGCCCTATACAGATATCGAAATTAATTTTATTTTGATTGATTTTTTTAGGAGTTATTTCAAAATTTGCTTAGAAAAACGACGTCTTTTCAAAGTTGATCAAATAAATCATGACGCACATCACTGCAAAGGTCTGTTCAAGTCCTATACAGGTATCGAATTTAATTTTATTTTGATTGATTTTTTCAGGAGATATTTCAAATTTTGCTTAGAAAAACGACGTCTTTTCAAAGTTAATCAAATAAATCATGACGCACATCACTGGAAAGGTCTGTTCAAGTCCTATACAGGTATCGAAATTAATTTTATTTTGATTGATTTTTTCAGGAGATATTTCAAAATTTGCTTTGAAAAATGACGTCTTTTAAAAGTTAATAAAATAAGTCATGACGCACATCACTGGAAAGGTCTGTTTCAGCCCTATACAGGTATCGAATCTTATTTTAATTTGATTTATTTTTTCAGGAGATATTTCAAAATTTGCTCAGAAAAACGACGTCTTTTCAAAGTTAATCAAATAAATCATGGTGCACATCACTGCAAAGGTCTGTTCAAGCCCTATACAGGTATCGAAACTAATTTTATTTTGATTGATTTTTTCAGGAGATATTTCAAAATTTGCTTAGAAAAATGACGTCTTTTCAAAGTTAATAAAATAAATCATGACGCACATCACTGCAAAGGTCTGTTCAAGCCCTATTCAGGTATCGAATCTCATTTTAATTTGATTGATTTTTTCAAGAGTTATTTCAAAATTTGCTTAGAAAAACGACGCCTTTTTAGAGTATATCAAATAAATCATGACGCACATCACTGGAAAGGTCTGTTCAAGTCCTATACAGGTATCGAAACTAATTTTATTTTGATTGATTTTTTCAGGAGATATTTCAAAATTTGCTTTGGAAAATTACGTCTTTTCAAAGTTAATAAAATAAATCATGACGCACATCACTGGAAACGTCTGTTCAAGTCCTATACAGGTATCGAAACTAATTTTATTTTGATTGATTTTTTCAGGAGATATTTCAAAATTTGCTTTGGAAAATTACGTCTTTTCAAAGTTAATAAAATAAATCATGACGCACATCACTGGAAAGGTCTGTTCAAGTCCTATACAGGTATCTAAACTAATTTTATTTTGATTGATTTTTTCAGGAGTTATTTAAAAATTTGCTTTGAAAAATTACGTCTTTTCAAAGTTAATAAAATAAATCATGACGCACATCACTGCAAAGGTCCGTTCAAGCCCTATACAGGTATCGAAACTGATTTTATTTTGATTGATTTTTTCAGGAGATATTTCAAAATTTGCTTAGAAAAATGACGTCTTTTCAAAGTTAATAAAATAAATCATGACGCACATCACTGCAAAGGTCTGTTCAAGCCCTATACAGGTATCGAATTTAATATTAATTTGATTGATTTTTTCAGGAGTTATTTCAAAATTTGCTTAGAAAAACGACGTCTTTTCAAAGTTAATCAAATAAATCATGACGCACATCACTGGAAAGGTCTGTTCAAGTCCTATACAGGTATCGAAACTAATTTTATTTTGATTGATTTTTTCAGGAGATATTTCAAAATTTGCTTTGGAAAATTACGTCTTTTCAAAGTTAATCAAATAAATCATGACGTACATCACTGCAAAAGTCTGTTCAAGTTCTATACAGGTATCGAAACTAATTTTATTTTGATTGATTTTTTCAGGAGATATTTCAAAATTTGCTTTGAAAAATTACGTCTTTTCAAAGTTAATAAAATAATTCTTGGCGCACATCACTGGAAACGTCTGTTCAAGCCCTATACAGGTATAGAAACTAATTTTATTTTGATTGATTTTTTCAGGAGTTATTTCAAAATTTGCTTAGAAAAACGACGTCTTTTCAAAGTTAATAAAATAAATCATGACGCACATCACTGGAAAGGTCTGTTCAAGCCCTATACAGGTATAGAAACTAATTTTATTTTGATTGATTTTTTCAGGAGATATTTCAAAATTTGCTTTGAAAAATGACGTCTTTTCAAAGTTAATCAAATAAATCATGACGCACATCACTGGAAAGGTCTGTTCAAGCCCTGTACAGATATCGAAATTAATTTTATTTTGGTTGATTTTTTCAGGAGTTATTTCAAAATTTGCTTAGAAAAACGACGTCTTTTCAAAGTTGATCAAATAAATCATGACGCACATCACTGCAAAGGTCTGTTCACGTCCTATACAGGTATCTAAACTGATTTTATTTTGTTTGATTTTTTCAGGAGATATTTCAAAATTTGCTTTGAAAAATGACGTCTTTTCAAAGTTAATCAAATAAATCATGACGCACATCACTGCAAAGGTCTGTTCAAGCCCTATACAAGTATCGAATCTAATTTTAATTTGATTTTTTTTTTCAAGAGATATTTAAAAATTTGCTTAGAAAAACGACGTCTTTTCAAAGTTAATAAAATAAATCATGACGCACGTCACTGGAAAGGTCTGCCCAAGCCCTATACAGCTATCGAAACTAATTTTATTTTGATTGATATTTTTAGGAGTTATTTCAAAATTTGCTTAGAAAAACGACGTCTTTTCAGAGTTAATCAAATAAATCATGACGCACATCACTGCAAAGGTCTGTTCAAGTCCTATACAGGTATCGAAACTAATTTTATTTTGATTGATTTTTTCAGGAGATATTTCAAAATTTGCTTTGGAAAATTACGTCTTTTCAAAGTTAATAAAATAAATCATGACGCACATCACTGGAAAGGTCTATTCAAGCCCTATACAGGTATCGAAACTAATTTTATTTTGATTGATTTTTTCAGGAGTTATTTAAAAATTTGCTTTGGAAAATTACGTCTTTTCAAAGTTAATAAAATAAATCATGACGCACATCACTGGAAAGGTCTGTTCAAGGCCTATACAGGTATCGAATCTAATTTTAATTTGATTGATTTTTTCAGGAGATATTTCAAAATTTGCTTTGAAAAATGACGTCTTTTCATCGAATCTAATTTTAATTTGATTTATTTTTTCTGGAGTTATTTCAAAATTTGCTTAGAAAAACGACGTCTTTTCAGAGTTAATCAAATAAATCATGACGCACATCACTGCAAAGGTCTGTTCAAGTCCTATACAGGTAACGAAACTAATTATATTTTGATTGAATTTTTCAGGAGTTATTTAAAAAATTTGCTTAGAAAATCGACGTTTTTCAAAGTTACTCAAATAAATCATGACGCACATCACTGCAAAGGTCTGTTCAAGTCCTATACAGGTATCGAAACTTATTTTATTTTGATTGATTTTTTCAGGAGATATTTCAAAATTTGCTTGGAAAACTGACGTCTTTTTAGAGTTAATAAAATAAATCATGTTGCACATCTCTGGAAAGGTCTGTTCAAGCCCTATACAGGTATCGAATTTAATATTAATTTGATTGATTTTTTCAGGAGATATTTCAAAATTTGCTTTGAAAAATGACGTCTTTTCAAAGTTAATAAAATAAATCCTGACGCACATCACTGGATAGGTCTGTTCAAGCCCTATACAGGTATCGAAACTAATATTATTTTGATTGATTTTTTCAGGAGATATTTCAAAATTTGCTTTGAAAAATTACGTATTTTCAAAGTCTTTCAAATAAATCATGACGCACATCACTGGAAAGGTCTGTTCAAGCCCTATACAGGTATCGAAACTAATTTTATTTTGATATATTTTTTCAGGAGTAATTTCAAAATTTGCTTAGAAAAACGACGTCTTTTCAAAGTTAATCAAATAAATCATGACGCACATCACTGCATAGGTCTGTGCAAGTCCTATACAGGTATCGACATTAATTTTATTTTGATTGATTTTTTCAGGAGTTATTTCAAAATTTGCTTAAAAAACTGACGTCTTTTCAAAGTTAATCAAATAAATCATGACGCACATCACTGGAAAGGTCTATTCAAGCCCTATCCAGGTATCAACATTAATTCAATTTTGAATGATGATTTTGGGAGATATTTCAAAATTTCCGTAGACCCATTTTATTTTAATTTTTAAATGGTTTCATTTTAATTGTATATTAAGTCATACAAATTATGAGACAAAAATGAAAAAAAGCGTCAAGTGCCATGTTTAAATCAGCTAAAACAACTTCATTGGTAGTTTGAGGTGAAAAAAGAATGCCATCTTAGTTTTTGATAGAAAAAAGAAATTAAAATGATTGCAGACCCAGAAAAAATTATTTACCTATATATGTAGGTACGAAATACTTAAAACATTTTAAAGGCCAGATTTTGAAATGGAATTTCAACGTCGAAGTTTTATTTTTTTTTAAAACTAATATTCAATTTTTTAGCGAAAATTTTTTAAGAAATATAATTTTAGTCAATATTTAAAAAAAAATTGTGAATTCTGTTCAAAATTCTGTGTAGACAAGCACAAATGTTCTTTTTAATATTCAATGCTCTTTTTCATTTTTAGTCAAATGCTGAAAACGACATGTAAAAATCTTTCTTTAAACAAAAACTGTTAGGTACCCACTTTCACATTTAAAAAAAAAACGAAAAAAGGTGTCAATTATGAATGGTACTTTGTTTGCCTCGTAAAAATAACAAAATAAACAAGAAAAGGCAAAAAAAATACAATTAATGTTTTTTTTTTAATTCTCAAAAATAGAAAATTTTCCATCTGTTCCAGCGTTTGACTAAAAATAGAAAATGTAAAAAACAACGACTATAAGTAAATTAACGAAAACTAACAAATTTGTATAAAAAAAAGGTGCTTTTTGAGGGGCAGACAAGCTCTGAAATATTATTAAAATTTTTGTAATATAAGTAAAAGTCTTAGGTTATTTTTTTAGTTTTAATTTCGAACCTATGACAAAACAAACGAAAAATTCCCTTAAGACTTTTAAAACTTGAAAAACTGCTTTAAATGATCCCTTGTGAACAAAGAAATACATAAAGATACCTACATTGATTTGAAAGGAAGGATTCAAGATGTAGCACACATTTCAAAACCTTAAATAAAGAGTTGGTTTTTGGTATACAGGCAGGTACAATTGTTAAAACAAGAAAAAAAATATATCAAGAAGTATTGCAAATATTTCCGAAAAGGTATTTATTTATATTTTATACATACCTACGTGTTTTTTTATTTCATGACCATGTGCCACACGTAGTAACCAAAAATCAAAAATACGCAAAACTACACAAAAATACTCATAAACCTATAGTTAACTATACACATACACACAAAACATATACATACATTACATATTATACCTATCTCGCTGTCACCCATATCTTGCATCTTGCACCACCCTTTAAGTCCTTAAAACCAACAAAAAAATAAACAACCACCAAGTAATGAAATACAAAAGGATTTTTAATTCATTTTGTGACTATAAATTCTAATTTTGTTAGATATAGTTCACAGTGGCTTTCTGTAAGAGAATCAATATAACATGAACCGAAGATAACAAATAATGCTCTGAGCGCTTACGCTTACCAACAGAACAAAACATGTGGCTGTAGCGTTATATTAAAAATTAGAATTAGAATAGAATGTGTAAATTTAACTTGAAGTTTGCGACTTGCAAAGACAGTACAGTACTATTGGCGATGTAAAATGTGCAACAAATTTCTGTTTTGTTTTTTTTTTTCGTTTCCATACAACTCTTCAAAATAGTGAAGTTCAAAAGTCAAAAAAACTTCACCCAGAAAAAAATGGTTTATGTGACTGAGTTCCATCCTTAAATTATATTCTATTTCAAATAAAGAAATTTCTCTTTAAAATGGATATTAATTTAACGCCATACATATTTCACTGAAAATTGAAATATGGTCACCCTCGCCGTAGGTATAAAGGAAAAATATATTTGTTTGGCCCATAGGCATCTTAAAACCGAAAATGCTACTAAATTCACGCATGTGTTTCTGAGAGAATGGTCACGCTTTTCAATTATTTTGATATAACTTGGAAACTAAGCCAAAATTGCATAAAAAATTAAAGCATCAAAAGTAGCATCGGAAAATTTAACTATCAAAAGTTTTAAAATTTGTTTCTAATTGTACTTTTTAAGGAAAGATTCTGTCAAGATATGCAAAGACAAAATAAAGAAGAGACTCAATCAGAAATTATTTTTTATTTAAAATTGGCAGTGATAGGTATGCCCAAATGTATGTGTCTCAAGCAAGCTTTAGTTTTTTTGAAGCAAAATATATATTTTTGGATGTTTGAATGATGATTGAATTTGAAAAATGGCTTAATTTTCAATTTTAGATTTTTGAAAATTGAAGTTTATTTTTGCCAGAAATCGTTTTTGCACCTCAACTTTTTCCACCTTTTCGTACCACCACCATACTTTCCGTCATCTGTTTTACCGTCCATCTCATTTGTGGGATATTCTTCGAAAAGAATATACACCCATCCGAATGACCACTAATCTCCCGCAAAAAAAAGACTTGAAATATTTTCCCACCATAAATCCTACGAAGAATGTTTTCCTACCATTTTTACCACTAAAGCTATTTGTTTCAATCATTTTGGTTGGAAAATCCAACAATCTGGGTGCACTGACTGGCATTACTATAACTTTTAAACTTAAATGAAAACAAAACAAAGTAGAAAAATAACTCAAAACTTATTTTATCAAAAATTTATCGACTATCGATTATTTCTGTTTTCAGTGCTCTTTTTAGTTCTAAGTCAAGTACCAAACCATGGTTGTACGTATTTATAAGATTTAAGAAAAATTGCAAATTAATTAAAATACTCGTAACTTTTTGCCACAAGGAATTAAAACAAATATTTTTTATATTTGCCATTATTTTACTACTAAAACTGTTGAAAAGTAATGTACAAGTTCATCAGTTCATCTTTTGTGAATTGTTTGTGACTACAAATTCTCATTTAGAAAATCAATGGAACATGAACTGAACATAAACGCAAATATAACTCTTAATTTGAAACAGAACTTCTTTTTGTTTCTATGTTTCTATTTTATTCTAAATTAGATTAGATTTGATAAGATTTGATTAGAAAACACACTACCAATGTTAATGATTTTACTAGATGAATAAAATAAACGAGTTCCCTTCGGGAAATATCGTCCTCAATGAATATAATAGCTGAAATCATCAATGAATTCACTTGCCAAATTGCGATGATTCAGTAAATTAAATTAAATTAGATTAACATTTTTGTTCGAATAAACAGAAATCGGAAAACCAATGAAAACCTTACAAAAATTTAGACCATTTAAACCGATATGGCTGTTGACTAAAAAGAATTTAGTTCTTATAGACTTTCCTTGTTAAAATATTATAAAAGAAACCATCATATTATTGTAGTTAAATATTCTCCTTTTATTTTTTTATATAATTTTTAAGTGCAGCTTTAGCTTTTTAACATGATTTACACTAAGGGTATCGTTTCGCTTGAGTTCTCTTACATCCTTCCATAGTGCCAAGGTTTGAATTTAATTAGTTTACTTCTTTAGTTTTTTTAAGTTAATTTTACTTTTTTTATATGTCTACTTTTTATAACTACAAGACCTTTTTTGTTAGGTAGGTAGGTACTACTCGTATTATGGCAAGATTTTGATCAGACTTGTCATATACCTAACAGTGATGAGGAAGACGAAAGAAGTGGGTCTAACAAGTCTGTTTAGAACTAAAAATAACGGTTCCTGTCATAAAATTTCCTCAGAGTCCTCCGCCACATGCATGTACATGTAAATACATACATAAACATATATTTCAAATGAAGGACAAAAAATTCCCTAATTTTTTCAGATTATTCCTTTTATCCCCTAAGTCACTTTAATTAAATTGGCCTATTAATTTGTAATCGCGTAAGATCTGCCCAAATTCAACGCAGGACGCAGGGTATGTTGATTGAAATTAAACAAGAAAAAGATGTATTTTCCCTCGTTTTTACCGACATCAATAAACAAAAAAACAATATTTAAAATGGAAAACCATTCATAGAAAGTACCTACTCATGTACTCGGTTGCTAAAAACCCACTTTTTTCATAAATTTAAGTTTGAAACAATTTTAACCGAAGGTGTTTCTGAAAAGAAATTTATTAGAAAATAAACCTTGTAAGAATGGACTTCTGGCTTTCCAAAAACTACTGTAAGTAAGCATTTTTTTTTATAAAATTGCCCTTTCTGGCCAAGAGATGGAAATACAATCCCCTCCAGTATGATTTTTTCTTGTATACTTTCAATATCTACGGTGGGTGTCAAAACGTTATTTATGGAGTTACATGAAATTTAAACAAAAAAATATGGGCAAAATAAAAAAAAACTGCATCCCAACAGTAAAAAAAAGCTTTATACAATAGCAATAGACCGAAACAAAAATATCAAAATTAAAAGTAGTGATTTTTTCCTTACAAAAAACTAAACATAGTTACGTACCTACCTACTCTTTATTTTAAGCGTTTATATTTCGGTTTAAATTCCATGTAACTCCAGAAATTATTAGTGTTTACTTACATTTGACGTTCGCTCTAAATGCCTTAAACTTTACAGCGACTATAAGCGATGAAAATCCAAAATAAAACTAATAATAAAATAAAAATAATAAAATTTTGGAAAACGATCAGATATCCCATAGAAATATCGGAAACTGTCTTCAAATAATTCCTGCATAGATGTAGTGAAAAGAAGCAACATTGCTACAGAAATTAAAAATCTCAAAACAAATACCCAAGATTTGAATATCAAAATTAAAATTGTAAACGAAATATAATCTACATACATACATACTGTAAGTAGTATGCATAAATCTATAAACATACCTACCTCAAGCTAATATGCAAAAACAATAAAGTCATAGAAAACAATTGTATTATTTTTATTTCCTTCGTTACCATTGTCCTAACAACAGATTCATTAGTCTCACTTTGTCCCATTAATGTTGCGAAAATCTAAATAATACTCGTACAACCCTCTCTTTCTTCTCATTCATTCTGCTTTTAAATTTTCCTTCTATCTCAATTCTCAAATATCAAAGACTGTCGTCGGCCTATGAAAATTAAAAAAATTGGCTCCTGATAGTACTATAGATTCTATATACAATGATACTCGTATGATAGAAATTTTTCGTATGATAGAAATCAGCGCATTGTATGATAATTTATTGTGAACAATATGGCAGCACTTCAGTCTTAAGATATCCGTCGAACTGAACGGACGTGTTTTAGGTAGTCTTATGATATCCTTTGTGCTGAACGGACGTTTTAAGTTAAGTTAAGTTAAGTTAAGTTAAGTTAAGTTAAGTTAAGTTAAGTTAAGTTAAGTTAAGTTAAGTTAAGTTAAGTTAAGTTAAGTTAAGTTAAGTTAAGTTAAGTTAAGTTAAGTTAAGTTAAGTTAAGTTAAGTTAAGTTAAGTTAAGTTAAGTTAAGTTAAGTTAAGTTAAGTTAAGTTAAGTTAAGTTAAGTTAAGTTAAGTTAAGTTAAGTTAAGTTAAGTTAAGTTAAGTTAAGTTAAGTTAAGTTAAGTTAAGTTAAGTTAAGTTAAGTTAAGTTAAGTTAAGTTAAGTTAAGTTAAGTTAAGTTAAGTTAAGTTAAGTTAAGTTAAGTTAAGTTAAGTTAAGTTAAGTTAAGTTAAGTTAAGTTAAGTTAAGTTAAGTTAAGTTAAGTTAAGTTAAGTTAAGTTAAGTTAAGTTAAGTTAAGTTAAGTTAAGTTAAGTTAAGTTAAGTTAAGTTAAGTTAAGTTAAGTTAAGTTAAGTTAAGTTAAGTTAAGTTAAGTTAAGTTAAGTTAAGTTGAGTTAAGTTAAGTTAAGTTAAGTTAAGTTAAGTTAAGTTAAGTTAAGTTAAGTTAAGTTAAGTTAAGTTAAGTTAAGTTAAGTTAAGTTAAGTTAAGTTAAGTTAAGTTAAGTTAAGTTAAGTTAAGTTAAGTTAAGTTAAGTTAAGTTAAGTTAAGTTAAGTTAAGTTAAGTTAAGTTAAGTTAAGTTAAGTTAAGTTAAGTTAAGTTAAGTTAAGTTAAGTTAAGTTAAGTTAAGTTAAGTTAAGTTAAGTTGGACTTGGACTTGGACTTGGACTTGGAATTGGCTTTGGACGTGGACTTGGACTTGAAATTGGACTTGGATTTGGACTTGGACTTGGACTTGGACTTGGATTTGGACTTGGACTTGGACTTGAACTTGGACTTGGACTTGGACTTGGACTTGGACTTGGACTTGGACTTGGACTTGGACTTGGACTTGGACTTGGACTTGGACTTGGACTTGGACTTGGACTTGGACTTGGACTTGGACTTGGACTTTAACTTGGACTTGGACTTGGACTTGAACTTGGACTTGGACTTGGACTTGGACTTGGACTTGGACTTGGACTTGAACTTGGACTAGGAATTGGACTTGGACTTGGACTTGGACTTGGACTTGGACTTGGACTTGGACTTGGACCTGGACTTGGACTTGGACTTGGACTTGGACTTGGATTTGGACTTGGACTTGGACTTGGACTTGGACTTGGACTTGGACTTGGACTTGGACTTGGACTTGGACTTGGACTTGGACTTGGACTTGGACCTTGACTTGGATTTGGACTTGGACTTGGACTTGGACTTGGACTTGGACTTGGACTTGGACTTGGACTTGGACTTGGACTTGGACTTGGACTTGGACTTGGTCTTGGACCTGGACTTGGACTTGGACTTGGACTTGGACTTGGAGTTGGACTTGGACTTGGACTTTGACTCGGACTTGGACTTGGACTTGGACTTGGACTTGGACTTGGACTTGGACTTGGACTTGGACTTGGACTTGGACTTGGACTTGGACTTGGACTTGGACTTGGACATGGACTTGGACTTGGACTTGGACTTGGACTTGGACTTGGACTTGGACTTGGACTTGGACTTGGACTTGGACTTGGACTTGGACTTGGACTTGGACTTGGACTTGGACTTGGACTTGGACTTGGACTTGGACTTGGACTTGGACTTGGACTTGGACTTGGACTTGGACTTGGACTTGGACTTGGACTTGGACTTGGACTTGGACTTGGACTTGGACTTGGACTTGGACTTGGACTTGGACTTGGACTTGGACTTGGACTTGGACTTGGACTTGGACTTGGACTTGGACTTGGACCTTGACTTGGATTTGGACTTGGACTTGAGCTTGGACCTGTACTTGGACTTGGACTTGTACTTGGACTTGGACTTGGACTTGTACTTGGACTTGGACTTGGACTTGGACTTGGACTTGGACTTGGACTTGGACTTGGACTTGGACTTGGACTTGGACTTGGACTTGGACTTGGACTTGGACTTGGACTTGGACTTGGACTTGGACTTGGACTTGGACTTGGACTTGGACTTGGACTTTAACTTGGACTTGGACTTGGACTTGGACTTGGACTTGGACTTGGACTTGGACTTGGACTTGGACTTGGACTTGGACTTGGACTTGGACTTGGACTTGGACTTGGACTTGGACTTGGACTTGGACTTGGACTTGGACTTGAACTTGAACTTGGACTAGGAATTGGACTTGGACTTGGACTTGAACTTGGACTTGGACTTGGACTTGGACTTGGACTTGGACTTGGACTTGGACTTGGACTTGGACTTGGACTTGGACTTGGACTTGGACTTTAACTTGGACTTGGACTTGGACTTTAACTTGGACTTGGACTTGGACTTGGACTTGGACTTGGACTTGGACTTGGGCTTGGACTTGGACTTGGACTTGGACTTGGACTTGGACTTGGACTTGGACTTGGACTTGGACTTGAACTTGGACTAGGAATTGGACTTGGACTTGGACTTGGACTTGGACTTGGACTTGGACTTGGACTTGGACTTGGACTTGGACTTGGACTTGGACTTGGACTTGGACTTGGACTTGCACATGCACTTGCACTTCGACTTAGACTTAGAAAGTTGGATAGAAAAACGATGTCTTTTCAAAGTTACTCAAATAAATCATGACGCATATCACTAGGCAGGTCTATTCAAGCCCTATAGAGGTATTGAAATTAATTTTATTTTGATTTATTTTTTCAGGAGATATTTGCAAATTTGCATAGAAAAACGACGTCTTTTCAAAGTTAAACAAATAAATCATGACGCACATCACTGGAAAAGTCTATTCAAGCCCTATGCAGGTATCGAAACTAATTTTATTTTGATTGATTTTTTAAGGAGATATTTCAAAATTTGCTTAGAAAAATGACGTCTTTTCAAAGTAAATAAAATATATCATGACGCACATCACTGGAAAGGTCTGTTCAAGCCCTATACAGGTATCGAATTTAATATTGATTTGATTGATTTTTTCAGGAGTTATTTAAAAATTTTCTTAGAAAAACGACGTCTTTTCAAAGTTAATCAAAGAAATCATGACGTACATCACTGCAAAGGTCTGTGCAAGTCCTATACAGGTATCGAAACTAATTTTATTTTGATTGATTTTTTCAGGAGATATTTCAAAATTTGCTAAGAAAAACGACGTTTTTTAAAGTTAATCAAATAAATCATGACACACATCACTGGAAAGGTCTGTTCAAGTCCTATACAGGTATCGAAACTAATTTTATTTTGATTGATTTTTTCAGGAGATATTTCAAAATTTGCTAAGAAAAACTACGTCTTTTCAAAGTTAATCAAATAAATCATGACGCACATCACTGGAAAAGTCTGCTCAAGTCTTATACAGGCATCGAAAGTGATTTTATTTTGATTGATTTTTGTAAAAGATATTTCAAAATTTGTTTTGAAAAACGACGTTTTTTAAAGTTAATCAAATAAATCATGACACACATCACTGGAAAGGTCTGTTCAAGCCCTATACAGGTATTGAAACTAATTTTATTTTGATTGATTTTTTCAGGAGTTATTTCAAAATTTGCTTTGAAAAATTACGTCTTTCAAAGTTAATAAAATAAATCATGGCGCACATCACTGGAAAGGTCTGTTCAAGCCCTATACAGGTATCGCATCCAATTTTAATTTGATTCATTTTTTCAGGAGATATTTAAAAATTTGCTCAGAAAAACGACGTCTTTTCAAAGTTAATCAAATAAATCATGACGCACATCACTGCAAAGGTCTGTTCAAGTCCTATACAGGTATCGAAACTAATTTTATTTTGATTGATTTTTTCAGGAGATATTTCAAAATTTGCTTAGAAAACTGACGTCTTTTCAGAGTTAATAAAATAAATCATGACGCACATCACTGGAAAGGTCTGTTCAAGCCCTATACAGGTATCGCATCCAATTTTAATTTGATTTATTTTTTTAGGAGATATTTAAAAATTTGCTCAGAAAAACGACGTCTTTTCAAAGTTAATCAAATAAATCATGACGCACATCACTGCAAAGGTCTGTTCAAGTCCTATACAGGTATCGAAACTAATTTTATTTTGATTGATTTTTTCAGGAGTTATTTCAAAATTTGCTTAGAAAAATGACTTTTTTTCAAAGTTAATAAAATAAATCATGACGCACATCACTGGAAAGGTCTGTTCAAGTCCTATACAGTTATCGAAACTAATTTTATTTTGATCGATTTTTTCAGGAGATATTTCAAAATTTGCTTTGAAAAATTACGTCTTTTCAAAGTTAATCAAATAAATCATGACGCACATCACTGCAAAGGTCTGTTCAAGTCCTATACAGGTATCGAAACTAATTTTATTTTGATTGATTTTTTCAGGAGATATTTCAAAATTTGCTTAGAAAACTGACGTCTTTTCAGAGTTAATAAAATAAATCATGACGCACATCACTGGAAAGGTCTATTCAAGTCCTATACAGGTATCGCATCCAATTTTAATTTGATTTATTTTTTCAGGAGATATTTAAAAATTTGCTCAGAAAAACGACGTCTTTTCAAAGTTAATCAAATAAATCATGACGCACATCACTGCAAAGGTCTGTTCAAGTCCTATACAGGTATCGAAACTAATTTTATTTTGATTGATTTTTTCAGGAGATATTTCAAAATTTGCTTAGAAAACTGACGTCTTTTCAGAGTTAATAAAATAAATCATGACGCACATCACTGGAAAGGTCTGTTCAAGCCCTATACAGGTATCGCATCCAATTTTAATTTGATTTATTTTTTTAGGAGATATTTAAAAATTTGCTCAGAAAAACGACGTCTTTTCAAAGTTAATCAAATAAATCATGACGCACATCACTGCAAAGGTCTGTTCAAGTCCTATACAGGTATCGAAACTAATTTTATTTTGATTGATTTTTTCAGGAGTTATTTCAAAATTTGCTTAGAAAAATGACTTTTTTTCAAAGTTAATAAAATAAATCATAACGCACATCACTGGAAAGGTTTTTTCAAGTCCTATACAGTTATCGAAACTAATTTTATTTTGATCGATTTTTTCAGGAGATATTTCAAAATTTGCTTTGAAAAATTACGTCTTTTCAAAGTTAATCAAATAAATCATGACGCACATCACTGCAAAGGTCTGTTCAAGTCCTATACAGGTATCGAAACTAATTTTATTTTGATTGATTTTTTCAGGAGATATTTCAAAATTTGCTAAGAAAAACTACGTCTTTTCAAAGTTAATCAAATAAATCATGACGCACATCACTGGAAAAGTCTGCTCAAGTCTTATACAGGCATCGAAAGTGATTTTATTTTGATTGATTTTTGTAAAAGATATTTCAAAATTTGTTTTGAAAAACGACGTTTTTTAAAGTTAATCAAATAAATCATGACACACATCACTGGAAAGGTCTGTTCAAGCCCTATACAGGTATCGAAACTAATTTTATTTTGATTGATTTTTTCAGGAGTTATTTCAAAATTTGCTTTGAAAAATTACGTCTTTTCAAAGTTAATAAAATAAATCATGACGCACATCACTGGAAAGGTCTGTTCAAGCCCTATACAGGTATCGCATCCAATTTTAATTTGATTTATTTTTTCAGGAGATATTTAAAAATTTGCTCAGAAAAACGACGTCTTTTCAAAGTTAATCAAATAAATCATGACGCACATCACTGCAAAGGTCTGTTCAAGCCCTATACAGGTATCGAAACTAATTTTATTTTGATTGATTTTTTCAGGAGTTATTTCAAAATTTGCTTAGAAAAATGACTTTTTTTCAAAAATAATAAAATAAATCATGACGCACATCACTGGAAAGGTCTGTTCAAGCCCTATACAGGTATCGCATCCAATTTTAATTTGATTCATTTTTTCAGGAGATATTTAAAAATTTGCTCAGAAAAACGACGTCTTTTCAAAGTTAATCAAATAAATCATGACGCACATCACTGCAAAGGTCTGTTCAAGTCCTATACAGGTATCGAAACTAATTTTATTTTGATTGATTTTTTCAGGAGATATTTCAAAATTTGCTTAGAAAACTGACGTCTTTTCAGAGTTAATAAAATAAATCATGACGCACATCACTGGAAAGGTCTGTTCAAGCCCTAAACAGGTATCGAATCTAATTTTAATTTGATTTACTTTTTCAGGAGATATTTAAAAATTTGCTTAGAAAAACGACGTCTTTTCAAAGTTAATCAAATAAATCATGACGCACATCACTGGAAAGGTCTAATCAAGCCCTATACAGGTATCGAAACTAATTTTATTTTGATTGATTTTTTCAGGAGTAATTTCAAAATTTGCTTAGAAAAACGACGTCTTTTCAAAGTTAATCAAATAAATCATGACGCACATCACTGCAAAGGTCTGTTCAAGTCCTATACAGGTATCGAAACTAATTTTATTTTGATTGATTTTTTCAGGAGATATTTAAAAATTTGCTTAGAAAAACGACGTCTTTTCAAAGTTAATAAAATACATCATGATGCACATCACTGGAAAGGTCTGTTCAAGCCCTATACAGGTATCGAAACAAATTTTATTTTGATTGATTTTTTCAGGAGTTATTTCAAAATTTGCTTAGAAAAACGACGTCTTTTCAAAGTTAATAAAATAAATCATGACGCACATCACTGGAAAGGTCTGTTCAAGCCCTATACTAGTATCGAAACTAATTTTATTTTGATTGATTTTTTCAGGAGTTATTTCAAAATTTGCTTAGAAAAACGATGTCTTTTCAAAGATAATCAAATAAATCATGACGCACATCACTGCAAAGGTCTGTTAAAGCCCTATACAGATATCAAAACTTATTTTATTTTGATTGATTTTTTCAGGAGATATTTAAAAATTTGCTTAGAAAAACGACGTCTTTTCAAAGTTAATAAAATACATCATGACGCACATCACTGGAAACGTCTGTTCAAGCCCTATACAGGTATAGAAACTAATTTTATTTTGATTGATTTTTTCAGGAGTTATTTCAAAATTTGCTTAGAAAAACGACGTCTTTTCAAAGTTAATCAAATAAATCATGACCTACATCACTGGAAAGGTCTGTTCAAGTCCTATACAGGTATCGAAACTAATTTTATTTTGATTGATTTTTTCAGGAGATATTTCAAAATTTGCTTAGAAAAACGACGTCTTTTCAAAGTTAATCAAATAAATCATGACGAACATCACTGCAAAGGTCTGTTCAAGTCCTATACAGGTATCGAAACTAATTTTATTTTGATTGATTTTTTCAGGAGATATTTCAAAATTTGCTTAGAAAAACGACGTCTTTTCAAAGTTAATCAAATAAATCATGACGCACATCACTGCAAAGGTCTGTTCAAGTCCTATACTCTTATCGAAACTAATTTTATTTTGATTAATTTTTTCAGGAGATATTTAAAAATTTGCTTTGAAGAATGACGTCTTTTCAAAGTTAATAAAATAAATCATGACGCACATCACTGCAAAGGTCTGTTCAAGCCCTATACAGGTATCGAAACTAATTTTATTTTGATTGATTTTTTCAGGAAATATTTCAAAATTTGCTTAGAAAAACTACGTCTTTTCAAAGTTAATCAAATAAATCATGACACACATCACTGGAAAAGTCTGATCAAGTCTTATACAGGCATCGAAACTGATTTTATTTTGATTGATTTTTGTAGAAGATATTTCAAAATTTGTTTTGAAAAACGACGTTTTTTAAAGTTAATCAAATAAATCATGACGCACATCACTGAAAAGGTCTGTTCAAGCCCTATACAGGTATCGAAACTTATTTTATTTTGATTGATTTTTTCAGGATTTATTTCAAAATTTGCTTAGAAAAACGACGTCTTTTCAAAGTTAATCAAATAAATCATGACGCACATCACTGCAAAGGTCTGTTCAAGTCCTATACTCTTATCGAAACTAATTTTATTTTGATTGATTTTTTCAGGAGATATTTAAAAATTTGCTTTGAAGAATGACGTCTTTTCAAAGTTAATAAAATAAATCATGACGCACATCACTGCAAAGGTCTGTTCAAGTCCTATACAGGTATCGAAACTAATTTTATTTTGATTGATTTTTTCAGGAGATATTTCAAAATTTGCTTAGAAAAACTACGTCTTTTCAAAGTTAATCAAATAAATCATGACGCACATCACTGGAAAAGTCTGTTCAAGTCTTATACAGGCATCGAAACTGATTTTATTTTGATTGATTTTTGTAGAAGATATTTCAAAATTTGTTTTGAAAAACGACGTTTTTTAAAGTTAATCAAATAAATCATGACGCACATCACTGAAAAGGTCTGTTCAAGCCCTATACATGTATCGAAACTTATTTTATTTTGATTGATTTTTTCAGGATTTATTTCAAAATTTGCTTTGAAAAACGACGTCTTTTCAAAGTTAATCAAATAAATCATGACGCACATCACTGCAAAGGTCTGTTCAAGTCCTATACTCTTATCGAAACTAATTTTATTTTGATTAATTTTTTCAGGAGATATTTAAAAATTTGCTTTGAAGAATGACGTCTTTTCAAAGTTAATAAAATAAATCATGACGCACATCACTGGAAAGGTCTGTTCAAGCCCTATACAGGTATCGAAACTAATTTTATTTTGATTGATTTTTTCAGGAGTTATTTCAAAATTTGCTTAGAAAAACGATGTCTTTTCAAAGTTAATCAAATAAATCATGACGCACATCACTGCAAAGGTCTGTTAAAGCCCTAAACAGGTATCAAATCTAATTTTATTTTGATTGATTTTTTCAGGAGATATTTAAAAATTTCCTTAGAAAAACGACGTCTTTTCAAAGTTAATAAAATACATCATGACGCACATCACTGGAAACGTCTGTTCAAGCCCTATACAGGTATAGAAACTAATTTTATTTTGATTGATTTTTTCAGGAGTTATTTCAAAATTTGCTTAGAAAAACGACGTCTTTTCAAAGTTAATCAAATAAATCATGACGTACATCACTGCAAAGGTCTGTTTAAGTCCTATACAGGTATCGAAACTAATTTTATTTTGATTGATTTTTTCAGGATTTATTTCAAAATTTGCTTAGAAAAACGACGTCTTTTCAAAGTTAATCAAATAAATCATGACGCACATCACTGAAAAGGTCTGTTCAAGCCCTATACAGGTATCGAAACTTATTTTATTTTGATTGATTTTTTCAGGATTTATTTCAAAATTTGCTTAGAAAAACGACGTCTTTTCAAAGTTAATCAAATAAATCATGACGCACATCACTGCAAAGGTCTGTTCAAGTCCTATACTCTTATCGAAACTAATTTTATTTTGATTAATTTTTTCAGGAGATATTTATAAAAATTTGCTTTAAAGAATGACGTCTTTTCAAAGTTAATCACATAAATCATGACGCACATCACTGGAAAGGTCTGTTCAAGCCCTATACAGGTATCGAAACTAATTTTATTTTGATTGATTTTTGTAGAAGATATTTCAAAATTTGTTTTGAAAAACGACGTTTTTTAAAGTTAATCAAATAAATCATGACACACATCACTGGAAAGGTCTGTTCAAGCCCTATACAGGTATCGAAACTAATTTTATTTTGATTGATTTTTTTAGGAGTTATTTCAAAATTTGCTTAGAAAAACGATGTCTTTTCAAAGTTAATAAAATAAGTCATGACGCACATCACTGCAAAGGTCTGTTCAAGTCCTATACAGGTATCGAAACTAATTTTATTTTGATTGATTTTTTCAGGAGATACTTCAAAATTTGCTTAGAAAAACGACGTTTTTTCAAAGTTAATAAAATAAATTATGACGCACATCACTGGAAAGGTCTGTTCAAGCCCTATACAGGTATCGAAACTAAGTTTATTTTGATTGATTTTTTCAGGAGTTATTTCAAAATTTGCTTAGAAAAACGACGTCTTTTCAAAGTTAATCAAATAAATCATGTTGCACATCACTGCAAAGGTCTGTTCAAGTCCTATACAGGTATCGAAACTAATTTTATTTTGATTGATTTTTTCAGGAGTTATTTCAAAATTTGCTTAGAAAAACTACGTCTTTTCAAAGTTAATCAAATAAATCATGACGCACATCACTGGAAAAGTCTGTTCAAGTCTTATACAGGCATCGAAACTGATTTTATTTTGATTGATTTTTGTAGAAGATATTTCAAAATTTGTTTTGAAAAAGGACGTTTTTTAAAGTTAATCAAATAAATCATGACGCACATCACTGCAAAGGTCTTTTCAAGCTCTATCTAGGTATCGAAACTTATTTTATTTTGATCAATTTTTGTAGGAGATATTTCAAAATTTGGTAAGAAAAATGACGTTTTTTCAAAGTTCATCAAATAAATCATGACGCACATCACTGGAAAGGTCTATTCAAGCCCTATCCAGTTATGAACATTAATTTAATTTTGAATGATGATTTTGGGAGATATTTCAAAATTTCCATAGAACAATTTTATTTTAATTTTTAAATGGTATAATTTTAATTGTATATTAAGTCATACAAATTATGAGTCAAAAATGAAAAAAGCGTGAAGTGTTATATTTAAATCAGCTAAAACAACTTCATTGATAGTTTGAGGTGAAAAAAGAATGCCATCTTAGTTTTTGATAGAAAAAAGAAATTAAAATGATTGCAGAAGTTTAAAAGAAAAAATCATTTACCTATATATGTAGGAACGAAATTCTTAAAACATTTTTAAGGCCAGATTTTGAAATGGAATTTCAACGTTGAAGTTCTAGTTTTTTTTAAAACTAATATTCAATTTTTTAGCGAAAATTTTTTAAGAAATAAAATTTTAGTCAATATTTTTTTAAAAAAATTGTGAATTCTGTTCAAAATTCTGTGTAGACAAGCACAAATGTTCTGTTTAATATTCAATGCTCTTTTTCATTTTTAGTCAAATGCTGAAAACGATATGTAAAAATCTTTCTTTAAACAAAAACTGTTAGGTACCCACTTTCTCCCTTAAAAGAAAACGAAAAAAGGTGTCAATTATTAACAAAATAAACAAGAAATGGCAAAAAAATACAATTGTGTTTTTTTTTTTAATTCTCAAAAATAGAAAATTTTCCATCTGTTTCCAGCGTTTGTATAAAAATAAAAAAATTTAAAAAACAACGACTATAAGTAAATTAACGAAAACTAAGAAATTTGTATAAAAAAGGTGCAAAAGGTTGAAAAAGTTCTGTTCAATTGGCTTTTTGAGGGGCAGTCAAGCTCTGAAATATTATTAAAATTTTTGTCCCTCTGCAAAACAAAATCTCCTTTTTTCCATTTTATAATATAAGTAAAAGTCTTAGGTTATTTTTTTAGTTTTAATTTCGAACCTATGACAAAACAAACCAAAAATTCCCTTAGGACTTTTAAAACTTGAAAAACTGCTTTAAATGATCCCTTGTGAACAAAGAAATACATAAAGATACCTACATTGATTTGAAAGGAAGGATTCAAGATGTAGCACACATTTCAAAACCTTAAATAAAGAGTTGGGTTTTGGTATACAGCACCCCCCTACAAGTGAAATCTTTGTACACCCATGTAGGTACAATTCTTAAAACAAATATTGCAAATATTTCCGAAAAGGTATTTATTTATATTTTATACATACCAACGTGTTTTTTTATTTCATGACCTTGTGCCACACGTAGTAACCAAAAATCAAAAAACAAAGCTTATCAAAAATACGCAAAACTACACTAAAATACTCATAAACCTATAGTTAACTATACACATACACACAAAACATATTCATATATTACATATTATACCTATCTCGCTGTCACCCATATCTTGCATCTTGCACCACCCTATAAGTCCTTAAAACCAACAAAAAAATAAACAACCACCAAGTAATGAAATACAAAAGGATTTTTAATTCATTTTGTGACTATAAATTCTAATTTTGTTAGATATAGTTCACAGTGGCTTTCTGTAAGAGAATCAATATAACATGAACCGAAGATAACAAACAAATTTATAAAAACAGTAAAATAACAAAATTGCATGATAAAAATTGATAACGCTCGTGAGCGCTTACGCTTACCAACAGAACAAAACATGTGGCTGTAGCGTTATATTAAAAATTAGAATTAGAATAGAATGTGTAAATTTAACTTGAAGTTTGCGACTGTCAAAGACAGTACATGTTGTTGGAAAAAAACTATTGGCGATGTAAAGTGTGCAACAAATTTCTGTTTTGTTTTTTTTTTCGCTTCCATACAACACTTCAAAATAGTGAAGTTCAAAAGTCAAAAAAACTTCACCCAGAAAAAAATGTTTTATGTGACAAAAGTTTTAAAATTTGTTTCTAATTGTACTTTTTAAGCAAAGATTCTGTCAAGATATGCAAAGACAAAATAAAGAAGAGACTAAAGGCTTTCATATGACTCATCAAAAATTATTTTTTATTTAAAATTGGCAGTGATAGGTATGCCCAAATGTATGTGTCTCAAGCAAGCTTTAGTTTTTTTGAAGCAGATGTTTGAATGATGATTGAATTTGAAAAATGGCTTAATTTTCAATTTTAGATTTTTGAAAATTGAAGTTTATTTTTGCCAGAAATCGTTTGGCACCTCAACTTTTTCCACCTTTTCGTACCACCACCATACTTTCCGTCATCTGTTTTACCGTCCATCTCATTTGTGGGATATTCTTCGAAAAGAATATACACCCATCCGAATGACCACTAATCTCCCGCAAAAAAAAGACTTGAAATATTTTCCTACCATAAATCCTACGAAGAATGTTTTCCTACCATTTTTACCACTAAAGCTATTTGTTTCAATCATTTTGGTTGGAAAATCCAACAATCTGGGTGCACTGACTGGCATTACTATAACTTTTAAACTTAAATGAAAACAAAACAAAGTAGAAAAATAACTCAAAACTTATTTTATCAAAAATTTATCGACTATCGATTATTTCTGTTTTCAGTGCTCTTTTTAGTTCTAAGTCAAGTACCAAACCATGGTTGTACGTATTTATAAGATTTAAGAAAAATTGCAAATTAATTAAAATACTCGTAACTTTTTGCCACAAGGAATTAAAACAAATATTTTTTATATTTGCCATTATTTTACTACTAAAACTGTTGAAAAGTAATGTACAAGTTCATCAGTTCATCTTTTGTGAATTGTTTGTGACTACAAATTCTCATTTAGAAAATCAATGGAACATGAACTGAACATAAACGCAAATATAACTCTTAATTTGAAACAGAACTTCTTTTTGTTTCTATGTTTCTATTTTATTCTAAATTAGATTAGATTTGATAAGATTTGATTAGAAAACACACTACCAATGTTAATGATTTTACTAGATGAATAAAATAAACGAGTTCCCTTCGGGAAATATCGTCCTCAATGAATATAATAGCTGAAATCATCAATGAATTCACTTGCCAAATTGCGATGATTCAGTAAATTAAATTAAATTAGATTAACATTTTTGTTCGAATAAACAGAAATCGGAAAACCAATGAAAACCTTACAAAAATTTAGACCATTTAAACCGATATGGCTGTTGACTAAAAAGAATTTAGTTCTTATAGACTTTCCTTGTTAAAATATTATAAAAGAAACCATCATATTATTGTAGTTAAATATTCTCCTTTTATTTTTTTATATAATTTTTAAGTGCAGCTTTAGCTTTTTAACATGATTTACACTAAGGGTATCGTTTCGCTTGAGTTCTCTTACATCCTTCCATAGTGCCAAGGTTTGAATTTAATTAGTTTACTTCTTTAGTTTTTTTAAGTTAATTTTACTTTTTTTATATGTCTACTTTTTATAACTACAAGACCTTTTTTGTTAGGTAGGTAGGTACTACTCGTATTATGGCAAGATTTTGATCAGACTTGTCATATACCTAACAGTGATGAGGAAGACGAAAGAAGTGGGTCTAACAAGTCTGTTTAGAACTAAAAATAACGGTTCCTGTCATAAAATTTCCTCAGAGTCCTCCGCCACATGCATGTACATGTAAATACATACATAAACATATATTTCAAATGAAGGACAAAAAATTCCCTAATTTTTTCAGATTATTCCTTTTATCCCCTAAGTCACTTTAATTAAATTGGCCTATTAATTTGTAATCGCGTAAGATCTGCCCAAATTCAACGCAGGACGCAGGGTATGTTGATTGAAATTAAACAAGAAAAAGATGTATTTTCCCTCGTTTTTACCGACATCAATAAACAAAAAAACAATATTTAAAATGGAAAACCATTCATAGAAAGTACCTACTCATGTACTCGGTTGCTAAAAACCCACTTTTTTCATAAATTTAAGTTTGAAACAATTTTAACCGAAGGTGTTTCTGAAAAGAAATTTATTAGAAAATAAACCTTGTAAGAATGGACTTCTGGCTTTCCAAAAACTACTGTAAGTAAGCATTTTTTTTTATAAAATTGCCCTTTCTGGCCAAGAGATGGAAATACAATCCCCTCCAGTATGATTTTTTCTTGTATACTTTCAATATCTACGGTGGGTGTCAAAACGTTATTTATGGAGTTACATGAAATTTAAACAAAAAAATATGGGCAAAATAAAAAAAAACAAAAAACTGCATCCCAACAGTAAAAAAAAGCTTTATACAATAGCAATAGACCGAAACAAAAATATCAAAATTAAAAGTAGTGATTTTTTCCTTACAAAAAACTAAACATAGTTACGTACCTACCTACTCTTTATTTTAAGCGTTTATATTTCGGTTTAAATTCCATGTAACTCCAGAAATTATTAGTGTTTACTTACATTTGACGTTCGCTCTAAATGCCTTAAACTTTACAGCGACTATAAGCGATGAAAATCCAAAATAAAACTAATAATAAAATAAAAATAATAAAATTTTGGAAAACGATCAGATATCCTATAGAAATATCGGAAACTGTCTTCAAATAATTCCTGCATAGATGTAGTGAAAAGAAGCAACATTGCTACAGAAATTAAAAATCTCAAAACAAATACCCAAGATTTGAATATCAAAATTAAAATTGTAAACGAAATATAATCTACATACATACATACTGTAAGTAGTATGCATAAATCTATAAACATACCTACCTCAAGCTAATATGCAAAAACAATAAAGTCATAGAAAACAATTGTATTATTTTTATTTCCTTCGTTACCATTGTCCTAACAACAGATTCATTAGTCTCACTTTGTCCCATTAATGTTGCGAAAATCTAAATAATACTCGTACAACCCTCTCTTTCTTCTCATTCATTCTGCTTTTAAATTTTCCTTCTATCTCAATTCTCAAATATCAAAGACAGATGTTAGCGCCGACTGTCGTCGGCCTATGAAAATTAAAAAAATTGGCTCCTGATAGTACTATAGATTCTATATATTCGTACAATGATACTCGTATGATAGAAATTTTTCGTATGATAGAAATTTTTCGTATGATAGAAATCAGCGCATTGTATGATAATTTATTGTGAACAACATGGCAGCACTTCAGTCTTAAAATATCCGTCGAACTGAACGGACGTGTTTTAGGTAGTCTTATGATATCCTTTGTGCTGAACGGACGTGCTAAGTTAAGTTAAGTTAAGTTAAGTTAAGTTAAGTTAAGTTAAGTTAAGTTAAGTTAAGTTAAGTTAAGTTAAGTTAAGTTAAGTTAAGTTAAGTTAAGTTAAGTTAAGTTAAGTTAAGTTAAGTTAAGTTAAGTTAAGTTAAGTTAAGTTAAGTTAAGTTAAGTTAAGTTAAGTTAAGTTAAGTTAAGTTAAGTTAAGTTAAGTTAAGTTAAGTTAAGTTAAGTTAAGTTAAGTTAAGTTAAGTTAAGTTAAGTTAAGTTAAGTTAAGTTAAGTTAAGTTAAGTTAAGTTAAGTTAAGTTAAGTTAAGTTAAGTTAAGTTAAGTTAAGTTAAGTTAAGTTAAGTTAAGTTAAGTGAAGTTAAGTTAAGTTAAGTTAAGTTAAGTTAAGTTAAGTTAAGTTAAGTTAAGTTAAGTTAAGTTAAGTTAAGTTAAGTTAAGTTAAGTTAAGTTAAGTTAAGTTAAGTTAAGTTAAGTTAAGTTAAGTTAAGTTAAGTTAAGTTAAGTTAAGTTAAGTTAAGTTAAGTTAAGTTAAGTTAAGTTAAGTTAAGTTAAGTTAAGTTGGGCTTGGACTTGGACTTGGAATTGGCGTTGGACTTGGATTTGGACTTGGGCTTAGACTTAGACTTAGACTTAGACTTGGACTTGGACTAGGACTTGGACTTGAACTTGGACTTGGACTTGGACTTGGACTTGGACTTGGACTTGGACTTGGACTTGGACTTGGACTTGGAGTTGGACTTGGACTTGGAGTTGGAGTTGGACTTGGACTTGGAGTTGGACTTGGACTTGGACTTGGACTTGGACTTGGACTTGGACTTGGACTTGGACTTGGACTTGGACTTGGACTTGGGCTTGGACTTGGACTTGGACCTGTACTTGGACTTGGACTTGGACTTGGACTTGGACTTGGACTTGGACTTGGACTTGGACTTGGACTTGGACTTGGACTCGGACTTGGACTTGGACTTGGACTTGGACTTGGACTTGGACTTGGACTTGGACTTGGACTTGGACTTGGACTTGGACTTGGACTTTAACTTGGACTTGGACTTGGACGTGGACTTGGACTTGGACTTGGACTTGGACTTGGACTTGGACTTGGACTTGGACTTGGACTTGGACCTGGACTTGGACTTGGACTTGGACTTGGACTTGGACTTGGACTTGGACTTGGACTTGGACTTGGACTTGGACTTGGACTTGGACTTGGACTTGGACTTGGACTTGGACTTGGACTTGGACTTGGACTTGGACTTGGACTTGGACTTGGACTTGGACTTGGACTTGGACTTGGACTTGGACTTGGACTTGGACTTGGACTTGGACTTGGACTTGGACTTGGACTTGGACTTGGACTTGGACTTGGACTTGGACTTGGACTTGGACTTGGACTTGGCTTTGGACTTGGACTTGGACTTGGACTTGGACTTGGACTTGGACTTGGACTTGGACTTGGACTTGGACTAGGACTTGGACTTGGACTTGGACTAGAGTTGGACTTGGACTAGAGTTGGACTTGGACTAGAGTTGGACTTGGACTTGGACTTGGACTTGGACTTGGACTTGGACTTGGACTTGGACTTGGACTTGGACTTGGACTTGGACTTGGACTTGGACTTGGAATTGGACTTGCACATGCACTTGCACTTCGACTTCGACTTAGAAAGTTGGATAGAAAAACGATGTCTTTTCAAAGTTACTCAAATAAATCATGACGCATATCACTGGGCAGGTCTATTCAAGCCCTATACAGGTATAAAAACTAATTTTAATTCGGTTGATTTTTGCAGGAGATATTTAGAAATTGGCATAAAAAAAGACGTCTTTTTCAAGCTAAACAAATAAATCTTGGCGTACATCACTGGAAAGGTCTGTTCAATCCCTATATAGGTATTGAAACTAATTTTATTTTGATTGATTTTTTCAGGAGTTATTTCAAAATTTGCTTAGAAAAACGACGTCTTTTCAAAGTTAATCAAATAAATCATGACGCACATAACTGGAAATGTCTGTTCAAGCCCTATACAGGTATCGAATCTAATTTTAATTTGATTTATTTTTTCAGGAGATATTTAAAAATTTGCTCAGAAAAACGACGTCTTTGCAAAGTTAATCAAATAAATCATGACGCACATCACTGGAAAGGTCTGTTCAAGCCCTATACAGGTATCGAAACTAATTTTATTTTGATTGATTTTTTCAGGAGTTATTTCAAAATTTGCTTAGAAAAACGACGTCTTTTCAAAGTTAATAAAATAAATCATGACGCACATCACTGCAAAGGTCTGTTCAAGTCCTATACAGGTATCAAATCTAATTTTAATTTGATTTATTTTTTCAGGAGATATTCAAAAATTTGCTCAGAAAAACGACGTCTTTTCAAAGTTAATCAAATAAATCATGACGCATATCACTGCAAAGGTCTGTTCAAGCCCTATACAGGTATCGAAACTAATTTTATTTTGATTGATTTTTTCAGGAGATATTTCAACATTTGCTTTGGAAAATTACGTCTTTTCAAAGTTAATTAAATAAATCATAACGCACATCACTGGAAAGGTCTGTTCAAGCCCTATACAGGTATCGAATCTAATTTTAATTTGATTTATTTTTTCAGGAGATATTTCAAAATTTGCTCAGAAAAACGACGTCTTTTCAAAGTTAATCAAATAAATCATGACGCACATCACTGGAAAGGTCTGTTCAAGTCCTATACAGGTATCGAAACTAATTTTATTTTGATTGATTTTTTCAGGAGATATTTCAAAATTTGCTTTGAAAAATTACGTCTTTTCAAAGTTAATAAAATAAATCATGACGCACATCACTGGAAAGGTCTGTTCAAGCCCTATACAGGTATCGAAACCAATTTTATTTTGATTGATTTTTTCAGGAGTTATTTCAAAATTTGCTTAGAAAAACGACGTCTTTTCAAAGTTAATCAAATAAATCATGACGCACATCACTGGAAAGGTCTGTTCAAGTCCTATACAGGTATCGAATCTAATTTTATTTTGATTGATTTTTTCAGGAGATATTTCAAAATTTGCTTTGAAAAATTACGTCTTTTCAAAGTTAATAAAATAAATCATGACGCACATCACTGGAAAGGTCTGTTCAAGCCCTATACAGGTATCGAAACTAATTTTATTTTGATTGATTTTTTCAGGAGTTATTTCAAAATTTGCTTAGAAAAACGACGTCTTTTCAAAGTTAATCAAATAAATCATGACGCACATCACTGGAAAGGTCTGTTCAAGTCCTATACAGGTATCGAAACTAATTTTATTTTGATTGATTTTTTCAGGAGATATTTCAAAATTTGCTTTGAAAAATTACGTCTTTTCAAAGTTAATAAAATAAATCATGACGCACATCACTGCAAAGGTCTGTTCAAGTCCTATACATATATCGAAACTAATTATATTTTGATTTATTTTTTCAGGAGATATTTAAAAATTTGCTTAGAAAAATGGCGTCTTTTCAAAGTTAATCAAATGAATCATGACGCACATCACTGGAAAGGTTTGTTCAAGTCCTATACAGGTATCGAATCTAATTTTATTTTGATTTATTTTTTCAGGAGATATTTCAAAATTTGCTTAGAAAAACGGCGTCTTTTCAAAGTTAATCAAATAAATCATGACGCACATCACTGCAAAGGTCTGTTCAAGCCCTATACAGGTATCGAAACTAATTTTATTTTGATTGATTTTTTCAGGAGATATTTAAAAATTTGCTTAGAAAAACGACGTCTTTTCAAAATTAATCAAATAAATCATGACGCACATCACTGGAAAGGTCTGTTCAAGCCCTATACAGGTATCGAAACTAATTTTGTTTTGATTGATTTCTTTAGGAGATATTTCAAAATTTGCATAGCAGAACGACGTCTTTTCAAAGTCTTTCAAATAAATCATGACGCACATCACTGTAAAGGTCTATTCAAGCCCTATCCAGGTATCAACATTAATATAATTTTGAATGCTGATTTTGGGAGATATTTCAAAATTTCCATAGACCCATTTTATTTTAATTTTTAAATGGTATAATTTTAATCGTATATTAAGTCATACAAATAATGAGACAAAAATTAAAAAAAGCGTGAAGTGCCATGTTTAAATCAGCTTTTACAACTTCATTGATAGTTTGAGGTGAAAAAAGAATGCCATCTTAGTTTTGATAGATGATTATAAGAAATATAATTTTAGTCAATATTTAAAAAAAAATTGTGAATTCTGTTCAAAATTCTGTGTAGACAAGCAAAAATGTTCTTTTTAATATTCAATGCTCTTTTTCATTTTTAGTCAAATGCTGAAAACGACATGTAAAAATCTTTCTTTAAACAAAAACTGTTAGGTACCCACTTTCTCTCTTAAAAAAAAACGAAAAAGGGTGTCAATTATGAATGGTACTTTGTTTGCCTCGTAAAAATAACAAAATAAATAAGAAATGCAAAAAAATACAATTCTGTTTTTTTTTTTTTAATTCTCAAAAATAGAAAATTTTGCATCTGTTTCCAGCGTTTGTATAAAAATAAAAAAATTTAAAAAACAACGACTATAAGTAAATTAACGAAAACTAAGAAATTTGTATAAAAAAGGTGCAAAAGGTTGAAAAAGTTCTGTTCAATTGGCTTTTTGAGGGGCAGTCAAGCTCTGAAATATTATTAAAATTTTTGTCCCTCTGCAAAACAAAATCTCCTTTTTTCCATTTTATAATATAAGTAAAAGTCTTAGGTTATTTTTTTAGTTTTAATTTCGAACCTATGACAAAACAAACGAAAAATTCCCTTAGGACTTTTAAAACTTGAAAAACTGCTTTAAATGATCCCTTGTGAACAAAGAAATACATAAAGATACCTACATTGATTTGAAAGGAAGGATTCAAGATGTAGCACACATTTCAAAACCTTAAATAAAGAGTTGGGTTTTGGTATACAGCACCCCCCTACAAGTGAAATCTTTGTACACCCATGTAGGTACAATTCTTAAAACAAGAAAAAAAAAATATATCAAGAAGTATTGCAAATATTTCCGAAAAGCTATTTATTTATATTTTATTTTTTTTGTTTTTTTATTTCATGACCTTGTGCCACACGTAGTAACCAAAAATCAAAAAACAAAGCTTATCAAAAATACGCAAAACTACACAAAAATACTCATAAGCCTATAGTTAACTACACACATACACACAAAACATACCCAAGTAACAATTTTCTTTTCATAAGATTTTCCTAGAGGCTTGTGAGACTTTATTTCGGGAGTTATATTAACTCTAGGAGAGTACTCCTACATCCTTATGAAAATGTAAGAAGCCTTAAATGGCCCACTTATAGGAGTTAATTTCCTCTTATAGAAACATTTTTACTGTTCCTATGGGATGACAAATGCTCCATTAATCTTGTTAGGAGAATGCGTCACTTCTTGTAGGAGTTGATGAAAAGAGAAGGAGTAAGCGTTTAATAAAAAAAAACAGATACTTATCTTTCACATTTGTATACTTCCTACGGAAACTTGGTACGAAGTATTTATGTCTGTATGTGTCATCGTCATTGTCTCATGTTGAAAAATTAATGTGTGAATTTATATTTTCATTTCATGGCGACGTCAGTATAATTATAGTTTGTCACATATGTGGAGTTAAATCTTAGTGCGATTGAAACTTTTTGTACTAACTTTAACATTTTACTTCGAAAAATAACGAAGCGCTTTCAAAATAATTGATATTTAAATTATTTTAATTTTATTTTTAATTAAAAAAAGGGTTACCTTGATGTTTGCTTTAAAAAAGAATAGTACTTTTTATGCTGACATTATTTATGGTACTTATTCATGGTATTTATATGACGAAAAAGATGTAATAGCGGATAATATGTCGAATTGATGGTCTTATTCTTGTGTGCCTGTTTTTTGTAATCTAAGAATTTACAAAAGGTTAAGAGACGTTTTAATGAAAAAATAAAAGTTAGAATTTATATTTTTAAAAATTTGTTTCACGTTTCTTATAACGAAACTGTCAATGATTACTGACTTTCAATTTTGTCACTATACAGTGCGAATTTCTGATGCTCTGTAAATAAATGTCATTATTTCAATTTGATAATGCTCCTAAGAGACAAAGAACTTAAGCACAGTATTTAAATACAAAACTTCACATTACGAATATACTTGTAAGAATACTTCTTTTGCATTTAATGTTGAACAAAATAAACATCAATATCAATACACGTATATATAAAAATATAACTTAAATAAATTCATCATAATGGAAAACCAAATAAATTATTTCAAAATTTAATTTCATATCACGGTAACCCTCAAAGTATAAAAAAACACTTCGTTTAAATTTAAATATGGCTGCTGTCGTAACGATACTTTTAACTCTTAAAAAGACATTTTTATGAGAGTGTTGTCCATTTATGTTGGTATATAAATAAACACTTTTTTATGAGAAGTCTGATGCTTTAATGCAACTTTATTTTGACATCTATCAAACGAACCAAGAACAAATCGGTGATGCGTTCCCTTTTTTCTTAAGAATGTGAATTATTGTTGATGTTTTAAGAAAAGATGAAATCTCAAAGTTTGAAATATTAAATTTTATGCATTACCTTTTCTGAACAATAAATCTTCATTATAACGTCATAATTTTTGGAATAAATGCAGAATGTATATAAGAATATCAAAAAATTAACATTCCGCAACAAAACTATAGACGAAGTAAAATTTTAAGCTTCGTAAATCTCTCTAATTTTCCATACAAATTGTGACAGACTTACGAATTTTAAAACATTAAAATGTTTACAATGGGCTTACGCCGTTGCAGGAATATTTTAGTCAAATTTTTAAGCGTAATTTTGTCAGAAAAACCTTATATTACACCGAAATAAAATAAAAAGAAAGTCTATCACCGAAAGTCCACATTCGTCACAAAATAAAGGACATTTTAAACAGTAATCGGCATCAGCATTCAATGTTTCCTTCAGGTAGCCAGACCCATAGAAAACTGAACGCCAGAAAACAATGTACATATAAAACGTTAAAAAAAAAGAACGACTGCTGAATGAATCAAATAAAGCTTCTGTCAGTGCTACATCTCATATGAATCCTATAGTTAGAGTTTTGTAGTTGTTACTTTATTAGCTCTTGTTAAGAGATTTTAATGACTTAAAAATGACGTTTAAAGTTTAAATTTGAAAACAAAATTATTAAAAGACTTTCAATTTACATACAGGAGTAATAATTGTTCTAGGTATAAGATTAGAGTGATTTGATGTAAGAAAATGCTTAAATCATTTAATGAAAACACTATGAGACAAATTTATGTTTCATTATGAGAGATCCAGTCTCAAGTATAGCAATAAGATCTAAAAAAGTACTATGGGCGTTTTTTTGAGAAAATGGGAGCTAAGCTCTCGAGAGTATGTTAGTTGGGTATCCATACATTACATATTATACCTATCTCGCTGTCACCCATATCTTGCATCTTGCACCACCCTATAAGTCCTTAAAACCAACAAAAAAATAAACAACCACCAAGTAATGAAATACAAAAGGATTTTTAATTCATTTTGTGACTATAAATTCTAATTTTGTTAGATATAGTTCACAGTGGCTTTCTGTAAGAGAATCAATATAACATGAACCGAAGATAACAAATAATGCTCTGAGCGCTTACGCTTACCAACAGAACAAAACATGTGGCTGTAGCGTTATATTAAAAATTAGAATTAGAATAGAATGTGTAAATTTAACTTGAAGTTTGCGACTTGCAAAGACAGTACAGTACTATTGGCGATGTAAAATGTGCAACAAATTTCTGTTTTGTTTTTTTTTTTCGTTTCCATACAACTCTTCAAAATAGTGAAGTTCAAAAGTCAAAAAAAACTTCACCCAGAAAAAAATGTTTTATGTGACTGAATTCCTTCCTTAAATTATATTCTATTTTAAATAAAGAAATTTTTCTTTAAAATGGATATTAATTTAACGCCATACATATTTCACTGAAAATTGAGTTGTGTGTGTTTTTTTTTGTTTATCATTCGGCATTCTGAAATATGGTCACCCTCGCCGTAGGTATAAAGGAAAAATATATTTGTTTGGCCCATAGGCATCTTAAAACCGAAAATGCTACTAAATTCACGCATGCGTTTCTGAGAGAATGGTCACGCTTTTCAATTATTTTGATATAACTTGGAAACTAAGCCAAAATTGCATAAAAAAATTAAAGCATGAAAAGTAGCATCGGAAAATTTAACTATCAAAAGTTTTAAAATTTGTTTCTAATTGTACTTTTTAAGCAAAGATTCTGCCAGTGATAGGTATGCCCAAATGTATGTGTCTCAAGCAAGCTTTAGTTTTTTCGAAGCAAAATATATATTTTTGGATGTTTGAATGATGATTGAATTTGAAAAATGGCTTAATTTTTAATTTTAGATTTTTGAAAATTGAAGTTTATTTTTGCCAGAAATCGTTTTTGCACCTCAACTTTCGTACCACCACCATACTTTCCGTCATCTGTTTTACCGTCCATCTCATTTGTGGGATATTCTTCGAAAAGAATATACACCCATCCGAATGACCACTAATCTCCCGCAAAAAAAAGACTTGAAATATTTTCCCACCATAAATCCTACGAAGAATGTTTTCCTACCATTTTTACCACTAAAGCTATTTGTTTCAATCATTTTGGTTGGAAAATCCAACAATCTGGGTGCACTGACTGGCATTACTATAACTTTTAAACTTAAATGAAAACAAAACAAAGTAGAAAAATAACTCAAAACTTATTTTATCAAAAATTTATCGACTATCGATTATTTCTGTTTTCAGTGCTCTTTTTAGTTCTAAGTCAAGTACCAAACCATGGTTGTACGTATTTATAAGATTTAAGAAAAATTGCAAATTAATTAAAATACTCGTAACTTTTTGCCACAAGGAATTAAAACAAATATTTTTTATATTTGCCATTATTTTACTACTAAAACTGTTGAAAAGTAATGTACAAGTTCATCAGTTCATCTTTTGTGAATTGTTTGTGACTACAAATTCTCATTTAGAAAATCAATGGAACATGAACTGAACATAAACGCAAATATAACTCTTAATTTGAAACAGAACTTCTTTTTGTTTCTATGTTTCTATTTTATTCTAAATTAGATTAGATTTGATAAGATTTGATTAGAAAACACACTACCAATGTTAATGATTTTACTAGATGAATAAAATAAACGAGTTCCCTTCGGGAAATATCGTCCTCAATGAATATAATAGCTGAAATCATCAATGAATTCACTTGCCAAATTGCGATGATTCAGTAAATTAAATTAAATTAGATTAACATTTTTGTTCGAATAAACAGAAATCGGAAAACCAATGAAAACCTTACAAAAATTTAGACCATTTAAACCGATATGGCTGTTGACTAAAAAGAATTTAGTTCTTATAGACTTTCCTTGTTAAAATATTATAAAAGAAACCATCATATTATTGTAGTTAAATATTCTCCTTTTATTTTTTTATATAATTTTTAAGTGCAGCTTTAGCTTTTTAACATGATTTACACTAAGGGTATCGTTTCGCTTGAGTTCTCTTACATCCTTCCATAGTGCCAAGGTTTGAATTTAATTAGTTTACTTCTTTAGTTTTTTTAAGTTAATTTTACTTTTTTTATATGTCTACTTTTTATAACTACAAGACCTTTTTTGTTAGGTAGGTAGGTACCTTCAGACTTGTCATATACCTAACAGTGATGAGGAAGACGAAAGAAGTGGGTCTAACAAGTCTGTATACCTTTGGTGATTCTGCCCAAACATTTTTTTCATTTCCTGCCATAAAATTTCCTCAGAGTCCTCCGCCACATGTACATGTAAATACATACATAAACATATATTTCAAATGAAGGACAACAAATTCCCTAATTTTTTCAGATTATTCCTTTTATCCCCTAAGTCACTTTAATTAAATTGGCCTATTAATTTGTAATCGCGTAAGATCTGTCCAAATTCAACGCGAGCACCTATGTAGATTGAAAGTAAACAAGAAAAAGATGTATTTTCCCTCGTTCTTACCGACATCAATAAACAAAAAAACAATATTTAAAATGGAAAACCATTCATAGAAAGTACCTACTCATGTATGTTAAAAAACCCACTTTTTTCATAAATTTAAGTTTGAAACAATTTTAACCGAAGGTGTTTCTGAAAAGAAATTTATTAGAAAATAAACCTTGTAAGAATGGACTTCTGGCTTTCCAAAAACTACTGTAAGTAGTTGTTTTTTAATATATTTTATTCCATAAGCATTTTTTGTTTATAAAATTGCCCTTTCTGGCCAAGAGATGGAAATACAATCCCCTCCTGTATGATTTTTTCTTGTATACTTTCAATATCTACGGTGGGTGTCAAAACATTATTTATGGAGTTACATGAAATTCAAACAAAAAAATATGGGCAAAATAAAAAAAACTGCATCCCAACAGTAAAAGAAAGCTTTATACAATAGCAATAGACCGAAACAAAAATATCAAAATTAAAAGTAGTGATTTTTTCCTTACAAAAAACTAAACATAGTTACGTACCTACCTACTCTTTATTTTAAGCGTTTATATTTTGGTTTAAATTCCATGTAACTCCAGAAATTATTAGTGTTTACTTACATTTGACGTTCGCTCTAAATGCCTTAAACTTTACAGCGACTATAAGCGATGAAAATCCAAAATAAAACTAATAATAAAATAAAAATAATAAAATTTTGGAAAACGATCAGATATCCTATAGAAATATCGGAAACTGTCTTCAAATAATTCCTGCATAGATGTAGTGAAAAGAAGCAACATTGCTACAGAAATTAAAAATCTCAAAACAAATACCCAAGATTTGAATATCAAAATTAAAATTGTAAACGAAATATAATCTACATACATACATACTGTAAATCTATAAACATACCTACCTCAAGCTAATATGCAAAAACAATAAAGTCATAGAAAACAATTGTATTATTTTTATTTCCTTCGTTACCATTGTCCTAACAACAGATTCATTAGTCTCACTTTGTCCCATTAATGTTGCGAAAATCTAAATAATACTCGTACAACCCTCTCTTTCTTCTCATTCATTCTGCTTTTAAATTTTCCTTCTATCTCAATTCTCAAATATCAAAGACTGTCGTCGGCCTATGAAAATTAAAAAAATTGGCTCCTGATAGTACTATAGATTCTATATACAATGATACTCGTATGATAGAAATTTTTCGTATGATAGAAATCAGCGCATTGTATGATAATTTATTGTGAACAATATGGCAGCACTTCAGTCTTAAGATATCCGTCGAACTGAACGGACGTGTTTTAGGTAGTCTTATGATATCCTTTGTGCTGAACGGACGTGCTAAGTTAAGTTAAGTTAAGTTAAGTTAAGTTAAGTTAAGTTAAGTTAAGTTAAGTTAAGTTAAGTTAAGTTAAGTTAAGTTAAGTTAAGTTAAGTTAAGTTAAGTTAAGTTAAGTTAAGTTAAGTTAAGTTAAGTTAAGTTAAGTTAAGTTAAGTTAAGTTAAGTTAAGTTAAGTTAAGTTAAGTTAAGTTAAGTTAAGTTAAGTTCAGTTAAGTTAAGTTAAGTTAAGTTAAGTTAAGTTAAGTTAAGTTAAGTTAAGTTAAGTTAAGTTAAGTTAAGTTAAGTTAAGTTAAGTTAAGTTAAGTTAAGTTAAGTTAAGTTAAGTTAAGTTAAGTTAAGTTAAGTTAAGTTAAGTTAAGTTAAGTTAAGTTAAGTTAAGTTAAATTAAGTTAAGTTAAGTTAAGTTAAGTTAAGTTAAGTTAAGTTAAGTTAAGTTAAGTTAAGTTAAGTTAAGTTAAGTTAAGTTAAGTTAAGTTAAGTTAAGTTAAGTTAAGTTAAGTTAAGTTAAGTTAAGTTAAGTTAAGTTAAGTTAAGTTAAGTTGGGCTTGGACTTGGACTTGGAATTGGCGTTGGACTTGGATTTGGACTTGGGCTTAGACTTAGACTTAGACTTAGACTTGGACTTGGACTAGGACTTGGACTTGAACTTGGACTTGGACTTGGACTTGGACTTGGACTTGGACTTGGACTTGGACTTGGACTTGGACTTGGACTTGGACTTGGACTTGGACTTGGACTTGGACTTGGACTTGGAGTTGGACTTGGACTTGGAGTTGGAGTTGGACTTGGACTTGGACTTGGACTTGGACTTGGACTTGGACTTGGACTTGGACTTGGACTTGGACTTGGACTTGGACTTGGACTTGGACTTGGACTTGGACTTGGACTTGGACTTGGACTTGGACTTGGACTTGGACTTGGACTTGGACTTGGACTTGAACTTGGACTTGGACTTGGACTTGGACTTGGACTTGGACTTGGAATTGGACTTGCACATGCACTTGCACATGCACTTGCACTTCGACTTCGACTTAGAAAGTTGGATAGAAAAACGATGTCTTTTCAAAGTTACTCAAATAAATCATGACGCATATCACTGGGCAGGTCTATTCAAGCCCTATACAGGTATAAAAACTAATTTTAATTCGGTTGATTTTTGCAGGAGATATTTAGAAATTGGCATAAAAAAAGACGTCTTTTTCAAGCTAAACAAATAAATCTTGGCGTACATCACTGGAAAGGTCTGTTCAATCCCTATATAGGTATTGAAACTAATTTTAATTTGATTTATTTTTTCAGGAGATATTTAAAAATTTGCTCAGAAAAACGACGTCTTTGCAAAGTTAATCAAATAAATCATGACGCACATCACTGCAAAGGTCTGTTCAAGTCCTATACAGGTATCGAATCTAATTTTAATTTGATTTATTTTTTCAGGAGATATTCAAAAATTTGCTCAGAAAAACGACGTCTTTTCAAAGTTAATCAAATAAATCATGACGCATATCACTGCAAAGGTCTGTTCAAGCCCTATACAGGTATCGAAACTAATTTTATTTTGATTGATTTTTTCCAGAGATATTTCAACATTTGCTTTGGAAAATTACGTCTTTTCAAAGTTAATAAAATAAATCATGACGCACATCACTGGAAAGGTCTGTTAAAGCCCTATACAGGTATCGAAACTAATTTTATTTTGATTGATTTTTTCAGGAGTTATTTCAAAATTTGCTTAGAAAAACGACGTCTTTTCAAAGTTAATCAAATAAATCATGACGCACATCACTGGAAAGGTCTGTTCAAGCCCTATACAGGTATCGAAACTAATTTTATTTTGATTGATTTTTGTAGGAGATATTTCAAAATTTGCTTTGAAAAATGACGTCTTTTCAAAGTTAATAAAATAAATCATGACGTACATCGCTGCAAAGGTCTGTTCAAGTCCTATACAGGTATCGAAACTAATTTTATTTTGATTGATTTTTTCAAGAGATATTTCAAAATATGCTTAGAAAAATGACGTCTTTTCAAAATTAATAAAATTAATCATGACGCACATCACTGGAAAGGTCTGTTCAAGTCCTATACAGGTATCGAAACTAATTTCAATTTGATTTATTTTTTCAGGAGATGTTGAAAAATTTGCTCAGAAAAACGACGTCTTTTCAAAGTTAATCAAATAAATCATGACGCATATCGCTGCAAAGGTCTGTTCAAGTCCTATACAGGTATCGAAACTAATTTTATTTTGATTGATTTTTTCAAGAGATATTTCAAAATATGCTTAGAAAAATGACGTCTTTTCAAAATTAATAAAATTAATCATGACGCACATCACTGGAAAGGTCTGTTCAAGTCCTATACAGGTATCGAAACTAATTTCAATTTGATTTATTTTTTCAGGAGATGTTGAAAAATTTGCTCAGAAAAACGACGTCTTTTCAAAGTTAATCAAATAAATCATGACGCACAACACTGGAAAGGTCTATTCAAGCCCTAAAGTGTTATGGAAACTAATTTTATTTTGATTGATTTCTTAAGGAGATATTTTAAAATTTGTATAGAAAAATGACGTCTTTTCAAAGTCTTTCAAATACATCATGACGCACATCACTGGAAAGGTCTATTCAAGCTTTATGCTGATTTCGAAACTAATTTTATTTTGATTGATTCCTTTAGGAGATATTTCAAAATTTGCATAGAAAAACGACGTCTTTTCAAAGTCTTTCAAATAAATCAAGACACACATCACTGGAAAGGTCTATTCAAGCCCTATGCTCTAATCGAAACTAATTTTATTTTCATTGATTTCTTTAGGAGATATTTCAAAATTTGTATAGAAAAATGACGTCTTTTCAAAGTCCTTCAAATAAATCATGACGTACATCACTGGAAAGGTCTATTCAAGCCCTATGCTGATATCAAAACTTATTCTATTTTGATTGATTTCTTTAGGAGATATTTCAAAATTTGCATAGAAAAACGACGTCTTTTCAAAGTCTTTCAAATAGATCATGACGCACATCACTGGAAAGGTCTATTCAAGCTCTATGCTGATATCGAAACTTATTTTATTTTGAATGATTTCTTTAGGAGATATTTCAAAATTTGTATAGAAAAATGACGTGTTTTCAAAATCTTTCAAATAAATCATGACGCACATCACTGGAAAGATCTATTCAAGCCCTATGCTGATATCAAAACTTATTCTATTTTGATTGATTTCTTTAGGAGATATTTCAAAATTTGCATAGAAAAATGACGTCTTTTCAAAGTTAATCAAATAAATCATGACGCACATCACTGGAAAGGTCTATTCAAGCCCTATGCTCTTATCGAAACAAATTTTATTTTGATCGGTTTCCGTAGGAGATATTTCAAAATTTGTATAGAAAAACGACGTCTTTTCAAAGTCTTTCAAATAAATCATGACGCACATCACTGGAAAGATCTATTCAAGCCCTATAGTGTTATTGAAACTAATTTTATTTTGAGTAATTTCTTCAGGAGATATTTCAAAATTTGTATAGAAAAATGACGTGTTTTCAAAATCTTTCAAATAAATCATGACGCACATCACTGGAAAGATCTATTCAAGCCCTATGCTGATATCAAAACTTATTCTATTTTGATTGATTTCTTTAGGAGATATTTCAAAATTTGCATAGAAAAACGACGTCTTTTCAAAGTCTTTCAAATAAATCATGACGCACATCACTGGAAAGGTCTATTCAAGTCCTAAAGTGTTATGGAAACTAATTTTATTTTGATTGATTTCTTAAGGAGATATTTTAAAATTTGTATAGAAAATAAATAAATAAATAAATCATGACGCACATCACTGGAAAGGTCTATTCAAGCTTTATGCTGATATCGAAACTAATTTAATTTTGATTGATTTCTTTAGGAGATATTTCAAAATTTGCATAGAAAAACGACGTCTTTTCAAAGTCTTTCAAATAAATCAAGACACACATCACTGGAAAGGTCTATTCAAGCCCTATGCTCTAATCGAAACTAATTTTATTTTCATTGATTTCTTTAGGAGATATTTCAAAATTTGTATAGAAAAATGACGTCTTTTCAAAGTCCTTCAAATAAATCATGACGTACATCACTGGAAAGGTCTATTCAAGCCCTATGCTGATATCAAAACTTATTCTATTTTGATTGACTTCCTTAGGAGACATTTCAAAATTTGCATAGCAGAACGACGTCTTTTCAAAGTCTTTCAAATAAATCATGACGCACATCACTGGAAAGGTTTACTCAAGCCCTTGGCTGGTATCGAAACTAATTTTATTTTGATTGATTTCTTTAGGAGATATTTCAAAATTTGCATAGAAAAACGACGTCTTTTCAAAGTCTTTCAAATAAATCATGACGCACATCACTGGAAAGGTCTACTCAAGCCCTTGGCTGGTATCGGAACTAATTTTATTTTGATTGATTTATTTAGGAGATATTTCAAAATTTGCATAGAAAAACGACGTCTTTTCAAAGTCTTTCAAATAAATCATGATGCACATCACTGGAGAGGTCTATTTAAGCCCTATGCTGATATCGAAACTTATTTTATTTTGATTCATTTCTTAAGGAGATATTTCAAAATTTGTATAGAAATATGAAAATATGACGTCTTTTCAAAGTCTTTCAAATAAATCATGACGCACATCACTGGAAAGGTCTATTCAAGCCCTATGCTGATATTGAAACTTATTTTATTTTGATTGATTTCTTTAGGAGATATTTCAAAATTTGTATAGAAAAATGACGTCTTTTCAAAGTCTTTCAAATAAATCATGACGCACATCACTGGAAAGGTCTATTCAAGCCCTAAAGTGTTATCGAAACTAATTTTATTTTGAGTAATTTCTTCAGGAGATATTTCGAAATTTGCATTGAAAAATGACGTCTTTTCAAAGTCTTTCAAATAAATCATGACGCCCATCACTGGAAAGTACTATTGAAGCCCTATGCTGATATCGAAACTAATTTTATTTTGATTGATTTGTTTAGGAGATATTTCCTACTTTTCGTAGAAAAACGACACCTTTTAAAAGTCTTTCAAATAAATCATGACGCACATCACTGGAAAGGTCTATTCAAGCTCTATGCTGATATCGATACTTATTTTATTTTGATTGATTTCCTTAGGACATATTTAAAAAATTTCATAGAAAAACGACGTCATTTAAAAATCGTTCAAATAAATCATGAAGCACATCATCAGATAGGTCTATTCAAGCCCTATGCTGATATCGAAACTTATTTTATTTTTATTGATTTTCCTTGGAGATATTTCAAAATTTCCATTGAAAATTGAAGATTTTTCAAAACTAATCAAATAAGTCATGACGCACATCATATAGAATGTCTATTCAAGCCCCATGTAGACGGCTTACAGAAAAATGGTGATGGCAGGAGGCTGAAGGAAGGATGGCAAGCGTTTCAAAGAGAACTGCCCATCATACAAAACATTTAAATCCCAAGGTGGATAAAAAAAACACAACACAAAAATGTAGGGAAGAGCATGGCTTCAGCGACGCGGCTGCAAAGTCATATGGTGCCATGGTGTTCATGTGTGTGCCTTACAGCGCAGATAACATTCATATTCACTTACTTTTTTCGAAAACAAAATTAGGTCAACTGAAAACGATAGCTCAACCCCGACTTGAACTATGTGCAGCTGCACTACTCGTATCCTTAATCAAATACACAAGAGAAGTACTCAATGTGCCCAACTCAAAAATGCACGCCCGGTCAGATTCGATGATAACTTTGGTATGGATCAGATTGCAACCCTTCAAATGGACTACATTTTTTAGCAGCAGGGTTGCGGATATACAATGCCTCACTAGCTGCGATACGCTGACACATTCCAACTGATCACAACCCACAACCTTCAAATTTAGAAGCCCAAGAGCTATGTTGGCCAGGACCTTCGTTTTTGCGGGAGGAGTGATACTATGAAGTGCACGAGCAGCCGTCTAAATTCGACACTGAGGAAGAAAAACGAGCTGTAAAAAAACAATGTACCTTAGCCAACTCTGACGCAGCAGATAATGACATCAACAAAAGCATAATCAGATGCTCTAGACTCTCGAAAACCATCAGTGCAATTGCGTTCTGTTGCCGTTTTCGAAAAAAATGGCCCAGCTAAAAGAAGAAAAGTGTCGAGGATTTCAGGATAACTAGATACCGAGGAACTACGATGTGCAGCCTTGTTAGTGCAAAACAACACCGAAGAGCTAAGTGAATATGAGAATAAGGATACAATCCCAAAATCCTTAATTTCACTCAACGCTTTCATCAATGGTGATGGCACTCGTTGAAGGCTGATTGCAGAACACACTACTTCCAAACAGTCAGCAGCACCCGATTATCCGGAAACCCAACTCTCATTTCACTGAACTTGTGATACGAGATGCACACTGTATAACACTACACGGGGCAAATCAACATACTACTGCTTATATCCGTGTGTTTTACTCGATTATAAGCATCAAACAACACGTAAATGATATAAACATAAATGTCCAATATGCTTCAGACACAAAAAAAAAAAGAATCTGCAGCAGCTCATGGGAAGCCTTCCATCACCACGATTAAGAATGACTAGACCATTCACTAACACTCGCGTAGATTGCTCTACAAAAAGCTAAAACTTTCAAAGAATATTTTGCAATTTTTATTTGTTTGGCTACAAAAGCCATTCAACTTGAAAGTTGAAACAGTTTCCAGCTTGACTACGTAGGTAAGTATTTTTGGCAGTTTTTCGTCGCTTCACGGCACGACGAAGCATTTGTGCTCAAATGTATAGCGATTGTGGAACAAATTTTGTGAGATCTAACCATGATTTAGCCCGAAGGCTAGAACAAGCTAAGCATTATTGGAATGAAATTGCTGGTATTCTTGCCAAATCAGGAACCAACTGGAATTTCATTTCCCCTGCTTCTCCCCATTTTGGTGGTGTATGGGAAGCTTGGGTGAAATTTGTAAAAGATCACCTAAAAAGAATCATAAGAGATGAGAAGTTAACCTTCGAGAAGCTCTACACGCTTCCTACGCAAATCGAGGCATGCTTGAACTCTAGACCTCAAAGACTCCAGGACACTTCCTTATTGGTGCACCTCTTCTATCCATACCCCAAAGAAGCATATCACCTTCAGAACCTGTGAATTATCTGGACAGATGGACGAGAACTCAAGTATACGTCGATTCCTGTTGGCGTAAGTGGAACCTTTCAAGATTACGCAATGGCCTAAATGGACGAGAAAAGAAGCCGACCCTGAAATAAGTGGACTTGTCTTGGTCAAAGAAGAAAAGCTTCCACCAAACCAATGGATATTAGCCAGAATCACCGAAACACATCCCGGAACCGAGAACTAATTCGCGACGTAACCCTCAAAACGAAAACTGGTACCATAAACCGACCTATAACAAATCTATGCTATCTCCCGACCAACAAATAAATTTCAACGGTTTTGGAACAGTTTCTTGTTGTTTTTTTTTGTTAAAAAAAATTTTTTAGTGAATGTTTCTTGCAGATCCTATAAATTATTGATTATAAACAAGTCTGTAAAAGTAAATTAACCCCAAGCCAACATCATTGTTTGTTCTCAAGATGTTTGTGAAAAACCACTTTTTTCAAAAATGTTTAACAACATTTTCTTATTAAAAAAAAAAACTATTAGTTGATATGCTTTTATAATCTCACCAATTCTTTAATACGTTAATATGCGTAACATAAAATCAACTCGAAGTCGCTAGCATGATTTGTTCTTGAGATATACGAGCCTAAAGAATCTTAACAAGGGTTTTTTGAAATTGATATACTCGTAGCAAAAAAACCGCATTGAATTTTTTTAAAGTCCTTTTTGCACATATTGAAATTTCTATCTACAAAATAAAATGTATTTCAAGTTGATATCTTCATTCGTTATTGAGATATGGTGAACGAAAAAAAGTGAAGGAACGTACAAACGTACGAACGTTCGCACAGACACAGAAATCTCTCTAAAAATCATGGATTCCGATTCTAGGAAGCTTGCTCCAAACGTGAAGACAAGTCAAAACTTTCGATTCGACAAATCGGACCAATTACAATAACTTCCAAATGAAAGTTAACAACATAAAGGAAAATAAATAAAAAAATTAAATAAATTCAAATCAATAAAAATAAATTAATATTGCAATAAAAAAATTAAAAATATACCAACCAAATCCACCTGCGCTATATGCAGGAGAAGCAGCAACCCAGCATCAGGAACTAACCAAATATTACACACATCACTTCACAATACACTTAAGATTATGCACTTGTAATTGATAATTGTAATCACTTTCACTCTTCGCATAAATAAATTGAATTAAATAAAAATAAATCAAATAAAAGAATCAGTAACCGCACTACTGATTAGACAATAAGGGTATTCATGCAACGTCGTAAGTTTACAAATTGTGTAAAATGATATTTTTACACAAAGTTTGCATGAACGACCTTTTTAAAACATTTGATTAAATGCTAGGTAATTCAATCAGAGTAAAAGTCACAATGACGTTTGGATGAGTTTAATCAGTTTGTTAAATTTTACGCAACAAAATCCTTTGACAAGTTTAACCAAATTGTGTAAATCATTTCCCATACAAAATTTGACAGTTCATTACCCAAAAGACAAAACTTATTCAATTTGTAAACGTATCTAGGGTTTTACGAAGTTGCATGAATACCCTTAATATATTTATTTTTTTTTTTTTTTCACATCCCGAACGACACTTTCATTTAAAAACGAACACGAACCTTACACTTTTTTTTTGAACCGAATAAAAAAATCACCCACCGACGGGACGCACGCACGACCGCCATCAATGATATTCAGAACATTTATAAATTTTAACATGATTATGATCGTTAAGAACTAGACCACGGCGAATTCAATGACCGGCTGTTGCAAATGCAAAAGCAACTAACACCAACAAAATCATTGCATTAACTTGCTCAATGGGTTAACTGTTTTGGATGGAATTTCTGAAAAGGAAACGAAACATCAATGGTGTTGATGATGTATAAGCGTATTTAGTTGTACCTTTTGCCCTTGTATTTGTTTCCTTATTTTCTTATGTACGTTCTTTCTTTAACATGCACCTAAGAAAGCAAAGACAATTTTTAAAAGTGCCGTTAGGACACTATTTGAATGGAGCCAATCACCAGGGCCGGCTCAAATATACATAGGGCCTTGAGGGCCTTGCGAACATCGTTCACCGGGGTGGAGAATGTTGGCGACTTATAATTATTTATTTTAATTACTTGTTATTTGAATTAAATCCATATAAAATTAAAGCAAAATTAATGTTAATTACTATATTGTGAACTAACTCCATAAAAATAACGAAAAGCTTTGCACTTTCTGGCAGATAAAACATAGCCATGTATATTATGTAAACTACATCTTTTTAACCTTGCTAAAATTAAAAGCTCATTGTTTTGAGAAATTTCCAAAGCAAGAAACGTAATAAAATCAAATTTATTGAAACACAACAGTTTAATTTTAATGAGTTTTATTTTAAAAATACAAAACGACAGAAAACAGGCTAAATACAAATATTAGAATATCACTTTGTATATCATCAGTAGTTTTTTATTTTCATTTTTTGGGAAGCTCTGGGAAATTTCAATAACATCTTTTTTCTATTTTTACCTTCTTGAAGGCTTTGTTTCAGAAATATCGCCATCCAAGGACATTAGGGTGGGCAGAGAATCAATAAAATCTGGTAAAGTCGCTTCGGATACAAATATTTTACCAAATAGACCTTAAGAAAAGGTGGCTTAATTTTCTACTCAGCACTGGAAACCACATTAAATTTGAAGGCTTGGCTTAGGAAAAATAGCCATTCAAAGACACTAGGGTAAATAGTTAGGTGCAGTAATATCAGTTTGGATACATATATTAAAAAATTAACTACTATTTGAAAATCATTTGTTATTGAATTTTTAAAAACAGCTAAAAAAAGACACTAGTGAACTAGATTTATTTGTTAATTATTTAAATAAGCAATAATAAAAAAACATTCAAGTTTTTGATAAATATTTAAAGATTTTGAATGTTCAAAATTCTATAAAAAAAAATTTTGATAAAGTTCACAATTAATTTTTTATTTTCAATAATTTTTTTTAGGGAATTTTTTGAATAATTAATTTTTGTTGTTGTTTTTTTTTTGGATATTATAACTTTTACTCTCGTATAAAAAAAATCAGAGCATCGTATGATATTTTATTGTAAACAATATTGCAGCACTGAACCGGCTTCAGTCTTAAGATATCCGTCGAACTGAACGGACGTGTCTCAGCCAGTCTTACGGTAACGTTAGTGGTGAACGGACGTGTCAGTCAGTCAAGTTAATTTGAGTTAAGTTAAGTTAAAGTTGGAGTTGAAGTTGGAGTTGGAGTTGCAGGTGCAGTTTGAGTTGGAGTTGGAGTTGGAGTTGGACTTGCACTTGGACTTGAACTTGGACTTGGACTTGGACTTGGACTTGGACTTGGACTTGGACATGGACTTGGACTTGGACTTGGACTTGGACTTGGACTTGGACTTGGACTTGGACTTGGACTTGGACTTGGAGTTGGACTTGGACTTGGACTTGGACTTGGACTTGGACTTGGACTTGGACTTGGACTTGGACTTGGACTTGGACTTGGACTTGGACTTGGACTTGGACTTGGACTTGGACTTGGACTTGGACCTGTACTTGGACTTGGACTTGGACTTGGACTTGGACTTGGACTTGGACTTGGACTTGGACTTGGACTTGGACTTGGACTTGGACTTGGACTTGGACTTGGACATGGACTCGGACTTGGACTTGGACTTGGACTTGGACTTGGACTTGTACTTTAACTTGGACTTGGACTTGGACTTGGACTTGGACTTGGACTTGGACTTGGACTTGGACTTGGACTTGGACTTGGACTTGGACTTGGACTTGGACTTGGACTTGGACTTGGACTTGGACTTGGACTTGGACTTGGACTTGGACTTGGACTTGGACTTGGACTTGGACTTGGACTTGGACTTGGACTTGGACTTGGACTTGGACTTGGACTTGGACTTGGACTTGGACTTGGACTTGGACTTGGACTTGGACTTAGAGTTGGACTTGGACTTGGACTTGGACTTGGACTTGGACTTGGACTTGGACTTGGACTTGGACTTGGACTTGGACTTGGACTTGGACTTGGACTTGGACTTGGACTTGGACTTGGACTTGGACTTGGACTTGGACTTGGACTTGCACATGCACTTGCACTTCGACTTCGACTTAGAAAGTTGGACAGAAAAACGATGTCTTTTCAAAGTTACTCAAATAAATCATGACGCATATCACTGGAAAGGTCTGTTCAAGCCCTATACAGGTATAGAAACTAATTTTATTTTGATTGATTTTTTCAGGAGTTATTTCAAAATTTGCTTAGAAAAACGACGTCTTTTCAAAGTTAATCAAATAAATCATGAAGCACATAACTGGAAATGTCTGTTCAAGCCCTATACAGGTATCGAATCTAATTTTAATTTGATTTATTTTTTAAGGAATAATTTCAAAATTTGCTTAGAAAAACGACGTCTTTTCAAAGTTAATCAAATAAATCATGACGCACATCACTGAAAAGGTCTGTTCAAGCCCAATACAGGTATCGAATCTAATTTTATTTTGATTGATTTTTTCAGAAGTTATTTAAAAAATTTGCTTAGAAAAACGACGTTTTTCAAAGTTAATCATATAAATCATGACGTACATCGCTGCAAAGGTCTGTTCAAGTCCTATACAGGTATCGAAACTAATTATATTTTGATTGAATTTTTCAGGAGTTATTTAAAAAATTTGCTTAGAAAAACGACGTTTTTCAAAGTTAATCAAATAAATCATGACGCACATCACTGGAAAGGTCTGTTCATGCCCTATACAGGTCTCGAATCTAATTTTAATTTGATTTATTTTTTCAGGAGATATTTCAAAATTTGCTCAGAAAAACGACGTTTTTTCAAAGTTAATCAAATAAATCATGACGCACATCACTGGAAAAGTCTGTTCAAGCCCTATACAGGTATAGAAACTAATTTTATTTTGATTGATTTTTTCAGGAGTTATTTCAAAATTTGCTTAGAAAAACGACGTCTTTTCAAAGTTAATCAAATAAATCATGAAGCACATAACTGGAAATGTCTGTTCAAGCCCTATACAGGTATCGAATCTAATTTTAATTTGATTTATTTTTTAAGGAATAATTTCAAAATTTGCTTAGAAAAACGACGTCTTTTCAAAGTTAATCAAATAAATCATGACGCACATCACTGAAAAGGTCTGTTCAAGCCCAATACAGGTATCGAATCTAATTTTATTTTGATTGATTTTTTCAGAAGTTATTTAAAAAATTTGCTTAGAAAAACGACGTTTTTCAAAGTTAATCATATAAATCATGACGTACATCGCTGCAAAGGTCTGTTCAAGTCCTATACAGGTATCGAAACTAATTATATTTTGATTGAATTTTTCAGGAGTTATTTAAAAAATTTGCTTAGAAAAACGACGTTTTTCAAAGTTAATCAAATAAATCATGACGCACATCACTGGAAAGGTCTGTTCATGCCCTATACAGGTCTCGAATCTAATTTTAATTTGATTTATTTTTTCAGGAGATATTTCAAAATTTGCTCAGAAAAACGACGTTTTTTCAAAGTTAATCAAATAAATCATGACGCACATCACTGGAAAGGTCTGTTCAAGCCCTATACAGGTATAGAAACTAATTTTATTTTGATTGATTTTTTCAGGAGTTATTTCAAAATTTGCTTAGAAAAACGACGTCTTTTCAAAGTTAATCAAATAAATCATGAAGCACATAACTGGAAATGTCTGTTCAAGCCCTATACAGGTATCGAATCTAATTTTAATTTGATTTATTTTTTAAGGAATAATTTCAAAATTTGCTTAGAAAAACGACGTCTTTTCAAAGTTAATCAAATAAATCATGACGCACATCACTGGAAAGGTCTGTTCAAGCCCTATACAGGTATCGAAACTAATTTTATTTTGATTGATTTTTTCAGGAGATATTTCAAAATTTGCTTTGAAAAATTATGTCTTTTCAAAGTTAATAAAATAAATCATTACGCACATCACTGGAAAGGTCTGTTCAAGCCCTATACAGGTCTCGAATCTAATTTTAATTTGATTTATTTTTTCAGGAGATATTTCAAAATTTGCTCAGAAAAACGACGTTTTTTCAAAGTTAATCAAATAAATCATGACGCACATCACTGGAAAGGTCTGTTCAAGCCCTATACAGGTATAGAAACTAATTTTATTTTGATTGATTTTTTCAGGAGTTATTTCAAAATTTGCTTAGAAAAACGACGTCTTTTCAAAGTTAATCAAATAAATCATGAAGCACATAACTGGAAATGTCTGTTCAAGCCCTATACAGGTATCGAATCTAATTTTAATTTGATTTATTTTTTAAGGAATAATTTCAAAATTTGCTTAGAAAAACGACGTCTTTTCAAAGTTAATCAAATAAATCATGACGCACATCACTGAAAAGGTCTGTTCAAGCCCAATACAGGTATCGAATCTAATTTTATTTTGATTGATTTTTTCAGAAGTTATTTAAAAAATTTGCTTAGAAAAACGACGTTTTTCAAAGTTAATCATATAAATCATGACGTACATCGCTGCAAAGGTCTGTTCAAGTCCTATACAGGTATCGAAACTAATTATATTTTGATTGAATTTTTCAGGAGTTATTTAAAAAATTTGCTTAGAAAAACGACGTTTTTCAAAGTTAATCAAATAAATCATGACGCACATCACTGGAAAGGTCTGTTCATGCCCTATACAGGTATAGAATCTAATTTTAATTTGATTTATTTTTTCAGGAGTTATTTCAAAATTTGCTTAGAAAAACGACGTCTTTTCAAAATTAATAAAATTAATCATGACGCACATCACTGGAAAGGTCTGTTCAAGTCCTATACAGGTATCGAAACTAATTTCAATTTGATTTATTTTTTTCAGGAGATGTTTAAAAATTTGCTCAGAAAAACGACGTCTTTTCAAAGTTAATCAAATAAATCATGACGCACATCACTATAAAGGTCTGTTCAAGTCCAATACAGGTATCGAAATTAATTTTATTTTGATTGATTTTTGTAGGAGATATTTCAAAATTTGCTTTGAAAAATGACGTCTTTTCAAAGTTAATAAAATAAATCATGACGTACATCGCTGCAAAGGTCTGTTCAAGTCCTATACAGGTATCGAAACTAATTATATTTTGATTGAATTTTTCAGGAGTTATTTAAAAAATTTGCTTAGAAAAACGACGTTTTTCAAAGTTAATCAAATAAATCATGACGCACATCACTGCAAAGGTCTGTTCAAGTCCTATACAGGTATCGAAACTAATTTTATTTTGATTGATTTTTTCAAGAGATATTTCAAAATATGCTTAGAAAAATGACGTCTTTTCAAAATTAATAAAATTAATCATGACGCACATCACTGGAAAGGTCTGTTCAAGTCCTATACAGGTATCGAAACTAATTTCAATTTGATTTATTTTTTCAGGAGATGTTTAAAAATTTGCTCAGAAAAACGACGTCTTTTCAAAGTTAATCAAATAAATCATGACGCACATCACTGGAAATGTCTGTTCAAGTCCAATAAAGGTATCGAAATTAATTTTATTTTGATTGATTTTTGTAGGAGATATTTCAAAATTTGCTTTGAAAAATGACGTCTTTTCAAAGTTAATAAAATAAATCATGACGCACATGACTGCAATGGTCTGTTCAAATCCTATACAGGTATCGAAACTAATTTTATTTTGATTGTTTTTTTCAGGAGATATTTCAAAATTTGCTTTGAAAAATGACGTCTTTTCAAAGTTAATAAAATAAATCATGACGCACATCACTGAAAAGGTCTGTTCAAGCCCAATACAGGTATCGAATCTAATTTTATTTTGATTGATTTTTTCAGAAGTTATTTAAAAAATTTGCTTAGAAAAACGACGTTTTTCAAAGTTAATCATATAAATCATGACGTACATCGCTGCAAAGCTCTGTTCAAGTCCTATACAGGTATCGAAACTAATTATATTTTGATTGAATTTTTCAGGAGTTATTTAAAAAATTTGCTTAGAAAAACGACGTTTTTCAAAGTTAATCAAATAAATCATGACGCACATCACTGCAAAGGTCTGTTCAAGTCCTATACAGGTATCGAAACTAATTTTATTTTGATTGATTTTTTCAGGAGATATTTCAAAATATGCTTAGAAAAATGACGTCTTTTCAAAATTAATAAAATTAATCATGACGCACATCACTGGAAAGGTCTGTTCAAGTCCTATACAGGTATCGAAACTAATTTCAATTTGATTTATTTTTTCAGGAGATGTTTAAAAATTTGCTCAGAAAAACGACGTCTTTTCAAAGTTAATCAAATAAATCATGACGCACATCACTGGAAATGTCTGTTCAAGTCCAATAAAGGTATCGAAATTAATTTTATTTTGATTGATTTTTGTAGGGAGATATTTCAAAATTTTCTTTGAAAAATGACGTCTTTTCAAAGTTAATAAAATAAATCATGACGCACATGACTGCAATGGTCTGTTCAAGTCCTATACAGGTATCGAATCTTATTTTAATTTGATTTATTTTTTCAGGAGTTATTTCAAAATTTGCTTAGAAAAACGACGTCTTTTCAGAGTTAATCAAATAAATCATGACGCACATCACTGCAAAGGTCTGTTCAAGTCCTATACAGGTATCGAAACTTATTTTATTTTGATTGATTTTTTCAGGAGTTATTTCAAAATTTGCGTAGAAAAACGATGTTTTATCAAATATAATCAAATAAGTCATTATGCAGAATTTTAAAAACGAAACCATTTACATGGGCTGGTATTGAAAATATATCTATCCAAAGGCATTTTCAGGCTGAATACAAATAATCGAATTTCACTTTGGATGCTTATATTTCGAAACCCATATATCATAGAAGGTTTTTATTTTAAGTTTTGCAAAGCTCTGGGAAATTTGAATGCTACATTTTTTATTTTAACCTTTTTCAAGGCTTTGTTTCTGAAATACCGTCATCCAAAGACATTAAGGTAGGTATTTGGGGCAGAAAATCAATAAAATCAGTTTGGAGCGAATATTTCCTCAACCATACGATACAAAAAATTTGGCTTCGATGTATTGATTGGGTTTAAATAGACCTTGACCTAGACGCCGTGCGCTGTTTGGCGGGAACCTTTTTGTAAGATTGAAACTAATTGCATACACCCTGAGGATGAAGTTTAGCTTGGAAATTATCACAGTTATCCTATCTTGTGGGTGTGGCTTTACATAATTACTGTGCCTTTTTTATAAAATTTAACAAAATCATGCTTTGTGTAGTTTTATTCATTCATTTTGAACTGAAAGAAACAGTTATTTCAATAAAGTCCATATTCCAAAAGAAGAATATTATTTTCCAATTTTCTTTTAAATCCAAAATTACAAAAGATGTATTTAAACCCACTCATAAAACATTTTGGTGAAATCCTTTAAACTACTGAACCGATTTCGATAAATTTTTCTATGTCAATAGCCGAAACGTTATTTCAAAGCGATCGATTCTAAGAAATTTGAAAACAACATAACACACACACATAAAATTTGAAATACTCGTTAAGAAGCCCCACTAACATTTGCATTGAAGTGCAAATTACACAATTCCAACCATATTACATTCGTACTGGTCACAATTATAACTTCCTTTTTTTAAAGCCGGTTCTGCAAGACATAATATGGCTTGTAAAATGTACTTTCAGAGGGTGGCTTATATTATTTTTTGCCCAGGGCGGCGAAAAAGCTGGATAGGTCCAGACCAGCGTTACCACTTCGAGAAAAAAAAGTCGAAGTAGATTTGAAGAAAAAAAAGGAAGTAGATTGACAAAAATCGAAGTAGATTTCAAAATGAACTTTTTTGTACAGACCTATATTTAAAAAAAAATTAAATTAAACAAAAATAACTTAAAACAAAAACAAAAGAATTTCTTTCAGAATTCAGACTTTCCATATTTATTTCAAGTTAAAAAAAAAACATACCTAATTTCTTGCATCATGGTCTTATAAATTTTTTTTAGTTTTATTTTGCTAAGGTACTCGTAACTACTTTACCTATTCTTTTTCTTTTACTTTTTTATAAAAAAGAATAATAACAAACAAACAAGATTTGCTTGACTTGTTGTAGGTACACCGTCGTGGAATCTCCATTTCTTTTTTTTTTTGCAGTTTGGCATTAAGAAATTTTTAAGATAAAAGAGAGTAATTTGAATTAATTGATTTTTATTTAAAAAGACACAGGGATCTTTTACAGAGGGTCATAGATATTTAAATAAACATGTTATGTTTGTGTGTATAGGTACGTAGATAGGTACGTAAAAATTAACCTTTTTTATTTTTTTGTTTTTGAAAACGGCTAGGTAACAAAAAATAAACGTATTTTTAAGACTCAAAAATGACTACAATTTACTTATATTTATGTACACAAAAAACAAAACTTAAAAGAGGTTTTCCAAAATCGTCCCCCAATTCACAATGCGGAGGGATTTTCAACGACGTCTTTTTTCAATTTTTCAAATTCATGGCGTGACGTGATGACGAGAAACGCTCTATTATCGATACCCGCTTATGCTATAAGTCTTTTAAAGTCGCTTGATATAAACGACGAGATCTCGTCACGTTCACGTACCGTTTCCTCGTCGTCGTTGCATTGTGAATAAGGGAGATTACATGGATAAACCTATCGTTCAAGATTGTTGCCAACCACCGATGTTAGATCATTTAAACGCAAAGAAAAACATGCTGTCAACCTGTGTTGCATGGTTTTCAAAATATCTTAAAAACTTGTTGCGATTCCATCAAGCAATGTTGTCAACAAAGTTGATAATATAAATCCCCCTAATATAGGGCTTCAGCTTCAGTCTTAGGATATCCGTCGAACTGAACGGACGTGTTTCATCCAGTCTTATGATATCCTTCGTGCCGAACGGACGTGTCAGTGCCGGTGTTAACTTAAGTTTAGTTGTAGTTGGAGTTGGAGTTGGAGTTGGAGTTGGAGTTGGAGTTGGAGTTGGAGTTGGAGTTGGATTTGGATTTGGAGTTGGAGTTGTAGTTGGAGTTGGAGTTGGAATTGGAATTGGAGTTGGAGTTGTAGTTGGAATTGGAGTTGGAATTGGAGTTGGAGTTGGAGTTGGATTTGGAGTTGGATTTGGAGTTGGAGTTGGAATTGGAGTTGGAGTTGGAGTTGGATTTGGAGTTGGACTTGGAGTTGGACTTTCACTAGGGCTTGAACTAGGTTAAGGACTTGGACGTGGACTTGGACATGGACTTGGACTCGGACTTGGAGTTGGAGTTGGACTTGGACTCGGACTTGGACTTGGACTTGGACTTGGACTTGGACTTGGACTTGGACTTGGACTTGGACTTGGACTTGGACTAGGACATGGACTTGGACTTGGACTTGGACTTGGACTTGGACTCGGACTTGGACTTGGACTTGGACTTGGACTTGGACTTGGACTTGGACTTGGACTTGGTCTTGGACTTGGACTTGGACTTGGACTTGGACTTGGACTTGGACTTGGACTTGGACTTGGACTTGGACTTGGACTTGGACTTGGACTTGGACTTGGACTTGGACTTGGACTTGGACTTGGACTTGGACTTGGACTTGGACTTGGACTTGGACTTGGACTTGGACTTGGACTTGGACTTGGACTTGGACTTGGACTTGGACTTGGACTTGGACTTGGACTTGGACTTGGACTTGGACTTGGACTTGGACTTGGACTTGGAATTGAGCTTGGACTTGGACTTGAACTTGGACTTGGACTTGGACTTGGACTTGGACTTGGACTTGGACTTGGACTTGGACTTGGACTTGGACTTGGACTTGGACTTGGACTTGGACTTGGACTTGGACTTGGAATTGAGCTTGGACTTGGACTTGAACTTGGACTTGGACTTGGACTTTGATTTGGACTTGGACTTGGACTTGGACTTTGATTTGGACTTGGACTTGGACTTGGACTTGGACTTGGACTTGGACTTGGACTTGGACTTGGACTTGGACTTGGACTTGGACTTGGACTTGGACTTGGACTTGGACTTGGACTTGCACTTGCACTTCGACTTCGACTTAGAAAGTTGGATAGAAAAACGATGTCTTTTCAAAATTAATAAAATAAATCACGACGAACATCACTGGAAAGGTCTGTTCAAGCCCTATACAGGTATCGAAACTAATTTTATTTTGATTGATTATTTCAGGAGTTACTTCAAAATTTGCTTAGAAAAACTACGTCTTTTCAAAGTTAATCAAATAAATCATGACGCACATCACTGGAAAGGTCTGTTCAAGCCCTATCCAGTTATGAACATTAATTTAATTTTGAGATGATTTTGGGAGATATTTCAAAATTTCCATAGACCCATTTTATTTTAATTTTTAAATGGTATAATTTTAATTGTATATTAAGTCATACAAATTATGAGACAAAAATGAAAAAAAGCGTGAAGTGCCATGTTTAAATCAGCTAAAACAACTTCATTGATAGTTTGAGTCAAAAAAAGGATGCCATCTTAGTTTTTGATAGAAAAAAGAAAATAAAATGATTGCAGACGTTTAAAAGAAAAAATCATTTACCTATATATGAAGGTACGAAATTCTGAAAACATTTTAAAGGCCAGATTTTGAAATGGAATTTTAACGTTGAAGTTATAATTTTTGTTTAAAACTAATATTCAATTTTTTAAAAAATATAATTTTAGTCAATATTTTTAAAAAAAATTGTGAATTCTGTTCAAAATTCTGTGTAGACAAGCACAAATGTTCTTTTTAATATTCAATGCTCTTTTTCATTTTTAGTCAATATTTTTGAAAAAAATTGTGAATTCTGTTCAAAATTCTGTGTAGACAAGCACAAATGTTCTGTTTAATATTCAATGCTCTTTTTCATTTTTATTCAAATGCTGAAAACCACATGTAAAAATCTTTCTTTAAACAAAAACTGTTAGGTACCCACTTTCTCTCTTAAAAAAGAACGAAAAAAGGTGTCAATTATGAATGGTACTTTGTTTGCCTCGTAAAAATAACAAAATAAACAAGAAATGGCAAAAAAATACAATTGTGTTTTTTTTTTTTTTTTTTAATTCTCAAAAATAGAAAATTTTCCATCTCTTTCCAGCGTTTGACTAGAAATAAAAAAATTTAAAAAACAACGACTATAAGTAAATTAACGAAAACTAACAAATTTGTATAAAAAAAGGTGCAAAAGGTTGAAAAAGTTCTGTTCAATTGGCTTTTTGAGGGGCAGTCAAGCTCTGAAATATTATTAAAATTTGTATCCCTCTGCAAAACAAAATCTCCTTTTTTCCATTTTATAATATAAGTAAAAGTCTTAGGTTATTTTTTTAGTTTTAATTTCGAACCTATGACAAAACAAACGAAAAATTCCCTTAGGACTTTTAAAACTTGAAAAACTGCTTTAAATGATCCCTTGTGAACAAGGAAATACATAAAGATACCTACATTGATTTGAAAGGAAGGATTCAAGATGTAGCACACATTTCAAAACCTTAAATAAAGAGTTGGTTTTTGGTATACAGCACCCCCCTACAAGTGAAATCTTTGTACACCCATGTAGGTACAATTCTTAAAACAAGAAAAAAAATATATCAACCTATAGTTAACTATACACATACACACAAAACATATACATACCCATATCTTGCATCTTGCACCACCCTATAAGTCCTTAAAACCAACAAAAAAATAAACAACCACCAAGGAATGAAATACAAAAGGATTTTTAATTCATTTTGTGACTATAAATTCTAATTTTGTTAGATATAGTTCACAGTGGCTTTCTGTAAGAGAATCAATATAACATGAACCGAAGATAACAAACAAATACAAATTTATAAAAACAGTAAAATAACAAAATTGCATGGCGCTTACGCTTACCAACAGAACAAAACATGTGGCTGTAGCGTTGTATTAAAAATTTGAATTAGAATAGAATGTGTAAATTTAACTTGAAGTTTGCGACTTGCAAAGACAGTACAAATTTCTGTGTTTTTTTTTTTCGTTTCCATACAACACTTCAAAATAGTGAAGTTCAAAAGTCAAAAAAACTTCACCCAGGAAAAAATGTTTTATGTGACTGAATTCCTTCCTTAAATTACGAGTATATTCTATTTTAAATAAAGAAATTTTTCTTTAAAATGGATATTAATTTAACGCCATACATATTTCACTGAAAATTGAGTTGTGTGTGTTTTTTTTTGTTTATCATTCGGCATTCTGAAATATGGTCACCCTCGCCGTAGGTATAAAGGAAAAATATATTTGTTTGGCCCATAGGCATCTTAAACCCGAAAACGCTACTAAATTCACGCATGCGTTTCTGAGAGAATGGTCACGCTTTTCAATTATTTTGATATAACTTGGAAACTAAGCCAAAATTGCATAAAAAAATTAAAGCATCAAAAGTACTCGTAGCATCGGAAAATTTAACTATCAAAAGTTTTAAAATTTGTTTCTAATTGTACTTTTTAAGCAAAGATTCTGTCAAGATATGCAAAGACAAAATAAAGAAGAGACTAAAGGCTTGCATATGACTCATTAAAAATTATTTTTATTTAAAATTGGCAGTGATAAGTATGCCCAAATGTATGTGTCTCAAGCAAGCTTTAGTTTTTTTGAAGCAAAATATATATTTTTGGATGTTTGAATGAAGATTGAATTTGAAAAATGTGAAAAATGGCTTGATTTTTAATTTTAGATTTTTGAAAATTGAAGTTTATTTTTGCCAGAAATCGTTTTTGCACCTCAACTTTTTCCACCTTTTCGTACCACCACCATACTTTGCGTCATCTGTTTTACCGTCCATCTCATTTGTGGGATATTCTTCGAAAAGAATATACACCGATCGGAATGACCACTAATCTCCCGCAAAAAAAAAAGACTTGAAATATTTTCCCACCATAAATCCTACGAAGAATGTTTTCCTACCATTTTTACCACCAAAACTACTCGTATTTGTTTCAATCATTTTGGTTGGAAAATCCAACAATCTGGGTGCACTGACTGGCATTACTATAACTTTTAAACTTAAATGAAAACAAAACAAAGTAGAAAAATAACGCAAAACTTATTTTATCAAAAATTTATCGATTATTTCTGTTTTCAGTGCTCTTTTTAATTCTAAGTCAAGTACCAAACCATGGTTGTACGTACTCGTATTTATAAGATTTAAGAAAAATTGCAAATTAATTAAAATAACTTTTTGCCACAAAGAATTAAAACAAATATTTTTTATATTTGCCATTATTTTACTACTAAAACTGTTGAAAAGTAATGTGACTACAAATTCTCATTTAGTATGATATAATTCACATTGGCTTTCTGCAAGAAAATCATCAATGGAACATGAACTGAACATAAACGCAAATATAACTTTTAATTTGAAACAGAACTTCTTTTTGTTTCTATTTTATTCTAAATTAGATTAGATTTGATAAGATTTGATTAGAAAACACACTGCCAATGTTAATGATTTTACTAGATGAATAAATTAAACGAGTTCCCTTTGGGAAATATCGTCCTCAATGAATATAATAGCTGAAATCATCAATGAATTCACTTGCCAAATTGCGATGATTCAGTAAATTAAACTAAATTAGATTAACATTTTTGTTCGAATAAACAGAAATCGGAAAACCAATGAAAACCTTACAAAAATTTAGACCATTTAAACCGATATGGCTGTTGACTAAAAAGAATTTCTTATAGAAGTTCTTGTAGACTTTCCTTGTTAAAATATTATAAAAAAAACCATCATATTATGGTAGTTAAATTTTCTCCTTTTATTTTTTTAATATAATTTTTAAGTGCAGCTTTAGCTTTTTAACATTATTTACACTAAGGGTATCGTTTCGCTTGAGTTCTCTTACATCCTTCCATAGTGCCAAGGTTTGAATTTAATTAGTTTACTTCTTTAGTTTTTTTAAGTTAATTTTACTTTTTTATATGTCTACTTTTTATAACTACAAGACCTTTTTTGTTAGGTAGGTAGGTACTATTATGGCAAGATTTTGATCAGATTTGTCATATACCTAACAGTGATGAGGAAGACGAAAGAAGTGGGTCTAACAAGTCTGTATACCTTTGGTGATTCTGCCCAAACGTTTTTTTCATTTCCTGCCATAAAATTTCCTCAGAGTCCTCCGCCACCTGTACATGTAAATACATACATAAACATATATTTCAAATGAAGCACAAAAAATTCCCTAATTTTTTCAGATTATTCTTTTTATCCCCTAAGTCGCTTTAATTAAATTGGCCTATTAATTTGTAATCGCGTAAGATCTGTCCAAATTCAACGCGAGCACCTATGTAGATTGAAAGTAAACAAGAAAAAGATGTATTTTCCCTCGTTCTTACCGACATCAATAAACAAAAAAACAATATTTAAAATGGAAAACCATTCATAGAAAGTACCTACTCATGTATGTTAAAAAACCCACTTTTTTCATAAATTTAAGTTTGAAACAATTTTAACCGAAGGTGTTTCTGAAAAGAAATTTATTAGAAAATAAACCTTGTAAGAATGGACTTCTGGCTTTCCAAAAACTACTGTAAGTAGTTGTTTTTTAATATATTTTATTCCATAAGCATTTTTTGTTTATAAAATTGCCCTTTCTGGCCAAGAGATGGAAATACAATCCCCTCCAGTATGATTTTTTCTTGTATACTTTCAATATCTACGGTGGGTGTCAAAACATTATTTATGGAGTTACATGAAATTTAAACAAAAAAATATGGGCAAAATAAAAAAAACTGCATCCCAACAGTAAAAAAAAGCTTTATACAATAGCAATAGACCGAAACAAAAATATCAAAATTAAAAGTAGTGATTTTTTCCTTACAAAAAACTAAACATAGTTACGTACCTACCTACTCTTTATTTTAAGCGTTTATATTTCGGTTTAAATTCCATGTAACTCCAGAAATTATTAGTGTTTACTTACATTTGACGTTCGCTCTAAATGCCTTAAACTTTACAGCGACTATAAGCGATGAAAATCCAAAATAAAACTAATAATAAAATAAAAATAATAAAATTTTGGAAAACGATCAGATATCCTATAGAAATATCGGAAACTGTCTTCAAATAATTCCTGCATAGATGTAGTGAAAAGAAGCAACATTGCTACAGAAATTAAAAATCTCAAAACAAATACCCAAGATTTGAATATCAAAATTAAAATTGTAAACGAAATATAATCTACATACATACATACTGTAAGTAGTATGCATAAATCTATAAACATACCTACCTCAAGCTAATATGCAAAAACAATAAAGTCATAGAAAACAATTGTATTATTTTTATTTCCTTCGTTACCATTGTCCTAACAACAGATTCATTAGTCTCACTTTGTCCCATTAATGTTGCGAAAATCTTAATAATACAACCCTCTCTTTCTTCTCATTCATTCTGCTTTTAAATTTTCCTTCTATCTCAATTCTCAAATATCAAAGACAGATCTTAGCGCCGATTGTCGTCGGCCTATGAAAATTAAAAAAATTGGCTCCTGATAGTACTATAGATTCTATATACAATGATACTCGTATGATAGAAATTTTTCGTATGATAGAAATCAGCGCATTGTATGATAATTTATTGTGAACAACATGGCAGCACTTCAGTCTTAAGATATCCGTCGAACTGAACGGACGTGTTTTAGGTAGTCTTATGATATCCTTTGTGCTGAACGGACGTGTTATGTTAAGTTAAGTTAAGTTAAGTTAAGTTCAGTTAAGTTAAGTTAAGTTAAGTTAAGTTAAGTTAAGTTAAGTTAAGTTAAGTTAAGTTAAGTTAAGTTAAGTTAAGTTAAGTTAAGTTAAGTTAAGTTAAGTTAAGTTAAGTTAAGTTAAGTTAAGTTAAGTTAAGTTAAGTTAAGTTAAGTTAAGTTAAGTTAAGTTAAGTTAAGTTAAGTTAAGTTAAGTTAAGTTAAGTTAAGTTAAGTTAAGTTAAGTTAAGTTAAGTTAAGTTAAGTTAAGTTAAGTTAAGTTAAGTTAAGTTAAGTTAAGTTAAGTTAAGTTAAGTTAAGTTAAGTTAAGTTAAGTTAAGTTAAGTTAAGTTAAGTTAAGTTAAGTTAAGTTAAGTTAAGTTAAGTTAAGTTAAGTTAAGTTAAGTTAAGTTAAGTTAAGTTAAGTTAAGTTAAGTTAAGTTAAGTTAAGTTGGACTTGGACTTGGAATTGGCTTTGGACTTGGACTTGGACTTGGACTTGGACTTGGACTTGGACTTGGACTTAGACTTGGACTTGGACTTGGACTTGGACTTGGACTTGGACTTGGACTTGGACTTGGACTTGGACTTGGACTTGGACTTGGACTTGGACTTGGACTTGGACTTGGACTTGGACTTGGACTTGGACTTGGACTTGGACTTGGACTTGGACTTGGACTTGGACTTGGACTTGGACTTGGACTTGGACTTGGACTTGGATTTGGACTTGGACTTGTGCTTGGACCTGTACTTGGACTTGGACTTGGACTTGGACTTGGACTTGGACTTGGACTTGGACTTGGACTTGGACTTGGACTTGGACTTGGACTTGGACTTGGACTTGGACTTGGACTTGGACTTGGACTTGGAGTTGGACTTGAACTTGACTTGGACTTGGACTTGGACTTGGACTTGGACTTGGACTTGGACTTGGACTTGGACTTGGACTTGGACTTGGACTTGGACTTGGACTTGGACTTGGACTTGGATTTGGACTTGGACTTGTGCTTGGACCTGTACTTGGACTTGGACTTGGACTTGGACTTGGACTTGGACTTGGACTTGGACTTGGACTTGGACTTGGACTTGGACTTGGACTTGGACTTGGACTTGGACTTGGACTTGGACTTGGACTTGGACTTGGACTTGGATTTGGACTTGGACTTGGACTTGGACTTGGACTTGGAGTTGGACTTGAACTTGACTTGGACTTGGACTTGGACTTGGACTTGGACTTGGACTTGGACTTGGACTTGGACTTGGACTTAAACTTGGACTTGGACTTGGACTTGGACTTGGACTTGGACCTGGACTTGGACTTGGACTTGGACTTGGACTTGGACTGGGACTTCGACTTGGACTTGGACTTATACTTGGACTTGGACTTGGACTTGGACTTGGACTTGGACTTGGACTTGGACTTGGACTTGGACTTGGACTTGGACTTGGACTTGGACTTGGACTTTAACTTGGACTTGGACTTGGACTTGGACTTGGACTTGGACTTGGACTTGGACTTGGACTTGGACTTGGACTTGGACTTGGACTTGGACTTGGACTTGGACTTGGACTTGGACTTGGACTTGGACTTGGACTTGGACTTGGACTTGGACTTGGACTTGGACTTGGACTTGGACTTGGACTTGGACTTGGACTTGGACTTGGACTTGGACTTGGACTTGGACTTGGACTTGCACATGCATTTGCACTTCGACTTCGACTTAGAAAGTTGGATAGAAAAACGATGTCTTTTCAAAGTTACTCAAATAAATCATGACGCACACCACTGGAAAGGTCTGTTTAAGCGCTATACAGGTATCGAATTTAATATTAATTTGATTTATTTTTTCAGGAGTTATTTCTAAATATGCTTAGAAAAACTACGTCTTTTCAAAGTTAATCAAATAAATCATGACGCACATCACTGGAAAGGTCTGTTCAAGTCCTATACAGGTATCGAAACTAATTTTATTTTGATTGATTTTTTTAGGAGATATTTCAAAATTTGCTTTGAAAAATGACGTCTTTTCAAAGTTAATAAAATAAATCATGACGCACATCACTGGAAAGGTCTGTTCAAGCCCTATACAGGTATCGAAACTAATTTTATTTTGATTGATTTTTTCAGGAGTTATTTCAAAATTTGCTTAGAGAAACGACGTCTTTTCAAAGTTAATCAAATAAATCATGACGTACATCACTGCAAAGGTCTGTTCAAGCCCTATACAGGTGTCGAAACTAATTTTATTTTGATTTAATTTTTCAGGAGATATTTCAAAATTTGCTTAGAAAAACGACGTCTTTTCAAAGTTAATCAAATAAATCATGACGCACATCACTGCAAAGGTCTGTTCAAGCCCTATACAGGTATCGAAACTAATTTATTTTGATTGATTTTTTCAGGAGTTATTTCAAAATTTGCTTAGAAAAACTACGTCTTTTCAAAGTTAATCAAATAAATCATGACGCACATCACTGGAAAGGTCTGTTCAAGCCCTATACAGGTATCGAAACTAATTTTATTTTGATTGATTTTTTCAGGAGTTATTTCAAAATTTGCTTAGAGAAACGACGTCTTTTCAAAGTTAATCAAATAAATCATGACGTACATCACTGCAAAGGTCTGTTCAAGCCCTATACAGGTGTCGAAACTAATTTTATTTTGATTTAATTTTTCAGGAGATATTTCAAAATTTGCTTAGAAAAACGACGTCTTTTCAAAGTTAATCAAATAAATCATGACGCACATCACTGCAAAGGTCTGTTCAAGCCCTATACAGGTATCGAAACTAATTTATTTTGATTGATTTTTTCAGGAGTTATTTCAAAATTTGCTTAGAAAAACTACGTCTTTTCAAAGTTAATCAAATAAATCATGACGCACATCACTGCAAAGGTCTGTTCAAGTCCTATACAGGTATCGAAACTAATTTTATTTTGATTGATTTTTTCAGGAGATATTTCAAAATTTGCTTTGAAAAATGACGTCTTTTCAAAGTTAATAAAATAAATAAAATAAATCATGACGCACATCACTGCAAAGGTCTGTTCAAGCCCTATACAGGCATCGAAACTAATTTTATTTTTATTGATTTTTTCAGGAGATATTTCAAAATTTGCTTAAAAAAATTACGTCTTTTCAAAGTTAATAAAATAAATCATGACGCACATCACTGGAAAGGTCTGTTCAAGCCCTATACAGGTATCGAATCTAATTTTAATTTGATTTATTTTTTCAGGAGATATTTAAAAATTTGCTTTGAAAAACTACGTCTTTTCAAAGTTAATAAAATAAATCATGACGCACATAACTGGAAAGGTCTATTCAAGCCCTATACAGGTATCGAATCTAATTTTAATTTGATTTATTTTTTAAGGAGTAATTTCAAAATTTGCTTAGAAAAACTACGTCTTTTCAAAGTTAATCAAATAAATCATGACGTACATCACTGCAATGGTCTGTTCAAGTCCTATACAGGTATCGAAACTAATTTTAATTTGATTTATTTTTTCAGGAGTTATTTCAAAATTTGCTTAGGAAAACGACGACTTTTCAAAGTTAATCAAATAAATCATGACGTACATCACTGCAAAGGTCTGTTCAAGCCCTATACAGGAATCGAAACTAATTTTATTTTGATTGATTTTTTCAGGAGTTATTTCAAAATTTGCTTATAAAAACGACGTCTTTTCAAAGTTAATCAAATAAATCATGAAGCACATCACTGCAAAGGTCTGTTCAAGCCCTATACAGGTATTGAAACTAATTTTATTTTGATTGATTTTTTCAGGAGATATTTCAAAATTTGCTTTGAAAAATGATGTCTTTTCAAAGTTAATAAAATAAATTATGGCGCACATCACTGGAAAGGTCTGTTCAAGCCCTATACAGGCATCGAAACTAATTTTATTTTGATTGATTTTTTTAGGAGATATTCCAAAATTTGCTTTGAAAAATGACGTCTTTTCAAAGTTAATAAAATAAATCATGACGCACATCACTGGAAAGCTCTGTTCAAGCCCTATAGAGGTATCGAAACTAATTTTATTTTGATTAATTTTTTCAGGAGATATTTCAAAATTTGCTTTGAAAAATGACGTCTTTTCAAAGTAAATAAAATAAATCATGACGCACATCACTGGAAAGGTCTGTTCAAGCCCTATCCAGTTATGAACATTAATTTAATTTTGAGATGATTTTGGGAGATATTTCAAAATTTCCATAGACCCATTTTATTTTAATTTTTAAATGGTATAATTTTAATTGTATATTAAGTCATACAAATTATGAGACAAAAATGAAAAAAAGCGTGAAGTGCCATGTTTAAATCAGCTAAAACAACTTCATTGATAGTTTGAGTCAAAAAAAGGATGCCATCTTAGTTTTTGATAGAAAAAAGAAAATAAAATGATTGCAGACGTTTAAAAGAAAAAATCATTTACCTATATATGAAGGTACGAAATTCTGAAAACATTTTAAAGGCCAGATTTTGAAATGGAATTTTAACGTTGAAGTTATAATTTTTGTTTAAAACTAATATTCAATTTTTTAAAAAATATAATTTTAGTCAATATTTTTAAAAAAAATTGTGAATTCTGTTCAAAATTCTGTGTAGACAAGCACAAATGTTCTTTTTAATATTCAATGCTCTTTTTCATTTTTAGTCAATATTTTTGAAAAATATTGTGAATTCTGTTCAAAATTCTGTGTAGACAAGCACAAATGTTCTGTTTAATATTCAATGCTCTTTTTCATTTTTATTCAAATGCTGAAAACCACATGTAAAAATCTTTCTTTAAACAAAAACTGTTAGGTACCCACTTTCTCTCTTAAAAAAGAACGAAAAAAGGTGTCAATTATGAATGGTACTTTGTTTGCCTCGTAAAAATAACAAAATAAACAAGAAATGGCAAAAAAATACAATTGTGTTTTTTTTTTTTTTTTTTAATTCTCAAAAATAGAAAATTTTCCATCTCTTTCCAGCGTTTGACTAGAAATAAAAAAATTTAAAAAACAACGACTATAAGTAAATTAACGAAAACTAACAAATTTGTATAAAAAAAGGTGCAAAAGGTTGAAAAAGTTCTGTTCAATTGGCTTTTTGAGGGGCAGTCAAGCTCTGAAATATTATTAAAATTTGTATCCCTCTGCAAAACAAAATCTCCTTTTTTCCATTTTATAATATAAGTAAAAGTCTTAGGTTATTTTTTTAGTTTTAATTTCGAACCTATGACAAAACAAACGAAAAATTCCCTTAGGACTTTTAAAACTTGAAAAACTGCTTTAAATGATCCCTTGTGAACAAGGAAATACATAAAGATACCTACATTGATTTGAAAGGAAGGATTCAAGATGTAGCACACATTTCAAAACCTTAAATAAAGAGTTGGTTTTTGGTATACAGCACCCCCCTACAAGTGAAATCTTTGTACACCCATGTAGGTACAATTCTTAAAACAAGAAAAAAAATATATCAACCTATAGTTAACTATACACATACACACAAAACATATACATACCCATATCTTGCATCTTGCACCACCCTATAAGTCCTTAAAACCAACAAAAAAATAAACAACCACCAAGGAATGAAATACAAAAGGATTTTTAATTCATTTTGTGACTATAAATTCTAATTTTGTTAGATATAGTTCACAGTGGCTTTCTGTAAGAGAATCAATATAACATGAACCGAAGATAACAAACAAATACAAATTTATAAAAACAGTAAAATAACAAAATTGCATGGCGCTTACGCTTACCAACAGAACAAAACATGTGGCTGTAGCGTTGTATTAAAAATTTGAATTAGAATAGAATGTGTAAATTTAACTTGAAGTTTGCGACTTGCAAAGACAGTACAAATTTCTGTGTTTTTTTTTTTCGTTTCCATACAACACTTCAAAATAGTGAAGTTCAAAAGTCAAAAAAACTTCACCCAGGAAAAAATGTTTTATGTGACTGAATTCCTTCCTTAAATTACGAGTATATTCTATTTTAAATAAAGAAATTTTTCTTTAAAATGGATATTAATTTAACGCCATACATATTTCACTGAAAATTGAGTTGTGTGTGTTTTTTTTTGTTTATCATTCGGCATTCTGAAATATGGTCACCCTCGCCGTAGGTATAAAGGAAAAATATATTTGTTTGGCCCATAGGCATCTTAAACCCGAAAACGCTACTAAATTCACGCATGCGTTTCTGAGAGAATGGTCACGCTTTTCAATTATTTTGATATAACTTGGAAACTAAGCCAAAATTGCATAAAAAAATTAAAGCATCAAAAGTACTCGTAGCATCGGAAAATTTAACTATCAAAAGTTTTAAAATTTGTTTCTAATTGTACTTTTTAAGCAAAGATTCTGTCAAGATATGCAAAGACAAAATAAAGAAGAGACTAAAGGCTTGCATATGACTCATTAAAAATTATTTTTATTTAAAATTGGCAGTGATAAGTATGCCCAAATGTATGTGTCTCAAGCAAGCTTTAGTTTTTTTGAAGCAAAATATATATTTTTGGATGTTTGAATGAAGATTGAATTTGAAAAATGTGAAAAATGGCTTGATTTTTAATTTTAGATTTTTGAAAATTGAAGTTTATTTTTGCCAGAAATCGTTTTTGCACCTCAACTTTTTCCACCTTTTCGTACCACCACCATACTTTGCGTCATCTGTTTTACCGTCCATCTCATTTGTGGGATATTCTTCGAAAAGAATATACACCGATCGGAATGACCACTAATCTCCCGCAAAAAAAAAAGACTTGAAATATTTTCCCACCATAAATCCTACGAAGAATGTTTTCCTACCATTTTTACCACCAAAACTACTCGTATTTGTTTCAATCATTTTGGTTGGAAAATCCAACAATCTGGGTGCACTGACTGGCATTACTATAACTTTTAAACTTAAATGAAAACAAAACAAAGTAGAAAAATAACGCAAAACTTATTTTATCAAAAATTTATCGATTATTTCTGTTTTCAGTGCTCTTTTTAATTCTATGTCAAGTACCAAACCATGGTTGTACGTACTCGTATTTATAAGATTTAAGAAAAATTGCAAATTAATTAAAATAACTTTTTGCCACAAAGAATTAAAACAAATATTTTTTATATTTGCCATTATTTTACTACTAAAACTGTTGAAAAGTAATGTGACTACAAATTCTCATTTAGTATGATATAATTCACATTGGCTTTCTGCAAGAAAATCATCAATGGAACATGAACTGAACATAAACGCAAATATAACTTTTAATTTGAAACAGAACTTCTTTTTGTTTCTATTTTATTCTAAATTAGATTAGATTTGATAAGATTTGATTAGAAAACACACTGCCAATGTTAATGATTTTACTAGATGAATAAATTAAACGAGTTCCCTTTGGGAAATATCGTCCTCAATGAATATAATAGCTGAAATCATCAATGAATTCACTTGCCAAATTGCGATGATTCAGTAAATTAAATTAAATTAGATTAACATTTTTGTTCGAATAAACAGAAATCGGAAAACCGATATGGCTGTTGACTAAAAAGAATTTCTTATAGAAGTTCTTGTAGACTTTCCTTGTTAAAATATTATAAAAAAAACCATCATATTATGGTAGTTAAATTTTCTCCTTTTATTTTTTTAATATAATTTTTAAGTGCAGCTTTAGCTTTTTAACATTATTTACACTAAGGGTATCGTTTCGCTTGAGTTCTCTTACATCCTTCCATAGTGCCAAGGTTTGAATTTAATTAGTTTACTTCTTTAGTTTTTTTAAGTTAATTTTACTTTTTTATATGTCTACTTTTTATAACTACAAGACCTTTTTTGTTAGGTAGGTAGGTACTATTATGGCAAGATTTTGATCAGATTTGTCATATACCTAACAGTGATGAGGAAGACGAAAGAAGTGGGTCTAACAAGTCTGTATACCTTTGGTGATTCTGCCCAAACGTTTTTTTCATTTCCTGCCATAAAATTTCCTCAGAGTCCTCCGCCACCTGTACATGTAAATACATACATAAACATATATTTCAAATGAAGCACAAAAAATTCCCTAATTTTTTCAGATTATTCTTTTTATCCCCTAAGTCGCTTTAATTAAATTGGCCTATTAATTTGTAATCGCGTAAGATCTGTCCAAATTCAACGCGAGCACCTATGTAGATTGAAAGTAAACAAGAAAAAGATGTATTTTCCCTCGTTCTTACCGACATCAATAAACAAAAAAACAATATTTAAAATGGAAAACCATTCATAGAAAGTACCTACTCATGTATGTTAAAAAACCCACTTTTTTCATAAATTTAAGTTTGAAACAATTTTAACCGAAGGTGTTTCTGAAAAGAAATTTATTAGAAAATAAACCTTGTAAGAATGGACTTCTGGCTTTCCAAAAACTACTGTAAGTAGTTGTTTTTTAATATATTTTATTCCATAAGCATTTTTTGTTTATAAAATTGCCCTTTCTGGCCAAGAGATGGAAATACAATCCCCTCCAGTATGATTTTTTCTTGTATACTTTCAATATCTACGGTGGGTGTCAAAACATTATTTATGGAGTTACATGAAATTTAAACAAAAAAATATGGGCAAAATAAAAAAAACTGCATCCCAACAGTAAAAAAAAGCTTTATACAATAGCAATAGACCGAAACAAAAATATCAAAATTAAAAGTAGTGATTTTTTCCTTACAAAAAACTAAACATAGTTACGTACCTACCTACTCTTTATTTTAAGCGTTTATATTTTGGTTTAAATTCCATGTAACTCCAGAAATTATTAGTGTTTACTTACATTTGACGTTCGCTCTAAATGCCTTAAACTTTACAGCGACTATAAGCGATGAAAATCCAAAATAAAACTAATAATAAAATAAAAATAATAAAATTTTGGAAAACGATCAGATATCCTATAGAAATATCGGAAACTGTCTTCAAATAATTCCTGCATAGATGTAGTGAAAAGAAGCAACATTGCTACAGAAATTAAAAATCTCAAAACAAATACCCAAGATTTGAATATCAAAATTAAAATTGTAAACGAAATATAATCTACATACATACATACTGTAAGTAGTATGCATAAATCTATAAACATACCTACCTCAAGCTAATATGCAAAAACAATAAAGTCATAGAAAACAATTGTATTATTTTTATTTCCTTCGTTACCATTGTCCTAACAACAGATTCATTAGTCTCACTTTGTCCCATTAATGTTGCGAAAATCTTAATAATACAACCCTCTCTTTCTTCTCATTCATTCTGCTTTTAAATTTTCCTTCTATCTCAATTCTCAAATATCAAAGACAGATCTTAGCGCCGATTGTCGTCGGCCTATGAAAATTAAAAAAATTGGCTCCTGATAGTACTATAGATTCTATATACAATGATACTCGTATGATAGAAATTTTTCGTATGATAGAAATCAGCGCATTGTATGATAATTTATTGTGAACAACATGGCAGCACTTCAGTCTTAAGATATCCGTCGAACTGAACGGACGTGTTTTAGGTAGTCTTATGATATCCTTTGTGCTGAACGGACGTGTTATGTTAAGTTAAGTTAAGTTAAGTTAAGTTCAGTTAAGTTAAGTTAAGTTAAGTTAAGTTAAGTTAAGTTAAGTTAAGTTAAGTTAAGTTAAGTTAAGTTAAGTTAAGTTAAGTTAAGTTAAGTTAAGTTAAGTTAAGTTAAGTTAAGTTAAGTTAAGTTAAGTTAAGTTAAGTTAAGTTAAGTTAAGTTAAGTTAAGTTAAGTTAAGTTAAGTTAAGTTAAGTTAAGTTAAGTTAAGTTAAGTTAAGTTAAGTTAAGTTAAGTTAAGTTAAGTTAAGTTAAGTTAAGTTAAGTTAAGTTAAGTTAAGTTAAGTTAAGTTAAGTTAAGTTAAGTTAAGTTAAGTTAAGTTAAGTTAAGTTAAGTTAAGTTAAGTTAAGTTAAGTTAAGTTAAGTTAAGTTAAGTTAAGTTAAGTTAAGTTAAGTTAAGTTAAGTTAAGTTAAGTTAAGTTAAGTTAAGTTAAGTTAAGTTAAGTTAAGTTAAGTTAAGTTAAGTTAAGTTAAGTTGGACTTGGACTTGGAATTGGAATTGGCTTTGGACTTGGACTTGGACTTGGACTTGGACTTGGACTTGGACTTGGACTTGGACTTGGACTTGGACTTGGACTTGGACTTGGACTTGGACTTGGACTTGGACTTGGACTTGGACTTGGACTTGGACTTGGACTTGGACTTGGACTTGGACTTGGACTTGGACTTGGACTTGGACTTGGACTTGGACTTGGACTTGGACTTGGACTTGGACTTGGACTTGGACTTGGACTTGGACTTGGAATTGAGCTTGGACTTGGACTTGGACTTGGACTTGGACTTGGACTTGGACTTGGACTTGGACTTGGACTTGGACTTGGACTTGGACTTGGACTTGGACTTGTACTAGAGATGGACTTGGACTTGGACTTGGACTTGGACTTGGACTTGGACTTGGACTTGGACTTGGACTTGGACTTGGACTTGGACTTGGACTTGGACTTGAATTTGGACTTGGACTTGGACTTGGACTTGGACTTGGACTTGGACTTGGACTTGGACTTGGACTTGGACTTGGACTTGGACTTGGACTTGGACTTGGACTTAGACCTGGACTTGGACTTGGACTTGGACAAGAGTTGGACTTGGACTAGAGTTGGACTTGGACTTGGACTTGGACTTGAAATTGGACTTCGAATTTGATTTGGATTTGCAGTGTCAAGCCCTATACAGGTATGGAAATTAATTTTATTTTGATTGATTTTTTCAGGAGATATTTCAAAATTTGCTTAAAAAAACGACGTCTTTTCAAAGTTAATCAAATAAATCATGACGCACATCACTGCAAAGGTCTGTTCAAGCCCTATACAGGTATCGAAACTAATTTTATTTTGATTGATTTTTTCAGGAGATATTTCAAAATTTGCTTAAAAAAACGACGTCTTTTCAAAGTTAATAAAATAAATCATGACGCACATCACTGGAAAGGTCTGTTCAAGCCCTATACAGGTATCGAATCTAATTTTATTTTGATTTATTTTTTTAGGAGATATTTAAAAATTTGCTCAGAAAAACGACGTCTTTTCAAAGTTAATCAAATAAATCATGACGCACATCACTGCAAAGGTCTGTTCAAGTCCTATACAGGTATCGAATCTAATTTTAATTTGATTGGTTTTTTCAGGAGATATTTCAAAATTTGCTTAGAAAAACGACGTCTTTTCAAAGTTAATAAAATAAATCATGACGCACATAACTGGAAACGTCTATTCAAGCTCTATACAGGTATCGAATCCAATTTTATTTTGATTGATTTTTTAAGGAGTTATTTCAAAATTTGCTTAGAAAAACTACGTCTTTTCAAAGTTAATCAAATAAATCATGACGTACATCACTGCAAAGGTCTGTTCAAGTCCTATACAGGTATCGAACTAATTTTATTTTGATTGATTTTTTCAGGAGATATTTCAAAATTTGCTTTGAAAAATTACGTCTTTTCAAAGTTAATAAAATAAATCATGACGCACATCACTGGAAAGGTCTGTTCAAGCCCTATACAGATATCGAAATTAATTTTATTTTGATTGATTTTTTCAGGAGATATTTCAAAATTTGCTTAGAAAAACTACGTCTTTTCAAAGTTAATAAAATAAATCATGACGCACATCACTGCAAAGGTTTGTTCAAGCCCTATACAGGTACCGAATCTAATTTTAATTTGATTTATTTTTTCAGGAGATATTTCAAAATTTGCTTTGAAAAATGACGTCTTTTCAAAGTTAATAAAACAAATCATGACGCACATCACTGGAAAGGTCTGTTCAAGCCCTATACAGATATCGAAATTAATTTTATTTTGATTGATTTTTTCAGGAGTGATTTCAAAATTTGCTTAGAAAAACTACGTCTTTTCAAAGTTAATCAAATAAATCATGACGCACATCACTGCAAAGGTCTGTTCAAGCCCTATACAGGTATCGAATCTAATTTTAATTTGATTGATTTTTTCAGGAGATATTTCAAAATTTGCTTAGAAAAATGACGTCTTTTCAAAGTTAATAAAACAAATCATGACGCACATCACTGGAAAGGTCTGTTCAAGCCCTATACAGGTATCGAAACTAATTTTTTTTTTGATTGATTTTTTCAGGAGTTATTTCAAAATTTGCTTAGAAAAACTACGTCTTTTCAAAGTTAATCAAATAAATCATGACGCACATCACTGCAAAGGTCTGTTCAAGTCCTATACAAGTATCGAAACTAATTTTATTTTGATTGATTTTTTCAGGAGATATTTCAAAATTTGCTTTGAAAAATGACGTCTTTTCAAAGTTAATAAAATAAATAAAATAAATCATGACGCACATCACTGCAAAGGTCTGTTCAAGCCCTATACAGGCATCGAAACTAATTTTATTTTTATTGATTTTTTCAGGAGATATTTCAAAATTTGCTTAAAAAAATTACGTCTTTTCAAAGTTAATAAAATAAATCATGACGCACATCACTGGAAAGGTCTGTTCAAGCCCTATACAGGTATCGAATCTAATTTTAATTTGATTTATTTTTTCAGGAGATATTTTAAAATTTGCTCAGAAAAACGACGTCTTTTCAAAGTTAATCAAATAAATATGACGCACATCACTGGAAAGGTCTGTTCAAGCCCTATACAGGTATCGAATCTAATTTTAATTTGATTTATTTTTTCAGGAGATATTTAAAAATTTGCTTTGAAAAACTACGTCTTTTCAAAGTTAATAAAATAAATCATGACGCACATAACTGGAAAGGTCTATTCAAGCCCTATACAGGTATCGAATCTAATTTTAATTTGATTTATTTTTTAAGGAGTAATTTCAAAATTTGCTTAGAAAAACTACGTCTTTTCAAAGTTAATCAAATAAATCATGACGTACATCACTGCAATGGTCTGTTCAAGTCCTATACAGGTATCGAATCTAATTTTAATTTGATTTATTTTTTCAGGAGTTATTTCAAAATTTGCTTAGGAAAACGACGTCTTTTCAAAGTTAATCAAATAAATCATGACGTACATCACTGCAAAGGTCTGTTCAAGCCCTATACAGGTATTGAAACTAATTTTATTTTGATTGATTTTTTCAGGAGATATTTCAAAATTTGCTTTGAAAAATGATGTCTTTTCAAAGTTAATAAAATAAATTATGGCGCACATCACTGGAAAGGTCTGTTCAAGCCCTATACAGGCATCGAAACTAATTTTATTTTGATTGATTTTTTTAGGAGATATTCCAAAATTTGCTTTGAAAAATGACGTCTTTTCAAAGTTAATAAAATAAATCATGACGCACATCACTGGAAAGCTCTGTTCAAGCCCTATAGAGGTATCGAAACTAATTTTATTTTGATTAATTTTTTCAGGAGATATTTCAAAATTTGCTTTGAAAAATGACGTCTTTTCAAAGTAAATAAAATAAATCATGACGCACATCACTGCAAAGGTCTGTTCAAGCCCTATACAGGTATCGAAACTAATTTTATTTTGATTGATTTTTTCAGGAGTTATTTCAAAATTTGCTTAGAAAAACGACGTCTTTTCAAAGTTAATCAAATAAATCATGACGCACATCACTGGAAAGGTCTGTTCAAGCCCTATCCAGTTATGAACATTAATTTAATTTTGAGATGATTTTGGGAGATATTTCAAAATTTCTTTTAATTTTTAAATGGTATAATTTTAATTGTATATTAAGTCATACAAATTATGAGACAAAAATGAAAAAAAGCGTGAAGTGCCATGTTTAAATCAGCTAAAACAACTTCATTGATAGTTTGAGTCAAAAAAAGGATGCCATCTTAGTTTTTGATAGAAAAAAGAAAATAAAATGATTGCAGACGTTTAAAAGAAAAAATCATTTACCTATATATGAAGGTACGAAATTCTGAAAACATTTTAAAGGCCAGATTTTGAAATGGAATTTTAACGTTGAAGTTATAATTTTTGTTTAAAACTAATATTCAATTTTTTAAAAAATATAATTTTAGTCAATATTTTTAAAAAAAATTGTGAATTCTGTTCAAAATTCTGTGTAGACAAGCACAAATGTTCTTTTTAATATTCAATGCTCTTTTTCATTTTTAGTCAATATTTTTGAAAAAAATTGTGAATTCTGTTCAAAATTCTGTGTAGACAAGCACAAATGTTCTGTTTAATATTCAATGCTCTTTTTCATTTTTATTCAAATGCTGAAAACCACATGTAAAAATCTTTCTTTAAACAAAAACTGTTAGGTACCCACTTTCTCTCTTAAAAAAGAACGAAAAAAGGTGTCAATTATGAATGGTACTTTGTTTGCCTCGTAAAAATAACAAAATAAACAAGAAATGGCAAAAAAATACAATTGTGTTTTTTTTTTTTTTTTTTAATTCTCAAAAATAGAAAATTTTCCATCTCTTTCCAGCGTTTGACTAGAAATAAAAAAATTTAAAAAACAACGACTATAAGTAAATTAACGAAAACTAACAAATTTGTATAAAAAAAGGTGCAAAAGGTTGAAAAAGTTCTGTTCAATTGGCTTTTTGAGGGGCAGTCAAGCTCTGAAATATTATTAAAATTTGTATCCCTCTGCAAAACAAAATCTCCTTTTTTCCATTTTATAATATAAGTAAAAGTCTTAGGTTATTTTTTTAGTTTTAATTTCGAACCTATGACAAAACAAACGAAAAATTCCCTTAGGACTTTTAAAACTTGAAAAACTGCTTTAAATGATCCCTTGTGAACAAGGAAATACATAAAGATACCTACATTGATTTGAAAGGAAGGATTCAAGATGTAGCACACATTTCAAAACCTTAAATAAAGAGTTGGTTTTTGGTATACAGCACCCCCCTACAAGTGAAATCTTTGTACACCCATGTAGGTACAATTCTTAAAACAAGAAAAAAAATATATCAACCTATAGTTAACTATACACATACACACAAAACATATACATACCCATATCTTGCATCTTGCACCACCCTATAAGTCCTTAAAACCAACAAAAAAATAAACAACCACCAAGGAATGAAATACAAAAGGATTTTTAATTCATTTTGTGACTATAAATTCTAATTTTGTTAGATATAGTTCACAGTGGCTTTCTGTAAGAGAATCAATATAACATGAACCGAAGATAACAAACAAATACAAATTTATAAAAACAGTAAAATAACAAAATTGCATGGCGCTTACGCTTACCAACAGAACAAAACATGTGGCTGTAGCGTTGTATTAAAAATTTGAATTAGAATAGAATGTGTAAATTTAACTTGAAGTTTGCGACTTGCAAAGACAGTACAAATTTCTGTGTTTTTTTTTTTCGTTTCCATACAACACTTCAAAATAGTGAAGTTCAAAAGTCAAAAAAACTTCACCCAGGAAAAAATGTTTTATGTGACTGAATTCCTTCCTTAAATTACGAGTATATTCTATTTTAAATAAAGAAATTTTTCTTTAAAATGGATATTAATTTAACGCCATACATATTTCACTGAAAATTGAGTTGTGTGTGTTTTTTTTTGTTTATCATTCGGCATTCTGAAATATGGTCACCCTCGCCGTAGGTATAAAGGAAAAATATATTTGTTTGGCCCATAGGCATCTTAAACCCGAAAACGCTACTAAATTCACGCATGCGTTTCTGAGAGAATGGTCACGCTTTTCAATTATTTTGATATAACTTGGAAACTAAGCCAAAATTGCATAAAAAAATTAAAGCATCAAAAGTACTCGTAGCATCGGAAAATTTAACTATCAAAAGTTTTAAAATTTGTTTCTAATTGTACTTTTTAAGCAAAGATTCTGTCAAGATATGCAAAGACAAAATAAAGAAGAGACTAAAGGCTTGCATATGACTCATTAAAAATTATTTTTATTTAAAATTGGCAGTGATAAGTATGCCCAAATGTATGTGTCTCAAGCAAGCTTTAGTTTTTTTGAAGCAAAATATATATTTTTGGATGTTTGAATGAAGATTGAATTTGAAAAATGTGAAAAATGGCTTGATTTTTAATTTTAGATTTTTGAAAATTGAAGTTTATTTTTGCCAGAAATCGTTTTTGCACCTCAACTTTTTCCACCTTTTCGTACCACCACCATACTTTGCGTCATCTGTTTTACCGTCCATCTCATTTGTGGGATATTCTTCGAAAAGAATATACACCGATCGGAATGACCACTAATCTCCCGCAAAAAAAAAAGACTTGAAATATTTTCCCACCATAAATCCTACGAAGAATGTTTTCCTACCATTTTTACCACCAAAACTACTCGTATTTGTTTCAATCATTTTGGTTGGAAAATCCAACAATCTGGGTGCACTGACTGGCATTACTATAACTTTTAAACTTAAATGAAAACAAAACAAAGTAGAAAAATAACGCAAAACTTATTTTATCAAAAATTTATCGATTATTTCTGTTTTCAGTGCTCTTTTTAATTCTATGTCAAGTACCAAACCATGGTTGTACGTACTCGTATTTATAAGATTTAAGAAAAATTGCAAATTAATTAAAATAACTTTTTGCCACAAAGAATTAAAACAAATATTTTTTATATTTGCCATTATTTTACTACTAAAACTGTTGAAAAGTAATGTGACTACAAATTCTCATTTAGTATGATATAATTCACATTGGCTTTCTGCAAGAAAATCATCAATGGAACATGAACTGAACATAAACGCAAATATAACTTTTAATTTGAAACAGAACTTCTTTTTGTTTCTATTTTATTCTAAATTAGATTAGATTTGATAAGATTTGATTAGAAAACACACTGCCAATGTTAATGATTTTACTAGATGAATAAATTAAACGAGTTCCCTTTGGGAAATATCGTCCTCAATGAATATAATAGCTGAAATCATCAATGAATTCACTTGCCAAATTGCGATGATTCAGTAAATTAAACTAAATTAGATTAACATTTTTGTTCGAATAAACAGAAATCGGAAAACCGATATGGCTGTTGACTAAAAAGAATTTCTTATAGAAGTTCTTGTAGACTTTCCTTGTTAAAATATTATAAAAAAAACCATCATATTATGGTAGTTAAATTTTCTCCTTTTATTTTTTTAATATAATTTTTAAGTGCAGCTTTAGCTTTTTAACATTATTTACACTAAGGGTATCGTTTCGCTTGAGTTCTCTTACATCCTTCCATAGTGCCAAGGTTTGAATTTAATTAGTTTACTTCTTTAGTTTTTTTAAGTTAATTTTACTTTTCTTATATGTCTACTTTTTATAACTACAAGACCTTTTTTGTTAGGTAGGTAGGTACCTTCAGACTTGTCATATACCTAACAGTGATGAGGAAGACCAAAGAAGTGGGTCTAACAAGTCTGTATACCTTTGGTGATTCTGCCCAAACGTTTTTTTCATTTCTTTAGAACTAAAAATAACGGTTCCTGCCATAAAATTTCCTCAGAGTCCTACGCCACATGTACATGTAAATACATACATAAACATATATTTCAAATGAAGGACAACAAATTCCCTAATTTTTTCAGATTATTCTTTTTATCCCCTAAGTCGCTTTAATTAAATTGGCCTATTAATTTGTAATCGCGTAAGATCTGTCCAAATTCAACGCGAGCACCTATGTAGATTGAAAGTAAACAAGAAAAAGATGTATTTTCCCTCGTTCTTACCGACATCAATAAACAAAAAAACAATATTTAAAATGGAAAACCATTCATAGAAAGTACCTACTCATGTATGTTAAAAAACCCACTTTTTTCATAAATTTAAGTTTGAAACAATTTTAACCGAAGGTGTTTCTGAAAAGAAATTTATTAGAAAATAAACCTTGTAAGAATGGACTTCTGGCTTTCCAAAAACTACTGTAAGTAGTTGTTTTTTAATATATTTTATTCCATAAGCATTTTTTGTTTATAAAATTGCCCTTTCTGGCCAAGAGATGGAAATACAATCCCCTCCAGTATGATTTTTTCTTGTATACTTTCAATATCTACGGTGGGTGTCAAAACGTTATTTATGGAGTTACATGAAATTTAAACAAAAAAATATGGGCAAAATAAAAAAAAACAAAAAACTGCATCCCAACAGTAAAAAAAAGCTTTATACAATAGCAATAGACCGAAACAAAAATATCAAAATTAAAAGTAGTGATTTTTTCCTTACAAAAAACTAAACATAGTTACGTACCTACCTACTCTTTATTTTAAGCGTTTATATTTCGGTTTAAATTCCATGTAACTCCAGAAATTATTAGTGTTTACTTACATTTGACGTTCGCTCTAAATGCCTTAAACTTTACAGCGACTATAAGCGATGAAAATCCAAAATAAAACTAATAATAAAATAAAAATAATAAAATTTTGGAAAACGATCAGATATCCTATAGAAATATCGGAAACTGTCTTCAAATAATTCCTGCATAGATGTAGTGAAAAGAAGCAACATTGCTACAGAAATTAAAAATCTCAAAACAAATACCCAAGATTTGAATATCAAAATTAAAATTGTAAACGAAATATAATCTACATACATACATACTGTAAGTAGTATGCATAAATCTATAAACATACCTACCTCAAGCTAATATGCAAAAACAATAAAGTCATAGAAACCAATTGTATTATTGTTACCATTGTCCTAACAACAGATTCATTAGTCTCACTTTGTCCCATTAATGTTGCGAAAATCTTAATAATACAACCCTCTCTTTCTTCTCATTCATTCTGCTTTTAAATTTTCCTTCTATCTCAATTCTCAAATATCAAAGACAGATCTTAGCGCCGATTGTCGTCGGCCTATGAAAATTAAAAAAATTGGCTCCTGATAGTACTATAGATTCTATATACAATGATACTCGTATGATAGAAATTTTTCGTATGATAGAAATCAGCGCATTGTATGATAATTTATTGTGAACAACATGGCAGCACTTCAGTCTTAAGATATCCGTCGAACTGAACGGACGTGTTTTAGGTAGTCTTATGATATCCTTTGTGCTGAACGGACGTGTTATGTTAAGTTAAGTTAAGTTAAGTTAAGTTCAGTTAAGTTAAGTTAAGTTAAGTTAAGTTAAGTTAAGTTAAGTTAAGTTAAGTTAAGTTAAGTTAAGTTAAGTTAAGTTAAGTTAAGTTAAGTTAAGTTAAGTTAAGTTAAGTTAAGTTAAGTTAAGTTAAGTTAAGTTAAGTTAAGTTAAGTTAAGTTAAGTTAAGTTAAGTTAAGTTAAGTTAAGTTAAGTTAAGTTAAGTTAAGTTAAGTTAAGTTAAGTTAAGTTAAGTTAAGTTAAGTTAAGTTAAGTTAAGTTAAGTTAAGTTAAGTTAAGTTAAGTTAAGTTAAGTTAAGTTAAGTTAAGTTAAGTTGGACTTGGACTTGGAATTGGCTTTGGACTTGGACTTGGACTTGAAATTGGACTTGGATTTGGACTTGGGCTTAGACTTGGACTTGGACTTGGACTTGGACTTGGACTTGGACTTGGACTTGGACTTGGACTTGGACTTGGAATTTGACTTGGACTTGGACTTGGACTTGGACTTGGACTTGGACTTGGACTTGGACTTGGACTTGGACTTGGACTTGGACTTGGACTTGGACTTGGACTTGGACTTGGACTTGGACTTGGACTTGGACTTGGACTTGGACTTGGACTTGGACTTGGACTTGGACTTGGACTTTGACTTTGACTTTGACTTTGACTTTGACTTTGACTTTGACTTTGACTTTGACTTTGACTTTGACTTGGACTTGGACTTGGACTTGGACTTGGACTTGGACTTGGACTTGGACTTGGACTTGGACTTGGACTTGGACTTGGACTTGGACTTGGACTTGGACTTGGACTTGGACTTGGACTTGGACTTGGACTTGGACTTGGACTTGGACTTGGACTTGGACTTGGACTTGGACTTGGACTTGGACTTGGACTTGGACTTGGACTTGGACTTGGACTTGGACTTGGACTTGGACTTGGACTTGGACTTGGACTTGGACTTGGACTTGGACTTGGACTTGGACTTGGACTTGGACTTGGACTTGGACTTGGACTTGGACTTGGACTTGGACTTGGACTTGGACTTGGACTTGGACTTGGACTTGGACTTGGACTTGGACTTGGACTTGGACTTGGACTTGGACTTGGACTTGGACTTGGACTTGGACTTGGACTTGCACTTGCACTTGCACATGCACTTGCACTTCGACTTAGACTTAGAAAGCTGGATAGAAAAACGATGTCTTTTCAAAGTAACTCAAATAAATCATGACGCATATCACTGGGCAGGTCTGTTCAAGCCCTATACAGCCCAAGTAACATCGTTGGAGCTAATTGAAGCAAAACTGTTCTTAAGCAGCTTGTAAGCAGTGAAATCCAACACTATAGTTCTAAGACAGATTATTTCACAGCTCCCAACATTTATTTAAAAATTTTGCTCCATAATCGAATTTCTAATACACATTAAGCTCCATTAATTTTATAACGTCCCAAAATTTAAAAAATATGCTCTTTAATAACGTTCAACGTTCTTTAAACGAGCAAACTATTAATATGAACATATAAAGAAGCGTTGTAGAGCTTCTTAAAACTCATGCTTAAAATACTATAGGATGACTCTACAGAAATGTCAAAAAATAGCTACACAAAAAGCGGCTGTAGAGTTAAATTACTAATACATTCACACAAACGCATGCGCATTCGAAATCTCTCTGAGCATTGTTGAATTTCTCTGAGAATTGTGAAATTTGAAAGCTGAACAAAGCTATAACAAAACGAATATAGAGCTTAATATTAAACCTCTCTCATATTAGTAGGGTGTTTCGTAATAAAATACAATAAATATAATTTCACCGAGAAAAGTTAAACCAAAACTAGAAAATAAATTAATTCCCTTACATTTCTAAGCAATACCAAGTATGCACCGTAATAGTCCAATTAGATCCGAAATTTCTAAAAAAAAATTGTATTAAGATCAATTGAACAGTTTACATAAAATGTTTTGAAATAAAATTAGATCTACGGCTTTATAGCACAAGTGCTTGCTTACTGAGAAACCATAATGCACTTCAATTGTTAAAACATAAATAAGAAATTTCTTCCACGATTTAAAATTATTCAAAACTTTCAATTTTCGAAACACCCTTCTTTTTTAGGACTGAACGCAAAACTCTCATCTTGTGGAAACTAGCTCTACAATATCCATATTGCAGTTCTATTAAAGACAAACTATTTTCATGATAAGAAAGATGATGACAGAAAAAAAAAACATTGAATTAATTTTATTTAAAACGAATGAAAAATCTTGCTTTTCAATATAAAACACAGTAAATATTGCAAATATTGCAATGAAAGTAAAAATATTTTATTTCAGATTTAAATTAATTTTTGTACAAAGTTTTGTGTTGCTTAAGATAACTTTTTTAAACATTTCACAGCGTTATATAAAGAATTTCGAAGGCGCGTTGTAATTTTGCGAAGTGCATTCAGTACCAGTACATGTTTGATAAATCTAAGCGCGCACTAAAAATTCACTAACATGGAACAGACAAATAACTAATTTCATTTCTCGCTTTAATATTTTCAATAGGAATATTTTATTAATAATTTGCGGCATCACAACACATAAAGTTCTCGAATGCTACTATCACAAATATAATATGTACATTAATATTATTTTACTTTGTATAGTTTGTATTACCCAAACCCAAACTAATACAAACAAAGTGCTGTCAAAAATGTTGCTTCAAAGATTTCTAAATAATATACCTAAGAGCTGCAAGGCCTTTCAAGCCACTGATAAAAAGCTGGTTTCGAGCAAAAATTAGCTCTCAAACTCAATGAATTCGCTGTAGGCAAGCTCTGCACTTGCTTTAGAAGTGCATCTAGAGCTTCTTTTGAAATCAACGAGCTTTAAGATTAGCTCTACAAACGCTTTTAGAGCAATTAAACAGCTAAAATTGTTTCTTGGGAGGTATCGAAACTAATTTTATTTTGATTGATTTTTTCAGGAGATATTTCAAAATTTGCTTAAAAAAATTACGTCTTTTCAAAGTTAATAAAAAAAAAACATGACACACATCACTGGAAAGGTCTGTTCAAGTCTTATACAGGTATCAAAACTGATTTTATTTTGATTGATTTTTGTAGAAGATATTTCAAAATTTGTTTTGAAAAACGACGTTTTTTAAAGTTCATCAAATAAATCATGATGCACATCACTGGAAAGGTCTGTTCAAGCCCTATACAGGTATCGCAACTAATTTTATTTTGATTGATTTTTTCAGGAGTTATTTCAAAATTTGCTTAGAAAAACTACGTCTTTTCAAAGTTAATCAAATAAATCATGACGCACATCACTGCAAAGATTTTTTCAAGTCCTATACAGGTATCGAAACTAATTTTATTTTGATTGATTTTTTCAGGAGATATTTCAAAATTTGCTTTGAAAAATGATGTCTTTTCAAAGTTAATAAAATAAATTATGGCGCACATCACTGGAAAGGTCTGTTCAAGCCCTATACAGGCATCGAAACTAATTTTATTTTGATTGATTTTTTCAGGAGATAATTGCAAATTTGCATAGAAAAACGACATCTTTTCCAAGTTAAACAAATTAATCATGACGCACATCACTGGAAAGGTCTGTTCAAGCTCTATACAGGTATCGAAACTAATTTTATTTTGATTGATTTTTTCAGGAGTTATTTCAAAATTTGCTTAGAAAACGACGTCTTTTCAAAGTTAATCAAATAAATCATGACGCACATCACTGAAAAGGTCTGTTCAAGCCCTATACAGGTATCGAATTTAATTTTAATTTGATTGATTTTTTCAGGAGTTATTTCAAAATTTGCTTAGAAAAACGACGTCTTTCCAAAGTTAATCAAATAAATTATGACGTACATCACTGCAAAGGTCTGTTCAAGTCCTATACAGGTATCGAAACTAATTTTATTTTGATTGATTTTTTCAGGAGTTATTTCAAAATTTGCTTAGAAAAACGACGTCTTTTCAAAGTTAATCAAATAAATCATGACGCCCATCACTGCAAAGGTCTGTTCAAGTCCTATACAGGTATCGAAACTAATTTTATTTTGATTGATTTTTTCAGGAGATATTTAAAAATTTGCTTAGAAAAATGACGTCTTTTCAAAGTTAATAAAATAAATCATGACGCACATCACTGGAAAGGTCTGTTCAAGTCCTATACAGTTATCGAATCTAATTTTAATTTGATTTATTTTTTCAGGAGTTATTTCAAAATTTGCTTAGAAAAACGACGTCTTTTCAAAGTTAATCAAATAAATCATGACGCATATCACTGCAAAGGTCTGTTCAAGCCCTATACAGGTATCGAAACTAATTTTATTTTGATTGATTTTTTCAGGAGTTATTTCAAAATTTGCATAGCAGAACGACGTCTTTTCAAAGTTAATAAAATAAATCATGACGCACATCACTGAAAAGGTCTGTTCAAGCCCTACACAGGTATCGAAACTAATTTTATTTTGATTGATTTTTTCAGGAGATATTTCAAAATTTGCATAGAAGAACGACGTCTTTTCAAAGTCTTTCAAATAAATCAAGACGCACATCACTGGAAAGGTCTATTCAAGCCCTATACAGGTATCGAAACTAATTTTATTTTGATTGATTTTTTCAGGAGTTGTTTCAATATTTGTTTAGAAAAACGACGTCTTTTCAAAGTTAATAAAATAAATCATGACGCACATCACTGGAAAGGTCTGTTCAAGCCCTATACAGGTATCGAAACTAATTTTATTTTGTTTGATTTTTTCAGGAGTTATTTCAAAATTTGTTTAGAAAAACGACGTCTTTTCAAAGTTAATAAAATAAATCATGACGCACATCACTGCAAAGGTCTGTTCAAGCCCTACACAGGTATCGAAACTTATTTTATTTTGATTGATTTTTTCAGGAGATATTTCAAAATTTGCTAAGAAAAACGACGTCTTTCCAAAGTTAATCAAATAAATCATGACGCACATCACTGCAAAGGTCTACTCAAGCCCTATGTTGATATCGAAACAAATTTTAGTTTGGTTGATTTCTTTAGGAGATATTTCAAAATTTGCATAGAAGAGCGACGTCTTTTCAAAGTTAATCAAATAAATCATGACCCACATCACTGCAAAGGTCTGTTCAAGTCCTATACAGGTATCGAAACTAATTTTATTTTGATTGATTTTTTCAGGAGATATATCAAAATTTGCTTAGAAAAACGACGTCTTTTCAAAGTTAATCAAATAAATCATGACGCGAATCACTGCAAAGGTCTGTTCAAGTCCTATACAGGTATCGAAACTAATTTTATTTTGATTGATTTTTTCAGGAGATATTTCAAAATTTGCTTTGAAAAACGACGTCTTTTCAAAGTTTATAAAATAAATCATGACGCACATCACTGTAAAGGCCCGTTCAAGCTCTATACAGGCATTGAAACTAATTTAATTTTGATTGATTTTTTCAGGAGTAATTTCAAAAATTTTCATAAAAAATTACGTCTTTTCATAGCTAATCAAATAAATCATGACGCACATCACTGGAAAGGTCTATTCAAGCCAAATCTAGGTATTGAAACTTATTTTATTTTGATCAATTTTTGTAGGAGGTATTTCAAAATTTGGTTAGAAAAATGACGTTTTTTCAAAGTTAATCAAATAAATCATGACGCACATCACTAAAAAGGTGCATTCAAGCCCTATACAGGTATCGAAACTAATTTTATTTTGATTGATTTTTTCAGGAGATATTTCAAAATTTGCTTAGAAAAACGACGTCTTTTCAAAGTTAATCAAATAAATCATGACGCACATCACTGCAAAGGTCTGTTCAAGTCCTATACAGGTATCGAAACTCATTTTGTTTTGATTGATTTTTTCAGGAGATATTTCAAAATTTGCTTCGAAAAATGACGTCTTTTCAAAGTTAATAAAATAAATCATGACGCACATCACTGGAAAGGTCTATTCAAGCCCTATACTCGTACCGAAAATAATTTTATTTTGATTGATTTCTTTTGGAGATATTTCCTACTTTTCACAGAAAAACGACATCTTTTAAAAGTCTTTCAAATAAATCATGTTGCACATCACTGGAAAGGTCTATTCAAGCTCTATGCTGATATCGAAACTAATTTTAATTTGATTGATTTTTTTAGGAGATATTTCAAAATTTGCATTGAAGAACGACGTCTTTTCAAAGTCTTTCAAATAAATCATGACGCACATCACTGGAAAGGTCTATTCAAGCCCTATGCTGATGTTGAAACTTATTTTATTTTGATTAATTTTTGCAGGAGATATTTCAAAATTTGCATAGAAAAACGACGTCTTTTCAAAGTCTTTCAAATAAATTATGACGCACATGACTGGAAAGGTCTATTCAAGCCCTATGTTCTTACCGATACTCATTTTATTTTGATTGGTTTCCGTAGGAGATATTTCAAAATTTGTATAGAAAAACGACGTCTTTTCAGATTCTTTCAAATAAATTATGACGCACATCACTGGAAATGTCTATTCAATCCCTATGCGGATATCGAAACTAATTTTATTTTGATTGATTTCTTTAGGAGATATTTCAAAATTTGCATAGAAAAACGACGTCTTTTCAAAGTCTTTCAAAGAAAGCAAGACGCATATCAGTAGAAAGGTCTATTCAAGCCCTATGCTGATATCGAAACAAGATTTATTTTGATTGATTTGTTTAAGAGATATTTCAAAATTTGCGTTGAAAAACCACGTTTTTTCAAAGTTACTCACATAAAGCATGACTCATATCACGGGAAAGGTCTATTCATGCCCTATGCCAGTGTCGAAACCAATTTTATTTTGATTGATTTCCTTAGGACATAATTAAAAATTTTCATAGAAAAACGACGTCATTTAAAAGTCGTTCAAATAAATCATGAAGCACATTCTTTAGATAGGTCTATTCAAAATCTATGCATGTATGGAAACTTATTTTATTTTTATTAATTTTCCTTGGAGATATTTCAAAATTACCATTGAAAATTGAAGATTTTTCAAAACTAATCAAATAAGTCATGACGCATATCATATAAAATGTCTATTCAAGCCCCATGTAGGGGGCTTACAGAAAAATGGTGATGGCAGGAGGCTGAAGGAAGGATGGCAAGCGTTTCAAAGAGAACTGCCCATCATACAAAACATTTAAATCCCCAGGTGGATAAAAAAAACACAACACAAAAATGTAGGGAAGAGCATGGCTTCAGCGACGCGGCTGCAAAGTCTTATGGTGCCATGGTGTTCATGTGTGTGCCTTACAGCGCAGATAACATTCATATTCACTTACTTTTTTCGAAAACAAAATTAGGTCAACTGAAAACGATAGCTCAACCCCGACTTGAACTATGTGCAGCTGCCATACTCGTATCCTTAATCAAATACACAAGAGAAGTACTCAATGTGCCCAACTCAAAAATGCACGCCTGGTCAGATTCGATGATAACTTTGGTATGGATCAGAGCGCAACCCTTCAAATGGACTACATTTATTAGCAGCAGGGTTGCGGATATACAAGCCGCGATACGCTGAAACATATTCCAACTGATCACAACCCACAACCTTCAAATTTAGAAGCCCAAGAGCTATGTTGGCCAGGACCTTCGTTTTTGCGAGAGAAGTGATACTATGAAGTGCACGAGCAGCCATCTAAATTCAACACTCAGGAAGAAAAACGAGCTGTAAAAAAACAATGTACCTTAGCCAACTCTGACGCAGCAGATAATGACATCAACAAAAGCATAATCAGATGCTCTAGACTCTCGAAAACCATCAAAGTGTCGAGGATTTCAGGATAACTAGATACCGAGGAACTACGATGTGCAGCCTTGTTAGTGCATAACAACACCGAAGAGCTAAGTGAATATGAGAATAAGGATATAATCCCAAAATCCTTAATTTCACTCAACGCTTTCATCAATGGTGATGGCACTCGTTGAAGGCTGATTGCAGAACACACCAGCAGCACCCGATTATCCGGAAACCCAACTATCATTTCACTGAACTTGTGATACGAGATGCACACTGTATAACACTACACGGTGCAAATCAACAGACTACTGCTTATATCCGTGTGTTATAAGATTATAAGCATCAAACAACACGTAAATGATATAAACATAAATGTCCAATATGCTTCAGACACAAAAAAAAAAGAAACTACAGCAGCTCATGGAAAGCCTTCCATCACCACGATTAAGAATGACTAGACCATTCACTAACACTCGCGTAGATTGCTCTAAAAAAAAGCTAAAACTTTCAAAGGATATTTTGCAATTTTTATTTGTTTGGCTACAAACAATGACTCCAGGCCACTTCCTTATTGGTACACCTCTTCTATCCATACCCCAGAGAAGCATATCACCTTTAGAGCCTGTGAATTATCTGGACAGATGGACGAGAACTCAAGTATACGTCGATTCCTGTTGGCGTAAGTGGAACCTTTCAAGATTACGCAATGGCCTAAATGGACGAGAAAAGAAGCCGACCCTGAAATAAGTGGACTTGTCTTGGTCAAAGACGAAAGGCTTCCACCTAACCAATGGATATTAGCCAGAATCACCGAAACACATCCCGGAACCGATGAACTAATTCGCGTCGTAACCCTCAAAACGAAAACTGGTACCATAAACCGACCTATAACAAATCTATGCTATCTCCCGACTAACAAATAAATTTCATCGGTTTTGGAACAGTATCTTGTTGTTTTTGTTTTGGTTAAAAAAAAATTTTTTGGTGAATGTTTCTTGCAGATCCTATAAATTATTGATTATAAACAAGTCTGTAAAAGTAAATTAACCCCAAGCCAACATCATTGTTTGTTCTCAAGATGTTTGTGAAAAACCACTTTTTTCAAAAATGTTTAACAACATTTTCTTATTAAAAAAAAAAACTATTAGTTGATATGCTTTTATAATCTCACCAATTCTTTAATACGTTAATATGCGTAACATAAAATCAACTCGAAGTCGCTAGCATGATTTGTTCTTGAGATATACGAGCCTAAAGAATCTTAACAAGGGTTTTTTGAAATTGATATACTCGTAGCAAAAAAACCGCATTGAATTTTTTTAAAGTCCTTTTTGCACATATTGAAATTTCTATCTACAAAATAAAATGTATTTCAAGTTGATATCTTCATTCGTTATTGAGATATGGTGAACGAAAAAAAGTGAAGGAACGTACAAACGTACGAACGTTCGCACAGACACAGAAATCTCTCTAAAAATCATGGATTCCGATTCTAGGAAGCTTGCTCCAAACGTGAAGACAAGTCAAAACTTTCGATTCGACAAATCGGACCAATTACAATAACTTCCAAATGAAAGTTAACAACATAAAGGAAAATAAATAAAAAAATTAAATAAATTCAAATCAATAAAAATAAATTAATATTGCAATAAAAAAATTAAAAATATACCAACCAAATCCACCTGCGCTATATGCAGGAGAAGCAGCAACCCAGCATCAGGAACTAACCAAATATTACACACATCACTTCACAATACACTTAAGATTATGCACTTGTAATTGATAATTGTAATCACTTTCACTCTTCGCATAAATAAATTGAATTAAATAAAAATAAATCAAATAAAAGAATCAGTAACCGCACTACTGATTAGACAATAAGGGTATTCATGCAACGTCGTAAGTTTACAAATTGTGTAAAATGATATTTTTACACAAAGTTTGCATGAACGACCTTTTTAAAACATTTGATTAAATGCTAGGTAATTCAATCAGAGTAAAAGTCACAATGACGTTTGGATGAGTTTAATCAGTTTGTTAAATTTTACGCAACAAAATCCTTTGACAAGTTTAACCAAATTGTGTAAATCATTTCCCATACAAAATTTGACAGTTCATTACCCAAAAGACAAAACTTATTCAATTTGTAAACGTATCTAGGGTTTTACGAAGTTGCATGAATACCCTTAATATATTTATTTTTTTTTTTTTTTCACATCCCGAACGACACTTTCATTTAAAAACGAACACGAACCTTACACTTTTTTTTTGAACCGAATAAAAAAATCACCCACCGACGGGACGCACGCACGACCGCCATCAATGATATTCAGAACATTTATAAATTTTAACATGATTATGATCGTTAAGAACTAGACCACGGCGAATTCAATGACCGGCAAGTTGTTGCAAATGCAAAAGCAACTAACACCAACAAAATCATTGCATTAACTTGCTCAATGGGTTAACTGTTTTGGATGGAATTTCTGAAAAGGAAACGAAACATCAATGGTGTTGATGATGTATAAGCGTATTTAGTTGTACCTTTTGCCCTTGTATTTGTTTCCTTATTTTCTTATGTACGTTCTTTCTTTAACATGCACCTAAGAAAGCAAAGACAATTTTTGAAAGTGCCGTAAGGACGCTATTTCAATGGAGCCAATCACCAGGGCCGGCTCAAATATATATAGGGCCTTGAGGGCCTTGCGAACATCGTTCACCGGGGTGGAGAATGTTGGCGACCTATAATTATTTATTTTAATTACTTGTTATTTCAATTAAATCCATATAAAATTAAAGTAAAATTAATGTTAATTACTATATTGTGAGCTAACCCCATAAAAATAACGAATAGCTTTGCACTTTCTGGCAGATAAAACATAGCCATGTAAATTATGTAAACTACATCCTTGCTAAAATTAAAAGCTCATTGTTTTGAGAAATTTCCAAAGCAAGACACGTAATAAAATCAAATTTATTGAAACACAATAGTTTTATTTTAATGAGTTTTATTTTAAAAATACAAAACTCTAAAAACTCGAATATCACTTTGTATATCATCAGTAGTTTTTTATTTTCATTTTTTGGGATGCTCTGGGAAATTTCAATAACATCCTTTTTCTATTTTTACCTTCTTGAAGGCTTTAATTCAGAAATATCGCCATCCAATGACATTAGGGTAGATCGTTGGGGGCAGGGAATCGTTAAAATCTGGTAAAGTCGCTTCGGATGCAAACATTTTACCAACCAGACCTTACAAAAATTATTTTCTATCATTTTTGAAAAGGTGGCTTAATTTTCTACTCAGCACTGGAAACCACATTAAATTTGAAGGCTTGGCTTAGGAAAAAAAGTCATTCAAAGACACTAGGGTAAATAGTTAGGTGCAGTAATATCAGTTTGGATACAAATATTAAAAAGTTAACTACTATTTGAAAATTATTTGTTATTGAATTTTTAAAAACAGCTAAAAAAAAGACACTAGTAAACTAGATTTATTAGTTAATTATTTAAATAAGCAATAAGAAAAAAACATTCAAGTTTTTGGTAAATATTTAAAGATTTTGAATGTTCAAAATTCTATAAAAAAAAATGATGATAAAGTTCATAATTAATTTTTTATTTTCAATAATTTTTTTAGGGAAATTTTTGAATACTTAATTTTTGTTGTTGTTTTTTTTTTGGATATTATAACTTTTACTCTCGTATAAAAAAAAATCAGTGCATCGTATGATAATTTATTGTAAACAATATTGCAGCACTAAGAGGCTTCAGTCTTAAGATATCCGTCGAACTGAACGGACGTGTCTCAGCCAGTCTTACGGTAACGTTAGTGGTGAACGGACGTGTCAGTCAGTTAAGTTAATTTGAGTTAAGTTAAAGTTGGAGTTGAAGTTGGAGTTGGAGTTGGAGTTGCAGATGCAGTTGCAGGTGGAGTTGGAGTTGGAGTTGGATTTGGAGTTGGAGTGGGAGTTGGAGTTGGACTTGGACTTGGACTTGGACTTGGACTTGGACTTGGACTTGGACTTGGACTTGGACTTGGACTTGGACTTGGACTTGGACTTGGACTTGGACTTGGACTTGGACTTGGACTTGGACTTGGACTTGGACTTGGAATTGGACTTAGACTAGGACTTGGACTTGGACTTGGACTTGGACTTGGACTTGGACTTGGACTTGGACTTGGACTTGGACTTGGACTTGGACTTGGACTTGGACTTGGACTTGGACTTGGACTTGGACTTGGACTTGGACTTGGACTTGGATCTGGACTTGGACTTGGACTTGGAAATGGACTTGGGCTTGGATTTGGAATTGGACTTGGACTTGGACTTGGACTTGGACTTGGAATTGGACTTGAACTTGGACTTGGATTTGGACTTGGACTTGGACTTGGACTTGGACTTGGACTTGGACTTGGACTTTGGACTTGAACTTGGACTTGGACTTGACTTGGACTTGGACTTGGACTTGGACTTGAACTTGGACTTGGACTTGGACTTGGACTTGGACTTGGACTTGGACTTGGACTTGGACTTGAACTTGGACTTGGACTTGGACTTGGACTTGGACTTGGACTTGGATTTGGACTTGGACTTGGACTTGGACTTTGGACTTGGACTTGGACTTGGACTTGGACTTGGACTTGGACTTGGACTTGGACTTGGACTTGGACTTGGACTTGGACTTGGACTTGGACTTGGACTTTGACTTGGACTTGGACTTGGACTTGGACTTGGACTTGGACTTGGACTTGGACTTGGACTTGGACTTGGACTTGGACTTGGACTTGGACTTGGACTTGGACTTGGACTTGGACTTGGACTTGGACTTGGACTTGGACTTGGACTTGGACTTGGACTTGGACTTGGACTTGGACTTGGACTTGGACTTGGACTTAGAAATGGACTTGGGCTTGGATTTGGAATTGGAATTGGACTTGGACTTGGACTTGGAATTGGACTTGAACTTGGACTTGGATTTGGACTTCGACTTGGACTTGGACTTGGACTTTGGACTTGGACTTGGACTTGGACTTGGACTTGAACTTGGACTTGGACTTGGACTTGGACTTGAACTTGGACTTGGACTTGGACTTGGACTTGGACTTGGACTTGGACTTGGACTTGGACTTGGACTTGGACTTGGACTTGGACTTGGACTTGGACTTGGACTTGGACTTGGACTTGGACTTGGACTTGGACTTGGACTTGGACTTGGACTTGGACTTGGACTTGGACTTGGACTTGGACTTGGACTTGGACTTGGACTTGGACTTGGACTTGGACTTGGACTTGGACTTGGACTTGGACTTGGACTTGGACTTGGACTTGGACTTGGACTTGGACTTGGACTTGGACTTGGACTTGGACTTGGACTTGGACTTGGACTTGTACTTGGACTTGGACTTGGACTTGGACTTGGAATTGGACTTCGAATTTGATTTGGATTTGGACTTTAACTGTCAAGCCCTATACAGGTACTGAAATTAATTTTATTTTGATTGATTTCTTCCGAAGTTATTTCAAAATTTTCGTAAAAAAAACGACGCTTTTCATAGCTGATCAAATAAACCATGACGCAAGTCATTGGAAAGATCTATTCAAGCCCTATACAGGTATCGAAACTAAATTTATTTTGATTTATTTTTTCAGGAGATATTTCAAAATTTGCTTAGAAAAACGACGTCTTTTCAAAGTTAATCAAATAAATCATGACGCACATCACTGCAAAGGTCTGTTCAAGTCCTATACAGGTATCGAAACTAATTTTATTTTGATTGATTTTTTCAGGAGATATTTCAAAATTTGCTTAGAAGAATGACGTCTTTTCAAAGTTAATAAAATAAATCATGAAGCACATCACTGGAAAGGTCTGTTTAAGCCCTATACAGTTATCGAAACTAATTTTATTTTGATTGATTTTTTCAGGAGTTATTTCAAAATTTGCTTAGAAAAACGACGTCTTTTCAAAGTTAATCAAATAAATCATGACGCCCATCACTGCAAAGGTCTGTTGAAGCCCTATACAGGTATCGAAATTAATTTTATTTTGATTGATTTCTCTAGGAGATATTTCAAAATTTGTATAGAAAAATGACGTGTTTCAGATTCTTTCAAAGAAATCATGACGCACATCACTGAAAAGGTCTACTCAGGCCCTATAGTGTTATCGAAACTAATTTTATTTTGATTGATTTCTTTAGGAGATATTTCAAAATATGCATATAAAAATGACATCTTTTCGAAGTCTTTCAAATAAATCATGACGCACATCACTGGAAAAGCCTATTCAAGTCCTATGCTGATATCGAGACTAATTTTATTTTGATTGATTTCTCTAGGAGATATTTCAAAATTTGCATAGAAGAACGACGTCTTTTCAAAGTCTTTCAAATAAATCAAGACGCACATCACTGGAAAGGTCTATTCAAGTCCTATGCTGATATCGAAACTAATTTTATTTTGATTGATTTCTCTGGTAGATATTTCAAAATTTTCATAGAAAAACGACGTCTTTTCAAATAAATCATGACGCACATCACTGGAAAGGTCTATTCAAGCCCTATGCTGATATCGAAACTTATTTTATTTTGATTGATTTCTTTAGAAGATATTTCAAAATTTGCATAGAAAAACGACGTCTTTTCAAATAAATCATGACGCACATCACTGAAAAGGTCTACTCAAGCCCTATAGTGTTATCGAAACTAATTTTATTTTGATTGATTTCTTTAGGAGATATTTCAAAATTTGCATAGAAGAACGACGTCTTTTCAAAGTCTTTCAAATAAATCAAGACGCACATCACTGGAAAGGTCTATTCAAGTCCTATGCTGATATCGAAACTAATTTTATTTTGATTGATTTCTCTGGTAGATATTTCAAAATTTTCATAGAAAAACGACGTCTTTTCAAATAAATCATGACGCACATCACTGAAAAGGTCTACTCAAGCCCTATAGTGTTATCGAAACTAATTTTATTTTGATTGATTTCTTTAGGAGATATTTCAAAATTTGCATAGAAGAACGACGTCTTTTCAAAGTCTTTCAAATAAATCAAGACGCACATCACTGGAAAGGTCTATTCAAGTCCTATGCTGATATCGAGACTAATTTTATTTTGATTGATTTCTCTAGGAGATATTTCAAAATTTGCATAGAAGAACGACGTCTTTTCAAAGTCTTTCAAATAAATCAAGACGCACATCACTGGAAAGGTCTATTCAAGTCCTATGCTGATATCGAAACTAATTTTATTTTGATTGATTTCTCTGGTAGATATTTCAAAATTTTCATAGAAAAACGACGTCTTTTCAAATAAATCATGACGCACATCACTGGAAAGGTCTATTCAAGCCCTATGCTGATATCGAAACTTATTTTATTTTGATTGATTTCTTTAGAAGATATTTCAAAATTTGCATAGAAAAACGACGTCTTTTCAAAGAAATCATGACGCACATCACTGAAAAGGTCTACTCAGGCCCTATAGTGATATCGAAACTGATTTTATTTTGATTGATTTCTTTAGGAGATATTTCAAAATATGCATATAAAAATGACATCTTTTCGAAGTCTTTCAAATAAATCATGACGCACATCACTGGAAAGGCCTATTCAAGTCCTATGCTGATATCGAAACTAATTTTATTTTGATTGATTTCTCTAGGAGATATTTCAAAATTTGCATGGAAGAACCACGTCTTTTCAAAGTCTTTCAAATAAATCAAGACGCACATCACTGGAAAGGTCTATTCAGGCCCTATACTCGTATCGAAAATAATTTTATTTTGATTGATTTCTTTAGGAGATATTTCAAAATTTGCATAGATAAACGACGTCTTTTCAAAGTCTTTCAAATAAATCATGACGCACATCACTGAAAAGGTCTATTCAAGCCATATGCTGATATCGAAACTAATTTTATTTTGATTGATTTCTTTAGGAGATATTTCAAAATTTGCATAGAAAAACGACGTCTTTTCAAAGTCTTTCAAATAAATCATGACGCACATCACTGGAAAGGTCTATTCAAGCCCAATGCTGGTATCGAAACTAATTTTATTTTGATTGATTTCTCTTGGAGATATTTCAAAATTTGCTTAGAAGAATGACGTCTTTTCAAAGTCTTTCAAATAAATCATGACGCACATCACTGAAAAGGTCTACTCAAGCCCTATAGTGTTATCGAAACTAATTTTATTTTGATTGATTTCTTTAGGAGATATTTCAAAATTTGTATAGAAAAATGACGTCTTTTCAAAGTCTTTCAAATAAATCATGACGCACATCACTCGAAAGGTCTATTCAAGCCCTATGCTGATATCGAAACTAATTTTATTTTGATTGATTTCTTTAGGAGATATTTCAAAATTTGCATAAAAAAACGAAGTCTTTCAAATAAATCAAGACGCACATCACTGGAAAGGTCTATTCAAGCCCTATGCTGATATCGAAACTAATTTTATTTTCATGGATTTTTTCAGGAGATATTTCAAAATTTGCATAGAAGAACGACGTATTTTCAAAGTTTTTCAAATAAATCAAGACGCACATCACTGCAAAGGTATATTCAAGCCCTATGCTGAAATCGAAACTTATTTTATTTTGCATAGAAAAACGACATTTTTTCAAATTTAATTAACATTATACATTAGGGAAGATAGTTATGGGCAGTAAATCATTAATATCAGTTTGGATACGAATATTTTACCTTGAAAAGGTCTAGCATTTTTGAAAAGGTGGCTTAATTTTTTACGCAGCACTGGAAACCGCATTAATTTTGAAGGCTTGGTTTAGGAAATAAAGCCATTCAAAGACGTTAGAGAAGGTAGTTACGTGCAGAAAATCAGTAAAATAACTTTGGGCGAATATTTTCTCAAAAACACGATACAAAAAAATGGGCTTCGATGTGTCCATTGGGTTTGAAAAGACCTTTCCATTAACGTATGGTACGATTTATTTCATTAACTTTGAAAAAAGTTAGTCTTTTTTTTTGAAAAATAGACAAGTCCGTGGTTTTTTCCGAAATCCATGAAAAATGTTTGTGGCTAAATTTGTGAAAAGGTATATAAATTTTCTATTCAGAACTGAAAGCCGCATCAATTTTAAATGCTTGGTACGTAAGATATTTGCATTTAACGGATTACGTAAAAATTTAGTAAAATTACATTAGATGCAAATATCTTTAGAACTAGACAATGGGTGATATGCATAAGACATATTAAATGCTTTTACTGGAGAATTTTTAAATATATCTTATTTTTGGTATGCAAAAAAATGCAGTAGATGCCGATGTGTAAGTATTAACTTCAGGCCATATTATTAACTTATTTTGGAATAATTCTATTAGTGAATACTACTCGTATATTCAGCATGCATAAGAACTAATAAGTACTTTTTTAAGTTTCTAAGTTTCAGAATAGCAACATGAAAATTTGAAAATTTCACAGTTCATACTTTTTTGGTTAAGGAATTGTAAAACCAAAAATTAACAGTCTTGAGTTTGATTTTAAGGCAAAAATAGGTGTCTGTGTTCTTTTGTTTTAAATTGGATCGGTGTACTCGTAAATAGTAACTGAAACGGCGAACTTTATGCGAATTAATTCACAAAGAGTCTATAAAGGTACAAGGTCATGTTCAGAGTCTCATTTTAAATCACTTTGTGTCATTTGGATCGAAATCCAGTTCAATTTGATATTAAGTTTTATTAGAAATGTTTAAATTTAGACTAGAGATCAAATTTAAACGAAATATTAACCCAATTGACACCTAGCTCAAAAGGGAAAATATACTCTGTCGTTTCTTTTGCCTATTTTTATCTTGATTTTCCTTAAGTTTAATTCCAGCTTTAAGTTTTAACTTACTCATAAAAAAAATAAAATAAATTAATATTCGGAGGCTCACTTATCACTTTGGCTAAAGTTTAATGTCATAATCTAAAAAGAATAACCTTCCCGTTCACAGAAAAGGGACACACATAAGCCACAGTGCTCAAGTGAAAAGAATCTTCCATTACTCAATTGTATTACTTTTTTTTTAAATTTATCTCGGAAGCCTTACGTTCTCGTATTATAGTAAAAAAAAGAAGGAAATGTAACAATCAGCAATTTTACATGACAACTTTGATGGAATATAAGTATTTACTATTAATTTCCGATGAAAGTATTTGCCAGCTAGTATAAACTTATTTGTATGCATACGAAGTTCAGTAAGTACTTCAAATTTAACCTCTTACTAGAAGGCATAGCAATTACTTTAACCTTTTACTTCTGGTAAGTACTTCCGTTTTATGCATATCACCCATTGTAGAAGCTTTTGGTTTTGAGAAACGGATTCTTCTTCTAAATAGATAATGAAGAATTTGAAAACCGAAACCATTCGCATTCCTTGGCGGTGAAAGAATATTTATCCAAAGGGATTTTCAGGCTAAATACAAATAATCGAATATCACTTTGGATGCCTATATTGCGAAAACCATATTTGGTAGTGGGTTTTTATTCTTATTTTTTGGAAATTTTAAGTCATTTTCACTCTAAGAAACATAAGCAATAAACGCTCAACTCAAATAAGAATTCAAAAATAATATAATGCAGTTTTAAATAATGGCTTATATCGACTAAAGCCGCTTTTCTAAATTGGAAACCATTCCAAAAACAGAAAAGTATATGAGGGTCAAAAACGACTTATTCCGATATAAGCTGTTATTGCACAATAAACAAAACATTTTCATCGTTACTTAAAAGAATTTAGTCATTTTTTCTAATAGCAGTTGCTATGAAAGCAGTTACAGTGAACGTGTTCGGATCGTCGGAAGATAAACTTCACTCTTTTTGCTCTGTTTACTGATTTCAGGTAAAGAATTTAGAGCTGTAACTTATTCGCACAAAGTGAAAAACTCGCTTTATTTGGTCGGGCTGTTTGAGTTTAAAGCTTATTTAAGCACAGAGAAATGATTTTCCAAGACTTTTTCGATTTCAGTAGTTTTTAAACTTTTTTACTTTTTGCAGCTTACAGGGATGCTAAATCCATGTTCCTAATGAGATGCGGCAATGGAATTTCAAATTGTATATCTCAGTCCGCCTCTAAGCAGTTTTTCCTACCGTTCCACGAATTAAAAATTTATTTCTAACTTCTTACACTCAGTCATGAAAGTAAATATACTTGGGAGAACGTCAGTTTAAAGTATACACTAACTTTTGTGACACATTGTAACTGTGAAAATAAATTCCGACGAGAAAAATACTGTAACTTTCGTGAACAGCCACGGCAAAACACAACAAAAATGTGCACATCGGTGTGTCTGCCTGCACACTGGCATGTTTGGCATTTCGCTGCACAGACACACACCACACCGATCGAGCAACGCAGCAAAAAATCAGAATGCACCTATGTACACCGATGCAAATGTGGTGTGTATGAGCTGAGAAACTTTTTCCCCTTCAGCTTGTAGTTTCAAGTGTGTGTGCGTATGCAAGCAATTTTAAAATAAAAATGATTTCAAACTTTCTTCACTCTACACTCAATCATGAAAGTACGAGAGTATTTGGACAAGAAAAATGGTGTCCCTTTCGTAAATGAACTTTTTTCTTTTCAGCTTGAAGTTAGTTAGGGTTCCTATTCCAAAATATTCGGTAGATACAAACTACTGTTAGCTTTTTTTGTTGGTGCTGGAAGTTGCGCCTGTGTGTGAGCATTTTTGTGACTTGTTAAGTACCTAGTGTCATAGTATTGTTTGTTTTTCCAACGGATATAGATACATATATAGGTAAGTTTTACATTCAAAAACAAAACAGTGCCCAGCCCAGAACTAAATTATCCTAAAATGAATTGAAGTTTTTAAATATTTGGAAAGAATATGTGAAAAGAACTTACTGTTTAATAAATAGGTACGGAATAAATACCTGAATTACTATTGCAAATAGTTTGAATCGTAAGTAAAAAAAAAAGATTTTCAAGAATTCCCATTTACACTGCATTTTTTCATTATTACATGAGGTATTAAGTTGTGACAAAAGCATCGAACGGGAACGGCAGAGAGAAAAACCTAAAATTTTAAATAAAGAAATTATTTTCTTACATAAATTACAAAATACCGAAAGTCTTCCTTTTATGGATTGGGACCACGTAAGTTAATTTGCCTTTAAGTGGTTTGTTGTACCTTTTATTAATTTTATAATATTATGTAGGAATGCACCTATTTGTATTTGTAGTTCAATTGAATTGTTTTGTACAGGGGTAGGTACCTACGCTGTTGTTGTGTTTTTTTTAGGTCTATTTTTCTTGTTTTTTGCACAAAAATATGAATTTTTTCAAAAGATGATTATTTAAAAGCGGGACTGGCCTTAGGAGACACATCTTTTTCAAGTTGTTCAAGCTCTAACCCTTTGACTGACTACTAGTCCCATCATCCTACCTGCAACATGTTGTGTCTATCAACCGATGGCTTCTTGCCTTTTTATGAATAAAAATCTAGTTTTCATATTGATTTTAATTTATTTTAGGTGGTATGTACGAGTATGTATGTATTTTATTTCCAAAATTTTTTTATTTGAAGACTTATAAGGATAATATTCAGAATATACGAGTAGGTAGCAAATTGATATAAAAATAAAATAAAAGAATTGTAAGCTGGTTGTAAAAAACTATGGCGATTACAGTTTTTTATATTTTTAATTCAAGTGCGATTGTTTATTTGGTGAAGTTTCAAAAATGTTTACTTGGTTTAAAATTTAATGATATTAAATATAAGATTAAATATAAGACTACCTTCAACATTAACAAAATAACAGATTGCTTCACCTGACCAAATTCCAACAACTTCTCTTACATATCGTAACCTGGGAGTTACAAGGTCGTATGTGATAAATATATGAATTTGAGATATGGCGAAAACAAAAAATTCATTTTATTTCAAATTTCTAGGTACGACCTTGATTTTTTGGCTTTTTCTGCTCTTATTTAAATGCTGATATATTTTAAATGATGCAAAATGATTATTACTCGACATTTGAACCGTTTTGCATGAAAACCTGGTTTTTTAATTTTTTCCAGATACGACCAGGTGACGTATGTATATCTATGACGGAATATTCAAATGTAGTTGTGGGTACTGGATAACTCTTACTCCGATTCTGACCCTGAAATTGAGTCTGATAAAACCATTAAACATTATAATCAGCTTCTACAAAGTATAAAGGCATTTACATATATTAGGCACCTACATATATGCAAACCAAAAATTGGCAGAATCCCACTATGTCAAATAAAAATCTAGATTTTAAGAAGATAACCTAAGCCTTTAAGCAAGGGCGATCGCAAGATCTTGATCAACGGGGGAGGGTGAAAGTATTAGCAACAAAAATCTAGCTTTGAGATTCAAAAGAAGACAAATTGAATGCATGCATAATATTCCCATGAAGTCGGCTAAGATGTATTTACTTCCCATGAAAATTGATTATAAAACTCTTTTTAGCAATACAGTACATATTTGTTGTTTGTGTCTCAAAAAAAAAATTTTGTTTTACATCACTATCACAAATTATATTATAATAATCCTTTGTAAAAAATTAACTACTATTTGAAAATCATTTGGCATTGAATTTTTAAAAACAGCTTACGTCGATATAAGATACTAGTAAACTGGATGTACGTATTTGTTAATTATTTAAATAAGCAAAACAATTTCACAATATTCACAAAAAAACATTCAAGTTTTTAGTGAATATTTAAAGATTTTGAATGTTCAAAATTCTATAAAGAAAATTCTATAAAAAAAAATATGATAAAGTTCAAAATTAATTTTTTATTTTCAATAATTTTTTTAGGGAAATTTTTGAATAATTAATTTTTGTTGTTGTTTTTTTTTTGGATATTATAACTTTTACTCTCATATAAAAAAAATCAGTGCATCGTATGATAATTTATTGTAAACAATATTGCAGCACTGAAGGCTTCAGTCTTAAGATATCCGTCGAACTGAACGGACGTGTTTCAGCCAGTCTTTCGGTATCCTTCGTGGTGAACGGACGTGTCAGTCAGTTAAGTTGAGTTAAGTTAAGTTAAGTTAAATTAAGTTAAGTTAAGTTAAAGTTGGAGTTGAAGTTGGAGTTGGAGTTGGAGTTGGACTTGGACTTGGACTTGGACTTGGACTTGGACTTGGACTTGGACTTGGACTTGGACTTGGACTTGGACTTGGACTTGGACTTGGACTTGGACTTGGACTTGGACTTGGACTTGGACTTGGACTTGGACTTGGACTTGGACTTGGACTTGGACTTGGACTTGGACTTGGACTTTGATTTGGACTTGGACTTGGACTTGGACTTGGACTTGGACTTGGACTTGGACTTGGACTTGGACTTGGAGTTGAAGTTGGAGTTGGAGCTGGAATAGGAGTTGGACTTGGACTTGGAATTGGACTTGGACTTGGACTTGGACTTGGACTTGGACTTGGACTTGGACTTGGACTTGGACTTGGACTTGGACTTGGACTTGGACTTGGACTTGGACTTGGACTTGGACTTGGACTTGGACTTGGACTTGGACTTGGACTTGGACTTGGACTTGGACTTGGACTTGGACTTGGACTTTGATTTGGACTTGGACTTGGACTTGGACTTGGACTTTGATTTGGACTTGGACTTGGACTTGGACTTGGACTTGGACTTGGACTTGGACTTGGACTTGGACTTGGACTTGGACTTGGACTTGGACTTGGACTTGGACTTGGACTTGGACTTCGAATTTGACTTGGACCTGGACTTGGACTTGGACTTGGAGTTGAAGTTGGAGTTGGAGTTGGAGCTGGAATAGGAGTTGGACTTGGACTTGGACTTGGACTTGGAATTGGACTTGGACTTGGACTTGGACTTGAACTTGGACTTGGACTTGGACTTGGACTTGGACTTGGACTTGGACTTGGACTTGGACTTGGACTTGGACTTGGACTTGGACTTGGACTTGGACTTGGACTTGGACTTGGACTTGGACTTGGACTTGGACTTGGACTTGGACTTGGACTTGGACTTGGACTTGGACTTGGACTAGAGCTGGGACCTGTACTTGGACTTGGACTTGGATTTGGACTTGGACTTGGACTTGGACTTGGACTTGGACTTGGACTTGGACTTGGACTTGGACTTGGACTTGGACTTGGACTTGGACTTGGACTTGGAATTGGACTTGGACTTGGGCTTGGGCTTGGACTTGGACTTGGACTTGGACTTGGACTTGGACTTGGACTTGGACTTGGACTTGGACTTGGACTTGGACTTGGACTTGGACTTGGACTTGGACTTGGACTTGGACTTGGACTTGGACTTGGACTTGGACTTGGACTTGGACTTGGACTTGGACTTGGACTTGGACTTGGACTTGAACTTGGACTTCGACTTAGAAAGTTGGATAGAAAAACGACGTCTTTTCAAAGTTACTCAAATAAATCATGACGCACATCACTGGGCAGGTCTATTCAAGCCCTATACAGGTATCGAAACTAATTTTATTTTGATTGATTTTTTCAGGAGTTATTTCAAAATTTGCTTAGAAAAACGACGTCTTTTCAAAGTTAATCAAATAAATCATGATGCACATCACTGCAAAGGTCTGTTCAAGCCCTATACAGGTATCGAAACTAATTTTATTTTGATTGATTTTTTCAGGAGATATTTCAAAATTTGCTTTGAAAAATGACGTCTTTTCAAAGTTAATAAAATAAATCATGACGCATATCACTGGAAAGGTCTGTTCAAGCCCTATACAGGTATCGAATCTAATTTTAATTTGATTTATTTATTCAGTTGATATTTAAAAATTTACTCAGAAAAACGACGTCTTTTCAAAGTTAATCAAATAAATCATGACGCACATCACTGGAAAGGTCTTTTCAAGCCCTATACAGGTATCGAAACTAATTTTATTTTGATTGATTTTTTCAGGAGTTATTTCAAAATTATATAAATATAATTTATAAAAATAAATCATGACGCACATCACTGGAAAGGTCTGTTCAAGTCCTATACAGGTATCGAAACTAATTTTATTTTGATTGATTTTTTCAGGAGATATTTAAAAATTTGCTTAGAAAAATGACGTCTTTTCAAAATTAATAAAATAAATCATGACGCACATAACTGGAAAGGTCTGTTCAAGCCCTATACAGGTATCGACTCTAATTTTATTTTGATTGATTTTTTCAGGAGTTATTTCAAAATTTGCTTAGAAAAACGACGTCTTTTCAAAGTTAATCAAATAAATCATGACGTACATCACTGCAAAGGTCTGTTCAAGTCCTATACAGGTATCGAAACTAATTATATTTTGATTGAATTTTTCAGGAGTTATTTAAAAAATTTGCTTAGAAAATCGACGTTTTTCAAAGTTAATAAAATAAATCATGACGCACATCACTGGAAACGTCTGTTAAGTCCTATACAGGTATCGAAACTAATTTTATTTTGATTGATTTTTCCAGGAGATATTTCAAAATTTGCTTAGAAAAACGACGTCTTTTCAAAGTTAATAAAATAAAACATGACGCACATCACTGGAAAGGTCTGTTCAAGCCCTATACAGGTATCGAAACTAATTTTATTTTGATTGATTTTTTCAGGAGTTATTTAAAAATTTGCTTAGAAAAACGACGTCTTTTCAAAGTTAATCAAATAAATCATGACGCACATCACTGGAAAGGTCTGTTCAAGCCCTATACAGGTATCGAAACTAATTTTATTTTGATTGATTTTTTCAGGAGTTATTTCAAAATTTGCTTAGAAAAACGACGTCTTTTCAAAGTTAATCAAATAAATCATGACACACATCACTGGAAAGGTCTGTTCAAGCCCTATACAGGTATCGAAACTTATTTTATTTTGATTGATTTTTTCAGGAGTTATTTCAAAATTTGCTTAGAAAAACGACGTCTTTTCAAAGTTAATCAAATAAATCATGACGCACATCACTGGAAAGGTCTGTTCAAGCCTTATACAGGTGTTGAAACTAATTTTATTTTGATTGATTTTTTCAGAAGATATTTCAAAATTTGCTTAGAAAAATTACGTCTTTTCAAAGTTAATAAAATAAATCATGACGCACATCACTGCAAAGGTCTGTTTAAGTCCTATACAGGTATCGAAACTAATTTCATTTTGATTGATTTTTTCAGGAGATATTTCAAAATTTGCTTAGAAAAACGACGTCTTTTCAAAGTTAATCAAATAAATCATGACACACATCACTGGAAAGGTCTGTTCAAGCCCTATACAGGTATCGAAACTTATTTTATTTTGATTGATTTTTTCTGGAGTTATTTCAAAATTTGCTTAGAAAAACGAAGTCTTTTCAAAGTTAATCAAATAAATCATGACGCATATCACTGCAAAGGTCTGTTCAAGTCCTATACAGGTATCGAAACTAATTTCATTTTGATTGATTTTTTCAGGAGATATTTCAAAATTTGCTTAGAAAAACGACGTCTTTTCAAAGTCTTTCAAATAAATCATGACGCACATCACTGCAAAGGTCTGTTCAAGTCCTATACAGGTATCGAAACTAATTTCATTTTGATTGATTTTTTCAGGAGATATTTCAAAATTTGCTTAGAAAAACGACGTCTTTTCAAAGTTAATCAAATAAATCATGACACACATCACTGGAAAGGTCTGTTCAAGCCCTATACAGGTATCGAAACTAATTTTATTTTGATTGATTTTTTCAGGAGTTATTTCAAAATTTGCTTAGAAAAACGACGTCTTTTCAAAGTTAATCAAATAAATCATGACGCACATCACTGGAAAGGTCTGTTCAAGTCCTATACAGGTATCGAATCTAATTTTAATTTGATTTATTTTTTCAGGAGATATTTCAAAATTTGCTTAGAAAAATTACGTCTTTTCAAAGTCTTCCAGATAAATCATGACGCACATCACTGTAAAGGTCTATTCAAGCCCTATACAGGTATCGAAACTAATTTTATTTTGTTTGATTTTTTCAGGAGATATTTCAAAATTTGCTTAGAAAAACGACGTATTTTCAAAGTTAATCAAATAAATCATGACGCACACCAGTGCAAAGGTCTGTTCAAGTCCTATACAGGTATCGAAACTAATTATATTTTGGTTGAATTTTTCAGGAGTTATTTAAAAAATTTGCTCAGAAAATCGACGTCTTTTTAAAGTTAATCAAATAAATCATGACGCACATAACTGGAAATGTCTGTTCAAGCCCTATACAGGTATCGAAACTAATTTTATTTTGAATGATTTTTTAAGGAGTTATTTCAAAATTTGCTTAGAAAAACGACGTCTTTTCAAAGTCAATCAAATAAATCATGACGTACATCACTGCAAAGGTCTGTTCAAGTCCTATACAGGTATCGAAACTAATTTTATTTTGGTTGAATTTTTCAGGAGTTATTTAAAAAATTTGCTTAGAAAATCGACGTTTTTCAAAGTTAATCAAATAAATCATGACGCACATCACTGCAAAGGTCTATTCAAGTCCTATACAAGTATCGAAACTAATTTTATTTTGATTGATTTTTTCAGGAGATATTTCAAAATTTGTATAGAAAAATTACGTCTTTTCAAAGTTAATCAAATATATCATGACGCACATCACTGCAAAGGTCTGTTCAAGTCCTATACAGGTATTGAAACTAATTTTATTTTGATTGATTTTTTTCAGGAGATATTTCAAAATTTGCTTAGAAAAATGACGTCTTTTCAAAGTTAATCAAATAAATCATGACGCACATCACTGCAAATGTCTGTTCAAGCCCTATACAGGTATCAAATCTAATTTTAATTTGATTTATTTTTTCAGGAGATATTTAAAAATTTGCTTAGAAAAACGACGTCTTTTCAAAGTTAATCAAATAAATCATGACGCACATCACTGGAAAGGTCTGTTCAAGTCCTATACAGGTATCGAAACTAATTTTATTTTGATTGATTTTTTCAGGAGATATTTAAAAATTTGCTTAGAAAAACGACGTCTTTTCAAAGTTAATCAAATAAATCATGACGCACATCACTGGAAAGGTCTGTTCAAGCCCTATACAGGTATCGAAACTTATTTTATTTTGATTGATTTTTTCAGGAGATATTTAAAAATTTGCTTAGAAAAACGACGTCTTTTCAAAGTTAATCAAATAAATCATGACGCATATCACTGCAAAGGTCTGTTCAAGTCCTATACAGGTATCGAAACTAATTTTATTTTGATTGATTTCTTTAGGAGATATTTCAAAATGTGTATAGCAGAACGACGTCTTTTCAAAGTCTTTCAAATAAATCATGACGCACATCACTGGAAAGGTCTATTCAAGCCCTATAGAGTTATTGAAACTAATTTTATTTTGATTGATTTCTTAAGGAGATATTTCAAAATTTGCATAGAAAAACGACGTCTTTTCAAAGTCTTTCAAATAAATCATGACGCACATCACTGGAAAGGTCTATTCAAGCCCTATGCTGAAATCGAAACAAGATTTATTTTGATTGATTTGTTTAAGAGATATTTCAAAATTTGCATTGAAAAACCACGTTTTTTCAAAGTTACTCACATAAAGCATGACTCATATCACTGGAAAGGTCTATTCATGCCCTATGCCAGTGTCAAAACCAATTTTATTTTGATTGATTTCCTTAGGACATAATTAAAAATTTTCATAGAAAAACGACGTAATTTAAAAATCGTTCAAATAAATCATGAAGCACATTCTTTAGATAGGTCTATTCAAAATCTATGCATGCATGGAAACTTATTTTATTTTTATTGATTTTCCTTGGAGATATTTCAAAATTACCATTGAAAATTGAAGATTTTTCAAAACTAATCAAATAAGTCATGACGCATATCATATAAAATGTCTATTCAAGCCCCATGTAGGGGGCTTACAGAAAAATGGTGATGGCAGGAGGCTGAAGGAAGGATGGCAAGCGTTTCAAAGAGAACTGCCCATCATACAAAACATTTAAATCCCCAGGTGGATTAAAAACACACAACACAAAAATGTAGGGAAGTGCATGGCTTCAGCGACGCGGCTGCAAAGTCTTATGGTGCCATGGTGTTCATATGTGTGCTTTACAGCGCAGAAAACATTCATATTCACTTACTTTTTTCGAAAACAAAATTAGGTCAGCTGAAAACGATAGGTCTACCCCGACTTGAACTATGTGCAGCTGCCATACTCGTATCCTTAATCAAATACACAAGAGAAGTACTCAATGTGCCCAACTCAAAAATGCACGCCTGGTCAGATTCGATGATAACTTTGGCATGAATCAGAGCGCAACCCTTCAAATGGACTACATTTTTTAGCAGCAGGGTTGCGGATATACAATGCCTCACAAGCTGCGATACGCTGAAACATATTCCAACTGATCACAGCCACAACCTTCAAATTTAGAAGCCCAAGAGCTATGTTGGCCAGGACCTTCGTTTTTGCGGGAGAAGTGATACTATGAAGTGCACGAGCAGCCATCTAAATTCGACACTGAGGAAGAAAAACGAGCTGTAAAAAAACAATGTACCTTAGCCAACTATGACGCAGCAGATAATGACATCAACAAAAGCATAATCAGATGCTCTAGACTATCGAAAACCATCAAAGTGTCGAGGATTTCAGGATAACTAGATACCGAGGAACTACGATGGGCAGCCTTGTTAGTGCATAACAACGCCGAAGAGCTAAGTGAATATGAGAATAAGGATACAATCCCAAAATCCTTAATTTTACTCAACGCTTTCATCAATGGTGATGGCACTCGTTGAAGGCTGATTGCAGAACACACTACTTCCAAACAGTCAGCAGCACCCGATTATCCGGAAACCCAACTCTCATTTCACTGAACTTGTGATACGAGATGCACACTGTATAACACTACACGGGGCAAATCAACATACTACTGCTTATATCCGTGTGTTTTACTCGATTATAAGCATCAAACAACACGTAAATGATATAAACATAAATGTCCAATATGCTTCACACACAAAAAAAAAAGAATCTACAGCAGCTCATGGAAAGCCTTCCATCACCACGATTAAGAATGACTAGACCATTCACTAACACTCGCGTAGATTGCTCTAAAAAAAAGCTAAAACTTTCAAAGGATATTTTGCAATTTTTATTTGTTTGGCTACAAAAGCCATTCAACTTGAAACAGTTTCCAGCTTGACCACGTAGGTAAGTATTTTTGGCAGTTTTTCGTCGCTTCACGGCACGACGAAGCATTTGTGCTCAAATGTATAGCGATTGTGGAACAAATTTTGTGAGATCTAACCATGATTTAGCCCGAAGGCTAGAACAAGCTAGGCATAATTGGAATGAAATTGCTGGTATTCTTGCCAAATCAGGAACCAACTGGAATTTCATTTCCCCTGCTTCTCCCCATTTTGGTGGTGTATGGGAAGCTTGGGTGAAATCTGTAAAAGATCACCTAAAAAGAATCATAAGAGATGAGAAGTTAACCTTCGAGGCGCTCTACACGCTTCCTCCGCAAATCGAGGCATGCTTGAACTCTAGACCTCAAAGACTCCAGGACACTTCCTTATTGGTGCACCTCTTCTATCCATACCCCAAAGAAGCATATCTCCTTCAGAACCTGTGAATTATCTGGACAGATGGACAAGAACTCAAGTATACGTCGATTCCTGTTGGCGTAAGTGTAACAGGAAATACCTTTCAAGATTACACAATGGCCTAAATGGACGAGAAAAGAAGCCGACCCTGAAATAAGTGGACTTGTCTTGGTCAAAGACGAAAGGCTTCCACCAAACCAATGGATATTAGCCAGAATCACCGAAACACATCGCGGAACCGATGAACTAATTCGCGACGTAACCCTCATAACGAAAACTGGTACCATAAACCGACCTATAACAAATCTATGCTATCTCCCGACTAACAAATAAATTTCATCGGTTTTGGAACAGTTTCTTGTTGTTTTTTTTTGGTTAAAAAAATTTTTTAGTGAATGTTTCTTGCAGATCCTATAAATTATTGATTATAAACAAGTCTGTAAAAGTAAATTAACCCCAAGCCAACATCATTTTTTGTTCTCAAGATGTTTGTGAAAAACCACTTTTTTCAAAAATGTTTAACAACATTTTCTTATTAAAAACAAAAAACTATTAGTTGATATGTTTTTATAATCTCACCAATTCTTTAATACGTTAATATGCGTAACATAAAATCAAGTCGCTAGCATGATTTGTTCTTGAGATATACGAGCCTAAAGAATCTTAACAAGGGTTTTTTGAAATTGATATACTCGTAGCAAAAAAACCGCATTGAATTTTTTTAAAGTCCTTTTTGCACATATTGAAATTTCTATCTACAAAATAAAATGTATTTCAAGTTGATATCTTCATTCGTTATTGAGATATGGTGAACGAAAAAAAGTGAAGGAACGTACAAACGTACGAACGTTCGCACAGACACAGAAATCTCTCTAAAAATCATGGATTCCGATTCTAGGAAGCTTGCTCCAAACGTGAAGACAAGTCAAAACTTTCGATTCGACAAATCGGACCAATTACAATAACTTCCAAATGAAAGTTAACAACATAAAGGAAAATAAATAAAAAAATTAAATAAATTCAAATCAATAAAAATAAATTAATATTGCAATAAAAAAATTAAAAATATACCAACCAAATCCACCTGCGCTATATGCAGGAGAAGCAGCAACCCAGCATCAGGAACTAACCAAATATTACACACATCACTTCACAATACACTTAAGATTATGCACTTGTAATTGATAATTGTAATCACTTTCACTCTTCGCATAAATAAATTGAATTAAATAAAAATAAATCAAATAAAAGAATCAGTAACCGCACTACTGATTAGACAATAAGGGTATTCATGCAACGTCGTAAGTTTACAAATTGTGTAAAATGATATTTTTACACAAAGTTTGCATGAACGACCTTTTTAAAACATTTGATTAAATGCTAGGTAATTCAATCAGAGTAAAAGTCACAATGACGTTTGGATGAGTTTAATCAGTTTGTTAAATTTTACGCAACAAAATCCTTTGACAAGTTTAACCAAATTGTGTAAATCATTTCCCATACAAAACTTGACAGTTCATTACCCAAAAGACAAAACTTATCTAGGGTTTTACGAAGTTGCATGAATACCCTTAATATATTTAATTTTTATTTTCACATCCCGAACGACAATTTCATTTAAAAACGAACACGAACCTTACACTTTTTTTTTGAACCGAATAAAAAAATCACCCACCGACGGGACGCACGCACGACCGCCATCAATGATATTCAGAATATTTATAAATTTTAACATGATTATGATCGTTAAGAACTAGACCACGGCGAATTCATCGACCGGCAAGTTGTTGCAAATGCAAAAGCAACCAACACCAACAAAATCATTGCATTAACTTGCTCAATGGGTTAACTGTTTTGGATGGAATTTCTGAAAAAGAAACGAAACATCAATGGTGTTGATGATGTATAAGCGTATTTAGTTGTACCTTTTGCCCTTGTATTTGTTTTCTTGTTTTCTTATGTATGTTCTTTTTTTTACATGCACCTAAGAAAGCAAAGACAATTTTTAAAAGTGCCGTTAGGACACTATTTGAATGGAGCCAATCACCAGGGCCGGCTCAAATATACATAGGGCCTTGAGGGCCTTGCGAACATCGTTCACCGGGGTGGAGAATGTTGGCGACTTATAATTATTTATTTTAATTACTTGTTATTTGAATTAAATCCATATAAAATTAAAGCAAAATTAATGTTAATTACTATATTGTGAACTAACCCCATAAAAATAACGAATAGCTTTGCACTTTCTGGCAGATAAAACATAGCCATGTAAATTATGTGAACTACATCTTTTTAACCTTGCTAAAATTAAAAGCTCATTGTTTTGAGAAATTTCCAAAGCAAGACACGTAATAAAATCAAATTTATTGAAACACAACAGTTTTATTTTAATGAGTTTTATTTTAAAAATACAAAACGACAGAAAACAAGCTAAATACAAATATTCGAATATCACTTTGTATATCATCAGTAGCTTTTTATTTTTATTTTTGGAAAGCTCTGGGAAATTTCAATAACATCTTTTTTCTATTTTTACCTTCTTGAAGGCTTTGTTTCAGAAATATCGCCATCCAAGGACATTAGGGTGGGCAGAGAATCAATAAAATCTGGTAAAGTCGCTTTGGATGCAAATATTTTACCAACCAGACCTTAAAAATAAATTATTTTCTATCATTTTTGAAAAGGTGGCTTAATTTTCTACTCAGCACTGGAAACCACATTAAATAGGAAAAAAGTCATTCAAAGACACTAGGGTAAATAGTTAGGTGCAGTAATATCAGTTTGGATACAAATATTAAAAAATTAACTACTATTTGAAAATCATTTGTTATTGAATTTTTAAAAAACAGCTAAGAAAAAGACACTAGTAAACTAGATTTATTTGTTAATTATTTAAATAAGCAATACCAAAAAAAACATTCAAGTTTTTGGTAAATATTTAAAGATTTTGAAAGTTCGAAATTCTATAAAGAAAATTCTATAAAAAGAAATATGAAAAAGTTCACAATTAATTTTTTATTTTCAATCATTTTTTTTAGGGAATTTGTTGAATAATTAATTTTTGTTGTTGTTTTTTTGGATATTATAATTTTTACTCTCGTATAAAAAAAAATCAGAGCATCGTATGATATTTTATTGTAAACAATATTGCAGCACTGAACAGGCTTCAGTGTTAAGATATCCGTCGAACTGAATAGACGTGTTTCAGTCAGTCTTTCGGTATCCTTCGTGGTGAACGGACGTGTCAGTCAGTTAAGTTAAGTTGAGTTAAGTTAAGTTAAGTTAAGTTAAGTTAAAGTTGGAGTTGGAGTTGGACTTGGACTTGGACTTGGACTTGGACTTGGACTTGGACTTGGACTTGGACTTGGACTTGGACTTGGACTTGGACTTGGACTTGGACTTGGACTTGGACTTGGACTTGGACTTGGACTTGGACTTGGACTTGGACTTGGACTTGGACTTGGACTTGGACTTGGACTTGGACTTGGACTTGGACTTGGACTTGGAGTTGGACTTTAACTTGGACTTGGACATGGACTTGGACTTGGACTTGGACTTGGACTTGGACTTGGACTTGGACTTGGACTTGGACTTTGACTTGGACTTGGACTTGGACTTGGACTTGGACTTGGATTTGTACTTGGACTTGGACTTGGGCTTGGACTTGGACTTGGACTTGGACTTGGACTTGGACTTGGACTTGGACTTGGACTTGGACTTGGACTTGGACTTGGACTTATACTTGGACTTGGACTTGGACTTGGACTTGGACTTGGACTTGGACTTGGACTTGGACTTGGACTTGGACTTGGACTTGGACTTGGACTTGGACTTGGACTTGCACTTTGACTTGGACTTGGACTTGCATTTGCACTTGCACTTGCACTTGCACTTACACATGCACTTGCACTTCGACTTCGACTTAGAAAGTTGGATAGAAAAACGATGTCTTTTCAAAGTTACTCAAATAAATCATGACGCATATCACTAGGCAGGTCTATTCAAGCCCTATACAAGTATAAAAACTAATTTTAATGTGATTGATTTTTGCAGGAGATATTTAGAAATTGGCATAAAAAAAGACGTCTTTTTCAAGCTAAACAAATAAATCATGGCGCACATCACTGGAAAGGTCTGTTCAAGCCCTATACAGGTATCGAAACTAGTTTTATTTTGATTGATTTTTTCAGGAGTTATTTCAAAATTATATAAATATAATTTATAAAAATAAATCATGACGCACATCACTGCAAAGGTCTGTTCAAGTCCTATACAGGTATCGAAACTAATTTTATTTTGATTGATTTTTTCAGGAGATATTTCAAAATTTGCTTTGAAAAATGACGTCTTTTCAAAGTTAATCAAATAAATCATGACGTACATCACTATAAAGGTCTGTTCAAGCCCTATACAGGTATCGAAACTAATTTTATTTTGATTGATTTTTTCAGAAGTTATTTCAAAATTTGCTTAGAAAAACGACGTCTTTTCAAAGTTAATCAAATAAATCATGACGCACATCACTGGAAAGGTCTGTTCAAGCCCTATACAGGTATCGAAACTAATTTTATTTTGATTGATTTTTTTAGGAGTTATTTCAAAATTTGCTTAGAAAAACGACGTCTTTTCAAAGTTAATCAAATAAATCATGACGCACATCACTGGAAAGGTCTGTTCAAGCCCTATACAGGTATCGAAACTAGTTTTATTTTGATTGATTTTTTCAGGAGTTATTTCAAAATTTGCTTAGAAAAACGACGTCTTTTCAAAGTTAATCAAATAAATCATGACGCACATCACTGCAAAGGTCTGTTCAAGTCCTATACAGGTATCGAAACTAATTACATTTTGATTGAATTTTTCAGGAGTTATTTAAAAAATTTGCTTAGAAAAACGACGTCTTTTCAAAGTTAATCAAATAAATCATGACGCACATCACTGCAAAGGTCAGTTCAAGTCCTATACAGGTATCAAAACTAATTATATTTTGATTGAGTTTTTCAGGAGTTATTTAAAAATTTGCTTAGAAAAACGACGTCTTTTCAAAGTTCAACAAATAAATCATGACGCACATCACTGGAAAGGTCTGTTCAAGTCCTATACAGGTATCGAAACTAATTTTATTTTCATTGATTTTTTCAGGAGTTATTTCAAAATCTACTTAGAAAAACGACGTCTTTTCAAAGTTAATAAAATAAATCATGACGCACATCACTGGAAAGGTCTGTTCAAGCCCTATACAGGTATCGAAACTAGTTTTATTTTGATTGATTTTTTCAGGAGTTATTTCAAAATTTGCCTTGAAAAATGACGTCTTTTCAAAGTTAATAAAATAAATCATGACGCACATCACTGGAAAGATCTGTTCAAGCCCTATACAGGTATCGAAACTAATTTTATTTTGATTGATTTTTTCAGGAGTTATTTCAAAATTTGCTTAGAAAAATGACGTCTTTTCAAAGTTAATCAAATAAATCATGACGCACATCACTGCAAAGTCTGTTCAAGTCTCATACAGGTATCGAAACTAATTTTATTTTGATTGATTTTTTCAGGAGTTATTTCAAAATTTGCTTAGAAAAACGACGTCTTTTCAAAGTTAATCAAATAAATCATGACGCATATCACTGGAAAGGTCTGTTCAAGTCCTATGCAGGTATCGAATCTTATTTTAATTTGATTTATTTTTTCAGGAAATATTTAAAAATTTGCTTAGAAAAACGACGTCTCTTCAAAGTTAATAAAATAAATCATGACGCACATCACTGGAAAGGTCTGTTCAAGTCCTATACAGGTATCGAAACTATTTATATTTTGATTGAATTTTTCAGGAGTTATTTGAAAAATTTGATAAGAAAAACGACGTTTTTCAAAGTTAATCAAATAAATCATGACGCACATCACTGCAAAGGTCTGTTCAAGTCCTACACAGGTATCGAAACTAATTTTATTTTGATTGATTTTTTCAGGAAATATTTCAAAATTTGCTTAGAAAAATGACGTCTTTTCAAAGTTAATCAAATAAATCATGACGCACATCACTGCAAAGGTCTGTTCAAGCCCTATACAGGTATCGAAACTAATTTTATTTTGATTGATTTTTTCAGGAGTTATTTCAAAATTTGCCTAGAAAAATGACGTCTTTTCAAAGTTAATCAAATAAATCATGACGCACATCACTGCAAAGTCTGTTCAAGTCCCATACAGGTATCGAAACTAATTTTATTTTGATTGATTTTTTCAGGAGATATTTCAAAATTTGCTTAGAAAAACGACGTCTTTTCAAAGTTAATAAAATAAATCATGACGCACATCACTGGAAAAGTCTGTTCAAGTCCTATACAGGTATCGAAACTAATTTTATTTTGATTGATTTTTTCAGGAAATATTTCAAAATTTGCTTAGAAAAATGAAGTCTTTTCAAAGTTAATAAAATAAATCATGACGCACATCGCTGCAAATGTCTGTTCAAGTCCTGTACAGGTATCGAATTTAATTTTAATTTGATTTCTTTTTTCAGGAGGTATTTAAAAATTTGCTTAGAAAAACGACGTCTTTTCCAAGTTAAACAAATAAATCATGACGCACATCACTGGAAAAGTCTATTCAAGCCCTATACAGGTATTAAAACTAATTTTAATTTGATTGATTTTTTCAGGAGATATTTAAAAATTTGCTTAGAAAAATGACGTCTTTTCCAAGTTAAACAAATAAATCATGACGCACATCACTGGAAAGGCCAATTCAAGCCCTATCCAGGTATCAACATTAATTTAATTTTGAATGATGATTTTGGGAGATATTTCAAAATTTCCATAGAACCATTTTATTTTAATTTTTAAATGGTATCATTTTAATTGTATATTAAGTCATACAAATTATGAGACAAAAATGAAAAAAAGCGTGAAGTGCCATGTTTAAATCAGCTAAAACAACTTCATTGATAGTTTGAGGTGAAAAAAGAATGCCATCTTAGTTTTTGATAGAAAAAAGAAATTAAAATGATTGCAGACGTTTAAAAGAAAAAAATTATTTACCTATATATGTAAGTACGAAATTCTTAAAACATTTTAAAGGCCAGATTTTGAAATGGAATTTCAACGTTGAAGTTATAATTTTTCTTAAAACTAATATTCAATTTTTTAGCGAAAATTTTTTATGAAATAAAATTTTAGTCAATATTTTAAAAAAAAATTGTAAATTCTGTTCAATTTCAATTTTGTGTAGACAAGCAAAAAAAAAAAAAAAAAATCTTTGCTTAAACAAAAACTGTTAGGTACCCACTTTCTCTCTTAAAAAAAAAAACGAAAAAAGGTGTCAATTATGAATGGTACTTTGTTTTCCTCGTAAAAATAACAAAATAAACAAGAAATGGCAAAAAAATACAATTAGTGTTTTTTTTTTTTAATTCTCAAAAATAGAAAATTTTCCATCTGTTTCCAGCTATGAGCTATGAAAACCCAAAATAAAACCTAAAATATTATGATTAATAATTTTTTTGTAAGAAATAAGTATTTTGCATTATTTTAAGCCAGTTATTCAGTTATGGTAAACCTAGGACTTTTATCATAAGATTATAATAAAATTTTGGAAAACGATCAGATATCCTATAGAAATATCGGAAACTGTCTTCAAATAATTCCTGCATAGATGTAGTGAAAAGAAGCAACATTGCTACAGAAATTAAAAATCTCAAAACAAATACCCAAGATTTGAATATCAAAATTAAAATTGTAAACGAAATATAATCTACATACATACATACTGTAAGTAGTATGCATAAATCTATTAACATACCTACCTCAAGCTAATATGCAAAAACAATAAAGTCATCGAAAACAATTGTATTATTGTTACCATTGTCCTAACAACAGATTCATTAGTCTCACTTTCTCCCATTAATGTTGCGAAAATCTAAATAATACAACCCTCTCTTTCTTCTCATTCATTCTGCTTTTAAATTTTCCTTCTGTCTCAATTCTCAAATATCAAAGGCTGTCGTCGGCCTATGAAAATTAAAAAAATTGGCTCCTGATAGTACTATAGATTCTATATACTCGTACAATGATACTCGTATGATAGAAATTTTTCGTATGATAGAAATCAGCGCATTGTATGATAATTTATTGTGAACAATATGGCAGCACTTCAGTCTTAAGATATCCGTCGAACTGAACGGACGTGTTTTAGGTAGTCTTATGATATCCTTTGTGCTGAACGGACGTGTTAAGTTAAGTTAAGTTAAGTTAAGTTAAGTTAAGTTAAGTTAAGTTAAGTTAAGTTAAGTTAAGTTAAGTTAAGTTAAGTTAAGTTAAGTTAAGTTAAGTTAAGTTAAGTTAAGTTAAGTTAAGTTAAGTTAAGTTAAGTTAAGTTAAGTTAAGTTAAGTTAAGTTAAGTTAAGTTAAGTTAAGTTAAGTTAAGTTAAGTTATGTTAAGTCAAGTTAAGTTAAGTTAAGTTAAGTTATGTTAAGTTAAGTTAAGTTAAGTTAAGTTAAGTTAAGTCAAGTTAAGTTAAGTTAAGTTAAGTTAAGTTAAGTTAAGTTAAGTTAAGTTAAGTTAAGTTAAGTTAAGTTAAGTTAAGTTAAGTTAAGTTAAGTTAAGTTAAGTTAAGTTAAGTTAAGTTAAGTTAAGTTAAGTTAAGTTAAGTTAAGTTAAGTTAAGTTAAGTTAAGTTAAGTTAAGTTCAGTTCAGTTAAGTTCAGTTGGACTTGGACTTGGACTTGGGCTTGGACTTGGACTTGGACTTGGACTTGGACTTGGACTTGGACTTTGACATGGACTTGGACTTGGACTTGGACTTGGACTTGGACTTTGACTTGGACTTGGACTTGGACTTGGACTTGGACTTGGACTTGGACTTGGACTTGGACTTGGACTTGGACTTGGACTTGGACTTGGACTTGGACTTGGACTTGGACTTGGACTTGGACTTGGACTTGGACTTGGACTTGGACTTGGACTTGGACTTGGACTTGGACTTGAGCTTGGACTTGGACTTGGACATGGACTTGGACTTGGACTTGGACTTGGACTTGGACTTGGACTTGGACTTGGACTTGCACTTCGACTTCGACTTAGAAAGTTGGATAGGAAAACGATGTCTTTTCAAAGTTACTCAAATAAATCATGACGCATATCACTGGAAAAGTCTATTCAAGCCCTATACAGGTATTGAAACTTATTTTATTTTTATTTATTTTTTCAGGAGATATTTGCAAATTTGCATAGAAAAACGACGTCTTTTCCAAGTTTAACAAATAAATCATGACGCACATCACTGGAAAGGTCTGTTCAAGCCCTATACAGGTATCGAATTTAATATTAATTTGACTTATTTTTTCAGGAGTTTTTTCAAAATTTGCTTAGAAAAACGACGTCTTTTCAAAGTTAATCAAATAAATCATGACGTACATCACTGGAAAGGTCTGTTCAAGTCCTATACAGGTATCGAAACTAATTTTATTTTGATTGATTTTTTCAGGAGATATTTCAAAATTTGCTTAGAAAAACTACGTCTTTTCAAAGTTAATCAAATAAATCATGACGCACATCACTGCAAAGGTCTGTTCAAGTCCTATACAGGTATCGAAACTAATTTTATTTTGATTGATTTTTTCAGAAGTTATTTCAAAATTTGCTTAGAAAAACGACGTCTTTTCAAAGTTAATCAAATAAATCATGACGCACATCACTGGAAAGGTCTGTTCAAGCCCTATACAGGTATCGAAACTAATTTTATTTTGATTGATTTTTTCAGGAGTTATTTCAAAATTTGCTTAGAAAAACGACGTCTTTTCAAAGCTAATCAAATAAATCATGACGCACATCACTGCAAAGGTCTGTTCAAGTCCTATACAGGTATCGAAACTAATTTTATTTTGATTGATTTTTTCAGGAGATATTTCAAAATTTGCTTAGAAAAATGACGTCTTTTCAAAGTTAATCAAATAAATCATGACGTACATCACTATAAAGGTCTGTTCAAGCCCTATACAGGTATCGAAACTAATTTTATTTTGATTGATTTTTTCAGAAGTTATTTCAAAATTTGCTTAGAAAAACGACGTCTTTTCAAAGTTAATCAAATAAATCATGACGCACATCACTGGAAAGGTCTGTTCAAGCCCTATACAGGTATCGAAACTAATTTTATTTTGATTGATTTTTTCAGGAGTTATTTCAAAATTTGCTTAGAAAAACGACGTCTTTTCAAAGCTAATCAAATAAATCATGACGCACATCACTGCAAAGGTCTGTTCAAGTCCTATACAGGTATCGAAACTAATTTTATTTTGATTGATTTTTTCAGGAGATATTTCAAAATTTGCTTAGAAAAATGACGTCTTTTCAAAGTTAATCAAATAAATCATGACGTACATCACTATAAAGGTCTGTTCAAGCCCTATACAGATATCGAAACTAATTATATTTTGATTGAATTTTTAAGGAGTTATTTCAAAATTTGCTTAGAAAAACGAAGTTTTTCAAAGTTAATCAAATAAATCATGACGTACATCGCTGCAAAGGTCCGTTCAAGTCCTATACAGGTATCGAAACTAATTTTATTTTATTTGATTTTTTCCAAAGTTACTTCAAAATTTGCTAAAAACTACGTCTTTTCAAAGTTAATCAAATAAATCATGACGTACATCACTGCAAAGGTCTGTTCAAGTCCTATACAGGTATCGAAACTAATTTTATTTTTTTTGATTTTTTCAGGAGTTACTTCAAAATTTGCTTAGAAAAACGACGTCTTTTCAAAGTTAATCAAATAAATCATCACGCACATCACTGCAAAGGTCTGTTCAAGTCCTATACAGGTATCGAAACTAATTTTATTTTGATTGATTTTTGGAGGAGATATTTCAAAATTTGCTTTGAAAAATGACGTCTTTTCAAAGTTAATAAAATAAATCATGACGCACATCACTGCAAAGGTCTGTTCAAGTCCTATACAGGTATCGAATCTAATTTTATTTTGATTGATTTTTTCAGGAGTTATTTAAAAAATTTGCTTAGAAAAACGACGTTTTTCAAAGTTAATCAAATAAATCATGACGTACATCGCTGCAAAGGTCTGTTCAAGTCCTATACAGGTATCGAAACTAATTACATTTTGATTGAATTTTTCAGGAGTTATTTAAAAAATTTGCTTAGAAAAACGACGTCTTTTCAAAGTTAATCAAATAAATCATGACGCACATCACTACAAAGGTCAGTTCAAGTCCTATACAGGTATCGAAACTAATTATATTTTGATTGAGTTTTTCAGGAGTTATTTAAAAAATTTGCTTAGAAAAACGACGTTTTTCAAAGTTAATCAAATAAATCATGACGCACATCACTGCAAAGGTCTGTTCAAGTCCTATACAGGTATCGAAACTAATTTTATTTTGATTGATTTTTTCAGGAGATATTTCAAAGTTTGCTTAGAAAAACGACGTCTTTTCAAAGTTAATCAAATAAATCATCACGCACATCACTGCAAAGGTCTGTTCAAGTCCTATACAGGTATCGAAACTAATTTTATTTTGATTGATTTTTTCAGGAGATATTTCAAAATTTGCTCAGAAAAACGACGTCTTTTCAAAGTTAATCAAATAAATCATCACGCACATCACTGGAAAGGTCTGTTCAAGTCCTATACAGGTATCGAAACTAATTTTATTTTGATTGATTTTTTCAGGAGATATTTCAAAATTTGCTTAGAAAAACTACGTCTTTTCAAAGTTTATCAAATAAATCATGACGCACATCACTGCAAAGGTCTGTTCAAGTCCTATACAGGTATCGAAACTAATTTTATTTTGATTGATTTTTTCAGGAGATATTTCAAAATTTGCTTTGAAAAATGACGTCTTTTCAAAGTTATCAAATAAATCATGACGTACATCACTGCAAAGGTCTGTTCAAGCCCTATACAGGTATCGAAACTTATCTTATTTTGATTGATTTTTTCAGGAGTTATTTCAAAATTTGCTTAGAAAAACGACGTCTTTTCAAAGTTAATGAAATAAATCATGACGTACATCACTGCAAAGGTCTGTTCAAGTCCTACACAGGTATCGAAACTAATTTTATTTTGATTGATTTTTTCAGGAGTTATTTCAAAATTTGCTTAGAAAAACGACGTCTTTTCAAAGTTAATCAAATAAATCATGACGCACATCACTGCAAAGGTCTGTTCAAGTCCTATACAGGTATCGAAACTAATTTTATTTTGATTGATTTTTTCAGGAGATATTTAAAAATTTGCTCAGAAAAATGACGTCTTTTCAATGTTAATCAAATAAATCATGACGTACATCACTGCAAAGGTCTGTTCAAGCCCTATACAGGTATCGAAACTAATTTTATTTTGTTTGATTTTTTCAGGAGTTACTTCAAAATTTGCTTAGAAAAACGACGTCTTTTCAAAGTTAATCAAATAAATCATGACGCACATCACTGGAAAGGTCTGTTCAAGCCCTATACAGGTATTGAAACTAATTTTATTTTGATTGATTTTTTCAGGAGATATTTCAAAATTTGCTTAGAAAAATGACGTCTTTTCAAAGTCTTTCAAATAAATCATGACGCACATCACTGGAAAGGTCTATTCAAGCCCTATAGTTTGATCGAAACTTATTTTATTTTGATTGATTTCTTTAGGAGATATTTGAAAATTTGCATATAAAAATGACATCTTTTCAAAATCTTTCAAATAAATCATGAGCACATCACTGGAAAGGTCTATTCAAGCCCTATGCTGATATCGAAACTAATTTTATTTTGATTGATTTTTTCAGGAGATATTTCAAAATTTGCTTTGAAAAATGACGTCTTTTCAAAGTTAATCAAATAAATCATGACGCACATCACTGGAAAGGTCTGTTCAATCCCTATAAAGGTATCGAAACTAATTTTAATTTGATTGATTTTTGCAGGAGATATTTCAAAATTTGTTTAGAAAAACGACGTCTTTTCAAAGTCTTTCAAATAAATCAAGACGCACATCACTGGAAAGGTCTATTCAAGGACTATGCTGATATCGAAACTAATTTTATTTTGATTGATTTTTTCAGGAGTTGTTTCAATATTTGTTTAGAAAAACGACGTCTTTTCAAAGTTAATCAAATAAGTCATAATGCAGAATTTTAAAAACGAAATCATTTACATGGGCTGGTAGTGAAAATATATCTACCCAAAGGCATTTTCAGGCTGAATACAAATTATCGAATTTCACTTTGGATGCTTATATTTCGAAAACCATATATCATAGAAGGTTTTTATTTTAAGTTTTGCAAAGCTCTGCGAAATTTGAATGCTACATTTTTTATTTTAACCATTTTCAAGGCTTTGTTTTTGAAATACCGTCATCCAAAGACATTAAGGTAGGTATTTGGGGCAGAAAATCAATAAAAATCAGTTTGGAGCGAATATTTCCTCAACCATACGATACAAAAAATTTGGCTTCGATGTATTGATTGGGTTTAAATAGACCTTGACCTAGACGCCGTGCGCTGTTTGGCGGGAACCTTTTTGAAGGATTGGAACTAATTGCATACACCCTGAGGATGAAGTTTAGATTGGAAATTATCACAGTTATCCTATCTTGTGGCTGTGGCTTTACATAATTACTGTGCCTTTTTTATAAAATTTAACAAAATCACGCTTTGTGTAGTTTTATTCATTCATTTTGAACTGAAAGAAACAGTTATTTCAATAAAGTCCATATTCCAAAAGAAGAATATTATTTTCCAATTTTCTTTTGAATCAAAAATTACAAAAGATGTATTTAAACCCACTCATAAAACATTTTGGTGAAATTCTTTAAACTACTAAACCGATTTCGATAAATTTTTCTATGTCAGTAGCCGAAACGTTATTCAATGCGAAATACTCATTAAGAAGCCCCACTAACATTTGCATTGATGTGCAAATTACACAATTCCAACCATATTACATTCGTACTGGTCACAATTATAACTTCCTTTTTTTAAAGCCGGTTAAAAATCGAGCCATCTCTGCAGTGACATAATATGGCTTGTAAAATGTACTTTCAAAGGGTGGCTTATATTATTTTTTGCCCAGGGCGGCGAAAAAGCTGGATAGGTCCAGACCAGCGTTACCACTTCGAGAAAAAAAGTCGAAGTAGATTTGAAGAAAAAAAAGGAAGTAGATTGACAAAAATCGAAGTACATTTCAAAATGAACTTTTTGTACAAACCTACTCGTATATTTAAAAAAAAATTAAATTAAACAAAAATAACTTAAAACAAAAACTAAAGAAATTCTTTCAGAATTCGACTTTCCATATTTATTTCACGTTAAAAAAAAACATACCTAATTTCTTGCATCATGGTTTTATAATTTTTTTTAGTTTTATTTTGCTAAGGTACTCGTACCTACTTTACCTATTCTTTTTCTTTTACTTTTTTATAAAAAAGAATAATAACAAACAAACAAGATTTGCTTGACTTGTTGTAGGTACACCGTCGTGGAATCTCCATTTCTTTTTTTTTTTGCAGTTTGGCATTAAGAAATTTTTAAGATAAAAGAGAGTAATTTGAATTAATTGATTTTTATTTAAAAAGACACAGGGATCTTTTACAGAGGGTCATAGATATTTAAATAAACATGTTATGTTTGTATAGGTAGGTAGATAGGTACGTAAAAATTAACCTTTCTATTTTTTTGTTTTTGAAAACGGCTAGGTAACAAAAAATAAAGGTATTTTTAAGGAAAATTGACGTTCTAGCATGTTTTAAGAAAAAAAGTGAATAAAAAGTTAAAATAAGCTAAGAAAACAATTATTTATGTTGGGAGGTACTTGTAGATACCTACGCCAGAAGAATGTTCATCAACAAAAATGGTGGCTTTTCAGACAAAAGAAATTAAATAAAAAATCTTTTTATAGCGCAGAACCATATTTGAGAAGATGATGTTATTGTAAGGGGAGAAACTAGATACTTTAGCAGTATTGCGTGACGTGATGACGAGAAACGCTCTATTGTCTATACCCGCTCATGCTATAAGTGTTTTAAAGTCGCTTGATATAAACGACGAGATCTCGTCACGTTCACGTACCGTTTCCTCGTCGTCGTTGCATTGTCAATAAGGGAGATTACATGGATAAACATATCGTTCAAGATTGTTGACAACCACCGATGTTAGATCATTTAAACGCAAAGGAAACCATGTTGTCAACCTGTGTTGCATGGTTTTCAAAATATCTTCAAAACTTGTTGCGATTCCATCAAGCAATGTTGTCAACAAAGTTGATAATATAAATTCCCCTAATATAGGGCTTCAGCTTCAGTCTTAGGATATCCGTCGAACTGAACAGACGTGTTTCATCCAGTCTTATGATATCCTTCGTGCCGAACGGACGTGTCAGTGCCGGTGTTTACTTAAGTTTAGTTGAAGTTGGAGTTGGAGTTGGAGTTGGAGTTGGAGTTGGAATTGGAGTTGGAGTTGGAGTTGGAGTTGGACTTGGACTTGGACTTGGACTTGAACTTGGACTTGGACTTGGACTTGGACTTGGACTTGGACTTGGACTTGGACTTGGACTTGGACTTGGACTTGGACTTGGACTTGGACTTGGACTTGGACTTGGACTTGGACTTGGACTTGGACTTGGACTTGGACTTGGACTTGGACTTGGACTTGGACTTGGACTTGGACTTGGACATGGACTTGCAATTGGACTTGGACTTGGACTTGGACTTGGACCTGGACTTGGACTTGGACTTGGACTTGGACTTGGACTTGGACTTGGACTTGGACTTGGACTTGGACTTGGACTTGGACTTGGACTTGGACTTGGACTTGGACTTGGACTTGGACTTGGACTTGGACTTGGACTTGGACTTGGACTTGGACTCGGACTCGGACTCGGACTCGGACTCAGACTTGGACTTGGACTTGGACTTGGACTTGGACTTGGACTTGGACTTGGACTTGGACTTGGACTTGGACTTGGACTTGGACTTGGACTTGGACTTGGACTTGGACTTGGACTTGGACTTGGACTTGGACTTGGACTTGGACTTGGACTTGGACTTGGACTTGGACTTGGACTTGGACTTGGACTTGGACTTGGACTTGGACTTGGACTTGGACTTGGACTTGGACTTGGACTTGGACTTGGACTTGGACTTGGACTTGGACTTGGACTTGGACTTGGACTTGGACTTGGACTTGGACTTGAACTTGGACTTGGACTTGGACCTGTACTTGGACTTGGACTTGGACTTGGGCTTGGACTTGGACTTGGACTTGGACTTGGACTTGGACTTGGATTTGGACTTGGACTTGGACTTGGACTTGGACTTGGACTTGGACTTGGACTTGGACTTGGACTTGGACTTGGACTTGGACTTGGACTTGGACTTGGACTTGGACTTGGACTTGGACTTGGACTTGGACTTGGACTTGGACTTGGACTTGGACTTGGACTTGGACTTGGACTTGGACTTGGACTTGGACTTGCACATGCACATGCACTTGCACTTCGACTTAGACTTAGAAAGCTGGATAGAAAAACGATGTCTTTTCAAAGTAACTCAAATAAATCATGACGCATATCACTGGGCAGGTCTGTTCAAGCCCTATACAGGTATCGAAACTAATTTTATTTTGATTGATTTTTTCAGGAGATATTTCAAAATTTGCTTAGAAAAACGATCTTTTCAAAGTTAATAAAATAAATCATGACACACATCACTGGAAAGGTCTGTTCAAGTCCTATACAGGTATCGAAACTAATTTTATTTTGATTGATTTTTTCAGGAGATATTTTAAAATTTGCTTTGAAAATGACGTCTTTTCAAAGTTATTAAAATAAATCATGACGCACATCACTGGAAAAGTCTGTTCAAGCCCTATACAGGTATCGAAACTAATTTTATTTTGATTGATTTTTTCAGGAGTTATTTCAAAATTTGCTTAGAAAAACGACGTCTTTTCAAAGTTAATCAAATAAATCATGACGCCCATCACTGCAAAGGTCTGTTCAAGTCCTATACAGGTATCGAAACTAATTTTATTTTGATTGATTTTTTCAGGAGATATTTTAAAATTTGCTTTGAAAAATGACGTCTTTTCAAAGTTATTAAAATAAATCATGACGCACATCACTGGAAAAGTCTGTTCAAGCCCTATACAGGTATCGAAACTAATTTTATTTTGATTGATTTTTTCAGGAGTTATTTCAAAATTTGCTTAGAAAAACGACGTCTTTTCAAAGTTAATCAAATAAATCATGACGCACATCACTGCAAAGATCTGTTCAAGTCTTATACAGGCATCAAAACTGATTTTATTTTGATTGATTTTTGTAGAAGATATTTCAAAATTTGTTTTGAAAAACGACGTTTTTTAAAGTTCATCAAATAAATCATGATGCACATCACTGGAAAGGTCTGTTCAAGCCCTATACAGGTATCGCAACTAATTTTATTTTGATTGATTTTTTCAGGAGTTATTTCAAAATTTGTTTAGAAAAACTACGTCTTTTCAAAGTTAATCAAATAAATCATGACGCACATCACTGCAAAGGTCTGTTCAAGTCCTATACAGGTATCGAAACTAATTTAATTTTGATTGATTTTTTCAGGAGATATTTCAAAATTTGCTTAGAAAAACGACGTCTTTTCAAAGTTAATAAAATAAATCATGACGCACATCACTGGAAAGGTCTGTTCAAGCCCTATACAGGTATCGAAACTAATTTTATTTTGTTTGATTTTTTCAGGAGTTATTTCAAAATTTGCTTAGAAAAACGACGTCTTTTCAAACTTAATCAAATAAATCATGACGCACATCACTGCAAAGGTCTGTTCAAGCCCTATACAGGTATCGAAACTAATTTTATTTTGATTGATTTTTTCAGGAGATATTTCAAAATTTGCTCAGAAGAATGACGTCTTTTCAAAATAAATAAAATAAATCATGACGCACATCACTGGAAAGGCCTGTTCAAGCCCTATACAGGTATCGAAACTAATTTTATTTTGATTGATTTTTTCAGGAGATATTTCAAAATTTGCTTTGAAAAATGACGTCTTTTCAAAGTTATTAAAATAAATCATGACGCACATCACTGGAAAAGTCTGTTCAAGCCCTATACAGGTATCGAAACTAATTTTATTTTGATTGATTTTTTCAGGAGTTATTTCAAAATTTGCTTAGAAAAATGACGTCTTTTCAAAGTTAATCAAATAAATCATGACGCCCATCACTGCAAAGGTCTGTTCAAGTCCTATACAGGTATCGAAACTAATTTTATTTTGATTGATTTTTTCAGGAGACATTTCAAATTTTGCTTTGAAAAATGACGTCTTTTCAAAGTTAATCAAATAAATCATGACGCACATCACTGGAAAGGTCTGTTCAAGTCTTATACAGGCATCAAAACTGATTTTATTTTGATTGATTTTTGTAGAAGATATTTCAAAATTTGTTTTGAAAAACGACGTTTTTTAAAGTTCATCAAATAAATCATGATGCACATCACTGAAAAGGTCTGTTCAAGCCCTATACAGGTATCGCAACTAATTTTATTTTGATTGATTTTTTCAGGAGTTATTTCAAAATTTGCTTAGAAAAACTACGTCTTTTCAAAATTAATCAAATAAATCATGACGCACATCACTGCAAAGGTCTGTTCAAGTCCTATACAGGTATCGAAACTAATTTTATTTTGATTGATTTTTTCAGGAGATATTTCAAAATTTGCTTAGAAAAACGACGTCTTTTCAAAGTTAATAAAATAAATCATGACGCACATCACTGGAAAGGTCTGTTCAAGCCCTATACAGGTATCGAAACTAATTTTATTTTGATTGATTTTTTCAGGAGTTATTTCACAATTTGCTTAGAAAAACGACGTCTTTTCAAAGTTAATCAAATAAATCATGACGCACATCACTGCAAAGGTCTGTTCAAGCCCTATACAGGTATCGAAACTAATTTTATTTTGTTTGATTTTTTCAGGAGTTATTTCAAAATTTGCTTAGAAAAACGACGTCTTTTCAAAGTTAATCAAATAAATCATGACGCACATCACTGGAAAGGTCTGTTCAAGCCCTATACAGGTATCGAAACTAATTTTATTTTGTTTGATTTTTTCAGGAGATATTTCAAAATTTGCTTAGAAAAACGACGTCTTTTCAAAGTTAATAAAATAAATCATGACGCACATCACTGGAAAGGTCTGTTCAAGCCCTATACAGGTATCGAAACTAATTTTATTTTGTTTGATTTTTTCAGGAGATATTTCAAAATTTGCTTAGAAAAACGACGAATTTTCAAAGTTAATCAAATAAATCATGACGCACACCACTGCAAAGGTCTGTTTAAGTCCTATACAGGTATTGAAACTAATTTTATTTTGATTTATTTCTTCAGGAGATAATTGCAAATTTGCATAGAAAAACGGCATCTTTTCCAAGTTAAACAAATTAATCATGACGCACATCACTGGAAAGGTCTGTTCAAGCCCTATACAGGTATCGAATTTAATTTTAATTTGATTGATTTTTTCAGGAGTTATTTCAAAATTTGCTTAGAAAAACGACGTCTTTCCAAAGTTAATCAAATAAATCAGGACGTACATCACTGCAAAGGTCTGTTCAAGTCCTATACAGGTATCGAAACTAATTTTATTTTGATTGCTTTTTTCAGGAGTTATTTCAAAATTTGCTTAGGAAAACGACGTCTTTACAAAGTTAATCAAATAAATCATGACGCACATCACTGAAAAGGTCTGTTCAAGCCCTATACAGGTATCGCAACTAATTTTATTTTGATTGATTTTTTCAGGAGTTATTTCAAAATTTGCTTAGAAAAACGACGTCTTTCCAAAGTTAATCAAATAAATCATGACGTACATCACTGCAAAGGTCTGTTCAAGTCCTATACAGGTATCGAAACTAATTTTATTTTGATTGATTTTTTCAGGAGTTATTTCAAAATTTGCTTAGAAAAACGACGTCTTTTCAAAGTTAATCAAATAAATCATGACGCACATCACTGCAAAAGTCTGTTCAAGCCCTATACAGGTATCGAAACTAATGTTATTTTGATTGAATTTTTCAGGAGTTATTTAAAAATTTGCTTAGAAAAACGACGTCTTTTCAAAGTTAATCAAATAAATCATGACGCACATCACTGGAAAGGTCTGTTCAAGTCCTATACAGTTATCGAAACTAATTTTATTTTGATTGATTTTTTCAGGAGATATTTCAAAATTTGCTTTGAAAAACTACGTCTTTTCAAAGTTAATCAAATAAATCATGACGCATATCACTGGAAAAGTCTGTTCAAGCCCTATACAGATATCGAAACTAATTATATTTTGATTGAATTTTTCAGGAGTTATTTCAAAATTTGCTTAGAAAAACGACGTCTTTTCAAAGTTAATCAAATAAATCATGACGCCCATCACTGCAAAGGTCTGTTCAAGTCCTATACAGGTATCGAAACTAATTTTATTTTGATTGATTTTTTCAGAAGATATTTAAAAATTTGCTTAGAAAAATGACGTCTGTTCAAAGTTAATAAAATAAATCATGACGCACATCACTGGAAAGGTCTGTTCAAGCCCTATACAGGTATCGAAACTTATTTTATTTTGATTCATTTTTTCTGGAGTTATTTCAAAATTTGCTTAGAAAAACGAAGTCTTTTCAAAGTTAATCAAATAAATCATGACGCATATCACTGCAAAGGTCTGTTCAAGTCCTATACAGGTATCGAAACTAATTTTATTTTGATTGATTTCTTTAGGAGATTTTTCAAAATTTGCATAGCAGAACGACGTCTTTTCAAAGTCTTTCAAATAAATCATGACGCACATCACTGGAAAGGTCTATTCAAGGCCTAAAGTGTTATCGAAACTCATTTTATTTTGATTGATTTCTTAAGGAGATATTTCAAAATTGGCATAGAAAGACGACGTCTTTTCAAAGTCTTTCAAATAAATCCTGACACACATCACTGGAAAGGTCTATTCAAGCCCTATGCTGATATCGAAATTAATTTTATTTTGATTGATTTCTTTAGGAGATATTTCAAAATTTGTATAGAAAAATGACGTCTTTTCAAAGTCTTTCAAATAAATCATGATGCACATCACTGGAAAGGTCTATTCAAGCCCTATAGTATTATGGAAACTAATTTTATTTTTATGGATTTCTTTAGGAGATATTTGCAAATTTGCATAGAAAAACGACGTCTTTTCAAAGTCTTTCAAATAAATCATGACGCACATCACTGGAAAGGTCTATTTGAGCCCTATACTCGTATCGAAAATAATTTTATTTTAATTGATTTCTTTAGGAGATATTTCAAAGTTTGCATTGAAAAACCACGGTTTTTCAAAGTTACTCACATAAAGCATGACTCATATCACGGGAAAGGTCTATTCATGCCCTATGCCGGTGTCGAAACCAATTTTATTTTGATTGTTTTCCTTAGGACATAATTAAAAATTTTCATAGAAAAACGACGCCATTTAAAAATCTTTCAAATAAATCATGAAGCACATTCTTTAGATAGGTCTATTCAAAATCTATGCATGTATGGAAACTTATTTTATTTTTATTGATTTTCCTTGGAGATATTTCAAAATTACCATTGAAAATTGAAGATTTTTCAAAACTAATCAAATAAGTCATTACGCATATCATATAAAATGTCTTTTCAAGCCCCATGTAGGGGGCTTACAGTAAAATGGTGATGGCAGAAGGCTGAAAGAACGATGGCAAGCGTTTCAAAGAGAACTGCCCATCATACAAAACATTTAAATCCCAAGGTGGATAAAAAAAACACAACACAAAAATGTAGGGAAGAGCATGGCTTCAGCGACGCGGCTGCAAAGTCTTATGGTGCCATGGTGTTCATGTGTGTGCCTTACAGCGCAGATAACATTCATATTCACTTACTTTTTTCGAAAACAAAATTAGGTCAACTGAAAACGATAGCTCAACCCCGACTTGAACTATGTGCAGCTGCACTACTCGTATCCTTAATCAAATACACAAGAGAAGTACTCAATGTGCCCAACTCAAAAATGCACGCCTGGTCAGATTCGATGATAGCTTTGGCAATGATTAGAGCGCAACCCTTCAAATGGACTACATTTTTTAGCAACAGGGTTGCGGATATACAATGCCTCACAAGCTGCGATACGCTGAAACATATTCCAACTGATCACAACCCACAACCTTCAAATTTAGAAGCTATGTTGGCCAGGACCTTCGTTTTTGCGGGAGAAATGAACGAGCAGCCATCTAAATTCGATACTGAGGAAGAAAAACGAGCTGTAAAAAACAATGTACCTTAGCCAACTATGACGCAGCAGATAATGACATCAACAAAAGCATAATCAGATGCTCTAGACTCTCGAAAACCATCAAAGTGTCGAGGATTTCAGGATAACTAGATACCGAGGAACTACGATGTGCAGCCTTGTTAGTGCATAACAACGCCGAAGAGCTAAGTGAATATGAGAATAAGGATATAATCCTTATAAACATACTACTGCTTATATCCGTGTGTTTTCCTCGATTATAAGCATCAAACAACACGTAAATGATATAAACATAAATGTCCAATATGCTTCAGACACAAAAAAAAAGAATCTACAGCAGCTCATGGAAAGCCTTCCATCACCACGATTAAGAATGACTAGACCATTCTCTTACACTCGCGTAGATTGCTCTAAAAAAAAGCTAAAACTTTCAAAGGATATTTTGCAATTTTTATTTGTTTGGCTACAAAAGCCATTCAACTTGAAACAGTTTCCAGCTTGACCACGTAGGTAAGTATTTTTGGCAGTTTTTCGTCGCTTCACGGCACGACGAAGCATTTGTGCTCAAATGTATAGCGATTGTGGAACAAATTTTGTGAGATCTAACCATGATTTAGCCCGAAGGCTAGAACAAGCTAGGCATAATTGGAATGAAATTGCTGGTATTCTTGCCAAATCAGGAACCAACTGGAATTTCATTTCCCCTGCTTCTCCCCATTTTGGTGGTGTATGGGAAGCTTGGGTGAAATCTGTAAAAGATCACCTAAAAAGAATCATAAGAGATGAGAAGTTAACCTTCGAGGCGCTCTACACGTTTCCTACGCAAATCGAAGCATGCTTGAACTCTAGACCTCAAAGACTCCAGGACATTTCCTTATTGGTGCACCTCTTTTATCCATACAAAATTTTTAGCAACTTTTTCTTATTAAAAAAAACTATAAGTTTATATGTTTTTATAATCTCACCAATTCTTTAATACGTTAATATGCGTAACATAAAATCAACTCGAAGTCGCTAGCATGATTTGTTCTTGAGATATACGAGACTAAAGAATCTTAACAAGGGTTTTTTGAAATTGATATAGCAAAAAAACCGCTCATTGGATTTTTTTAAAGTCCTTTTTGCACATATTGAAATTTCTATCTACAAAATAAAATGTATTTCAAGTTGCTATCTTCATTCGTTCTTGAGATAAAAAAGCGAAGGAACGTAGAAACGTACGAACGTACGTACAGACATAGAAATCTTTCTAAAAATCATGGATTCCGATTCTAGGGAGCTTGCTCCAAACGTGAAGACATGTCAAAATTTTCGATCCGACAAATCGGACCAATTACAATAACTTCCAAATGAAAGTTAACAACATAAAGGAAAATAAATAAAAAAATTAAATAAATTCAAATCAATAAAAATAAATTAATATTGCAATAAAAAAATTAAAAATATACCAACCAAATCCACCTGCGCTATATGCAGGAGAAGCAGCAACCCAGCATCAGGAACTAACCAAATATTACACACATCACTTCACAATACACTTAAGATTATGCACTTGTAATTGATAATTGTAATCACTTTCACTCTTCGCATAAATAAATTGAATTAAATAAAAATAAATCAAATAAAAGAATCAGTAACCGCACTACTGATTAGACAATAAGGGTATTCATGAAACGTCGTAAGTTTACAAATTGTGTAAAATGATAAGCTTACGGAAAGTTTGCATGAACGACCTTTTTTAAACATTTCAATTAGAGTAAAAGTCACAATGACATTTGGATGAGTTAATCAGTTTGTTAAATTTTACGCAACAAAATCCTTTGACAAGTTTAACCAAATTGTGTAAATCATTTCCCATACAAAATTTGACAGTTCATTACCCAAAAGACAAAACTTATTCAATTTGTAAACGTATCTAGGGTTTTACGAAGTTGCATGAATACCCTTAATATATTTATTTTTTTTTTTTTTCACATCCCGAACGACACTTTCATTTAAAAACGAACACGATACACTTTTTTTTGAACCGAATTAAAAAATCACCCACCGACGGGACGCACGCACGACCGCCATCAATGATATTCAGAACATTTATAAATTTTAACATGATTATGATCGTTAAGAACTAGACCACGGCGAATTCAATGACCGGCTGTTGCAAATGCAAAAGCAACTAACACCAACAAAATCATTGCATTAACTTGCTCAATGGGTTAACTGTTTTGGATGGAATTTCTGAAAAGGAAACGAAACATCAATGGTGTTGATGATGTATAAGCGTATTTAGTTGTACCTTTTGCCCTTGTATTTGTTTCCTTATTTTCTTATGTACGTTCTTTCTTTAACATGCACCTAAGAAAGCAAAGACAATTTTTGAAAGTGCCGTAAGGACGCTATTTCAATGGAGCCAATCACCAGGGCCGGCTCAAATATATATAGGGCCTTGAGGGCCTTGCGAACATCGTTCACCGGGGTGGAGAATGTTGGCGACTTATAATTATTTATTTTAATTACTTGTTATTTCAATTAAATCCATATAAAATTAAAGTAAAATTAATGTTAATTACTATATTGTGAGCTAACCCCATAAAAATAACGAATAGCTTTGCACTTTCTGGCAGATAAAACATAGCCATGTAAATTATGTAAACTACATCCTTGCTAAAATTAAAAGCTCATTGTTTTGAGAAATTTCCAAAGCAAGACACGTAATAAAATCAAATTTATTGAAACACAATAGTTTTATTTTAATGAGTTTTATTTTAAAAATACAAAACTCTAAAAACTCGAATATCACTTTGTATATCATCAGTAGTTTTTTATTTTCATTTTTTGGGATGCTCTGGGAAATTTCAATAACATCCTTTTTCTATTTTTACCTTCTTGAAGGCTTTAATTCAGAAATATCGCCATCCAATGACATTAGGGTAGATCGTTGGGGGCAGGGAATCGTTAAAATCTGGTAAAGTCGCTTCGGATGCAAACATTTTACCAACCAGACCTTACAAAAATTATTTTCTATCATTTTTGAAAAGGTGGCTTAATTTTCTACTCAGCACTGGAAACCACATTAAATTTGAAGGCTTGGCTTAGGAAAAAAAGTCATTCAAAGACACTAGGGTAAATAGTTAGGTGCAGTAATATCAGTTTGGATACAAATATTAAAAAATTGACTACTATTTGAAAATCATTTGGCATTGAATTTTTAAAAACAGCTTACGTCGATAAAAGACACTAGTAAACTAGATTTATTTGTTAGTTATTTAAATAAGCAATAACAAAAAAACATTTAAATTTGTGGTAAATATTTAAAGATTTTGAATGTTCAAAATTCTACAAAAAAAATATGAAAAAGTTCACAATTAATTTTTTATTTTCAATAATTTTTTTTTTAGGGAATTTTTTGAATAATTAATTTTTGTTGTTGTTTTTTATGGATACTCGTATTATAACTTTTACTCTCGTATAAACAAAATCCGACCATCATATGATATTTTATTGTAAACAATATTGCAGCACTGAACAGGCTTCAGTCTCACGATATCCATCGAACTGAACGGACGTATCTCAGCCAGTCTTACGGTAACGTTAGTGGTGAACGGACGTGTCAGTCAGTTAAGTTAATTTGAGTTAAGTTAAGTTAAATTTGGAGTTGGAGTTGGAGTTGGAATTGGAATTGGAGTTGGAGTTGGAGTTGGAGTTGGAGTTGGAGTTGGACTTGGATTTGGACTTGGACTTGGACTTGGACTTGGACTTGGACTTGGACTTGGACTTGGACTTGGACTTGGACTTGGACTTGGACTTGGACTTGGACTTGGACTTGGACTTGGACTTGGACTTGGACTTGGACTTGGACTTGGACTTGGACTTGGACTTGGACTTGGACATGGACTTGGACTTGGACTTGGACTTGGACTTGGACTTGGACTTGGACTTGGACTTGGACTTGGACTTGGACTTGGACTTGGACTTGGACTTGGACTTGGACTTGGACTTGGACTTGGACTTGGACTTGGACTTGGACTTGGACTTGGACTTGGACTTGAACTTGAAGTTGGACTTGGATTTGGACTTGGACTTGGACTTGGACTTGGACTTGGACTTGGACTTGGACTTGGACTTGGACTTGGACTTGGACTTGGACTTGGACTTGGACTTGGACTTGGACTTGGACTTGGACTTGGACTTGGCCTTGGACTTGGACTTGGACTTGGACTTGGACTTGGATTTGGACTTGGACTTGGACTTGGACTTGGACTTGGACTTGGACTTGGACTTGAACTTGAAGTTGGACTTGGACTTGGACTTGGACTTGGACTTGGACTTGAACTTGAACTTTGACATGGACTTGGACTTGGACTTGGACTTGGACTTGGACTTGGACTTGAACTTGGACTTGGACTTGGACTTGGACTTGGACTTGGACTTGGACTTGGATTTGGATTTGGACTTGGACTTGGACTTGGACTTGGACTTGGACTTGGACTTGGACTTGGACTTGGACTTGGACTTGGACTTGGACTTGGACCTGGACTTGGACTTGGACTTGGACTTGGACTTGGACTTGGACTTGGACTTGGACTTGGACTTGGACTTGGACTTGGACTTGGACTTGGACTTGGACTTGGACTTGGACTTGGACTTGTACTTGGACTTGGCCTTGGACTTGGACTTGGACTTGGACTTGGACTTGGATTTGGACTTGGACTTGGACTTGGACTTGGACTTGGACTTGGACTTGGACTTGGACTTGGACTTGGACTTGGACTTGGACTTGAAGTTGGACTTGGACTTGGACTTGGACTTGGACTTGGACTTGGACTTGGATTTGGACTTGGACTTGGACTTGGACTTGGACTTGGACTTGGACTTGGACTTGGACTTGGACTTGGACTTGGACTTGGACTTGGACTTGAAGTTGGACTTGGACTTGGACTTGGACTTGGACTTGGACTTGGATTTGGACTTGGACTTGGACTTGGACTTGGACTTGGACTTGGACTTGGACTTGGACTTGGACCTGGACTTGGACTTGGACTTGGACTTGGACTTGGACTTGGACTTGGACTTGGACTTGGACTTGGACTTGGACTTGGACTTGGACTTGGACTTGGACTTGGACTTGGACTTGGACTTGGACTTGGACTTGGACTTGGACTTGGACTTGGACTTGGACTTGGACTTGGACTTGAACTTGCACTTGGACTTGGACTTGGACTTGGACTTGGACTTGGACTTGGACTTGGACTTGGACTTGGACTTGGACTTGGACTTGAACTTGGACTTGGACTTGGACCTGGACTTGGACTTGGACTTGGACTTGGACTTGGACTTGGACTTGGACTTGGACTTGGACTTGGACTTGGACTTGGACTTGGACTTGAACTTGAAGTTGGACTTGGACTTGGACTTGGACTTGGACTTGAACTTGGACTTGGACTTGGACTTGGACTTGGACTTGGACTTGGACTTGGACTTGGACTTGGACTTGGACTTGGACTTGGACTTGGCCTTGGACTTGGACTTGGACTTGGACTTGGACTTGGATTTGGACTTGGACTTGGACTTGGACTTGGACTTGGACTTGGACTTGGACTTGGACTTGGACTTGGACTTGGACTTGGACTTGGACTTGGACTTGGACTTGGACTTGAACTTGAAGTTGGACTTGGACTTGGACTTGGACTTGGACTTGGACTTGGACTTGTACTTGGACTTGGCCTTGGACTTGGACTTGGACTTGGACTTGGACTTGGATTTGGACTTGGACTTGGACTTGGACTTGGACTTGGACTTGGACTTGGACTTGGACTTGAACTTGAAGTTGGACTTGGACTTGGACTTGGACTTGGACTTGGACTTGAACTTGAACTTTGACATGGACTTGGACTTGGACTTGGACTTGGACTTGGACTTGGACTTGAACTTGGACTTGGACTTGGACTTGGACTTGGACTTGGACTTGGACTTGGATTTGGATTTGGACTTGGACTTGGACTTGGACTTGGACTTGGACTTGGACTTGGACTTGGACTTGGACTTGGACTTGGACCTGGACTTGGACTTGGACTTGGACTTGGACTTGGACTTGGACTTGGACTTGGACTTGGACTTGGACTTGGACTTGGACTTGTACTTGGACTTGGCCTTGGACTTGGACTTGGACTTGGACTTGGACTTGGATTTGGACTTGGACTTGGACTTGGACTTGGACTTGGACTTGGACTTGGACTTGGACTTGGACTTGGACTTGGACTTGGACTTGGACTTGAAGTTGGACTTGGACTTGGACTTGGACTTGGACTTGGACTTGGATTTGGACTTGGACTTGGACTTGGACTTGGACTTGGACTTGGACTTGGACTTGGACTTGGACTTGGACTTGGACTTGGACTTGGACTTGGACTTGGACTTGGAATTGGACTTGGACTTGGACTTGGACTTGGACTTGGACTTGGACTTGGACTTGGACTTGGACTAGGACTTGGACTTGGACTTGGACTTGGACTTGGACTTGGACTTGGACTTGGACTTGGACTTGGACTTGGACTTGGACTTGGACTTGGATTTGGACTTGGACTTGGACTTGGACTTGGACTTGGACTTGGACTTGGACTTGGACTTGGACTTGGACTTGGACTTGGACTTGGACTTGGACTTGGACTTGGACTTGGACTTGGACTTGGACTTGGACTTGGACTTGGACTTGGACTTGGACTTGGACTTGGACTTGGACTTGGACTTGGACTTGGACTTGGACTTGGACTTGGACTTGCAATTGGACTTCGAATTTGATTTGGATTTGGACTTGGACTGTCAAGCCCTATACAGGTACTGAAATTAATTTTCTTTTGATTGATTTCTTCCAAAGTTATTTCAAAATTTTCATAAAAAAAACGACGCTTTTCATAGCTAATCAAATAAATCATGACGCAAATCATTGGAAAATTCTGTTCAAGCCCTATACAGGTATCGAAACTAAATTTATTTTGATTTATTTTTTCAGGAGATATTTCAAAATTTGCTTAGAAAAACGACGTCTTTTCAAAGTTAATCAAATAAATCATGACGCACATCATTTTAAAGATCTATTCAAGCCCTATACAGGTATCGAAACTAAATTAATTTTGATTGATTTTTTCAGGAGTTATTCAAAATTTTCTTAAAGGAACGACGTCTTTTCATAGCTTATAAAATAAATCATGACGCACATCACTGAAAATGTCTGTTCAAGCCCTATACAGGTATCGAAACTAAATTTATTTTGATTGATTTTTTCAGGAGATATTTCAAAATATGTTTAGAAAAACGACGTCTTTTCGAAGTTATTCAAATTAATCATGACACACATCACTGGAAAGGTCTATACAGGCCCTATACAGGTATCGAAACTAATTTTAATTTGAAATATTTTTTCAGGAGATATTTCAAAATTAGCTTAGAAAAACGACGTCTTTTCAAAGTTAATCAAATAAATCATGACGCACATCACTCGAAAGGTATATTCAAGCCCTATACAGGTATCGAAACTAATTTTATTTTGATTGATTTTTTCAGGAGTTATTTCAAAATTTGCTTAGAAAAACGACGTCTTTTCAAAGTTAATCAAATAAATCATGACGCACATCACTGGAAAGGTCTATAAGAGCCCAATACAGGTATCGAAACTAATTTTATTTTGATTGATTTTTTCAGGAGTTATTTCAAAATTTGCTTAGAAAAACGACGTCTTTTCAAAGTTAATCAAATAAATCATGACGCACATCACTGGAAAGGTCTATAAGAGCCCAATACAGGTATCGAAACTAATTTTATTTTGATTGATTTTTTAAGGAGTTATTTCAAAATTTGCTTAGAAAAACGACGTCTTTTCAAAGTTGATAAAATAAATCATGACGCACATCACTGGAAAGGTCTGTTCAAGCCCTATACAGGTATCGAATCTAATTTCAATTTGATTTATTTTTTCAGGAGATATTTAAAAATTTGCTCAGAAAAACGACGTCTTTTCAAAGTTAATCAAATAAATCATGACGCACATCACTTGAAAGGTCTGTTCTAGTCCAATACAGGTATCGAAACTAATTTTATTTTGATTGATTTTTTTCAGGAGTTATTTCAAAATTTGCTCAGAAAAACGACGTCTTTTCAAAGTTAATCAAATAAATCATGACGCACATCACTTGAAAGGTCTGTTCAAGTCCTATACAGGTATCGAAACTAATTATATTTTGATTGAATTTTTCAGGAGTTATTTAAAAAATTTGCTTAGAAAAACGATGTTTTTCAAAGTTAATCAAATAAATCATGACGCACATCACTGGAAAGGTCTATTCCAGCCCAATACAGGTATCGAAACTAATTTTATTTTGATTGATTTTTTCAGAAGATATTTAAAAATTTTCTTAGAAAAACGACGTCTTTTCAAAGTTAATCAAATATATCATGACGCACATCACTGGAAAGGTCTATAAGAGCCCAATACAGGTATCGAAACTAATTTTATTTTGATTGATTTTTTCAGGAGTTATTTCAAAATTTGCTTAGAAAAACGACGTCTTTTCAAAGTTAATCAAATAAATCATGACGCACATCACTGGAAAGGTCTATAAGAGCCCAATACAGGTATCGAAACTAATTTTATTTTGATTGATTTATTAAGGAGTTATTTCAAAATTTGCTTAGAAAAACGACGTCTTTTCAAAGTTGATAAAATAAATCATGACGCACATCACTGGAAAGGTCTGTTCAAGCCCTATACAGGTATCGAATCTAATTTCAATTTGATTTATTTCTTCAGGAGATATTTAAAAATTTGCTCAGAAGAACGACGTCTTTTCAAAGTTAATCAAATAAATCATGACGCACATCACTTGAAAGGTCTGTTCTAGTCCAATACAGGTATCGAAACTAATTTTATTTTGATTGATTTTTTCAGGAGTTATTTCAAAATTTGCTCAGAAAAACGACGTCTTATCAAATAAATCATGACGCACATCACTTGAAAGGTCTGTTCAAGTCCTATACAGGTATCGAAACTAATTATATTTTGATTGAATTTTTCAGGAGTTATTTAAAAAATTTGCTTAGAAAAACGATGTTTTTCAAAGTTCATCAAATAAATCATGACGCACATCACTGGAAAGGTCTATTCAAGCCCTATACAGGTATCGAAACTAATTTTATTTTGATTGATTTTTTCAGAGGATATTTCAAAATTTGCTTTGAAAAATGACGTCTTTTCAAAGTTAATAAAATAAATCATGACGCACATCACTGGAAAGGTCTGTTTAAGCCCTATACAGGTATCGAAACTAATTTTATTTTGATTTTTTTTTTCAGGAGATATTTCAAAATTTGCTTAGAAAAATGACGTCTTTTCAAAGTTAATCAAATAAATCATGACGTACATCACTGCAAAGGTCTGTTTAAGCCCTATACAGGTATCGAAACTAATTTTATTTTGATTGATTTTTTCAGGAGATATTTCAAAATTTGCTTAGAAAAATGACGTCTTTTCAAAGTTAATCAAAAAAATCATGACGCACATCACTGGAAAGGTCTGTTCAAGCCCTATACAGGTATCGAATCTAATTTTAATTTGATTTATTTTTTCAGGAGATATTTCAAAATTTGCTTAGAAAAATGACGTCTTTTCAAAGTTAATCAAATAAATCATGACGCACATCACTGGAAAGGTCTGTTCAAGCCCTATACAGGTATCGAAACTAATTTTATTTTGATTGATTTTTTCAGAGGAAATTTCAAAATTTGCTTTGAAAAATGACGTCTTTTCAAAGTTAATAAAATAAATCATGACGCACATCACTGGAAAGGTCTGTTCAAGCCCTATACAGGTATCGAATCTAGTTTTAATTTCATTTATTTTTTCGGGAGATATTCCAAAATTTGCTAAGAAAAACGACGTCTTTTCAAAGTTAATCAAATAAATCATGACGCACATCACTGGGAAGGTCTGTTCCAGCCCTATACAGGTATCGAAACTTATTTTAATTTGATTGATTTTTTCAGGAGATATTTCAAAATTTGCTTAGAAAAATGAAGTCTTTTCAAAGTTAATCAAATAAATCATGACGCACATCACTGGAAAGGCCTGTTCAAGCCCTATACAGGTATCGAAACTTATTTTATTTTGATTGATTTTTTCAGGAGTTATTTCAAAATTTGCTTAGAAAAACGACGTCATTTCAAAGTTAATCAAATAAATCATGACGCACATCACTAAAAAGGTGCATTCAAGCCCTATACAGGTATCGAAACTAATTTTATTTTGATGGATTTCCTTAGGAGTTATTTCAAAATTTGCATAGAAGAACGACGTCTTTTAAAAGTCTTTCAAATAAATCAAGACGCACATCACTGGAAAGGTCTATTCAAGCTCTATGCTGATATCGAAACTTATTTTATTTTGATTAATTTCTCGAGGAAATATTTCAAAATTTGCTTAGAAAAATGAAGTCTTTTCAAAGTTAATCAAATAAATCATGACGCACATCACTGGAAAGGCCTGTTCAAGCCCTATACAGGTATCGAAACTAATTTTATTTTGATTGATTTTTTCAGAAGTTATTTCAAAATTTGCTTAGAAAAACGACGTCTTTTCGAAGTTAATCAAATAAATCATGACGCACATCACTGGAAAGGCCTGTTCAAGCCCTATACAGGTATCGAAACTAATTTTATTTTGATTGATTTTTTCAGAAGTTATTTCAAAATTTGCTTAGAAAAACGACGTCATTTCAAAGCTAATCAAATAAATCATGACGCACATCACTAAAAAGGTGCATTCAAGCCCTATACAGGTATCGAAACTAAATTTATTTTGATTTATTTTTTCAAAGTTAGTCAAATATATCATGACGCACATCACTAAAAAGGTGCATTCAAGCCCTATACAGGTATCGAAACTAAATTTATTTTGATTGATTTTTTCAGGAGTTATTTCAAAATTTGCTTAGAAAAACGACGTCTTTTCAAAGTAAATCAAATAAATCATTACGCACATCACTGGAAAGGACTGTTCAAGCCCTATACAGGTATCGAAACTAATTTTATTTTGGTTGATTTCTTTAGGAGATATTTTAAAATTTGTATAGAAAAATGACGTCTTTTCAAAGTCTTTGAAATAAATCATTATGCACATCATTGGAAAGGTCTGTTCAAGCCCTATACAGGTATCGAAACTAATTTTATTTTGATTGATTTCTTTAGGAGATATTTTAAAATTTGTATAGAAAAATGACGTCTTTTCAAAGTCTTTGAAATAAATCATGACGTAAATCACTGGAAAGGTCTATTCAAGCCCTATAGTGTTATCGAAACTAATTTTATTTTGATTGATTTCTTTAGGAGATATTTGAAAATTTGCATATAAAAATGACATCTTTTCAAAGTCGTTCAAATAAACCATGACGCACATCACTGGAAAGGTCTATTCAAGCCCTATGCTGATATCGAAACTAATTTTATTTTGATGGATTTCCTTAGGAGTTATTTCAAAATTTGCATAGAAGAATGACGTCTTTTCAAAGTCTTTCAAATAAATCAAGACGCACATCACTCGAAAGGTCTGTTCAAGCCCTATACAGATATCGAAATTAATTTTATTTTGATTGATTTTTTCAGGAGTTATTTCAAAATTTGCTTAGAAAAACGACGTCTTTTCAAAGTTAATCAAATAAATCATGACGCACATCACTGAAAAGGTCGTTTCAAGCCCTATACAGGTATCGAAACTAATTTTATTTTGATTGATTTTTTCAGTAGATATTTCAAAATTTGTTTAGAAAAACGACGTCTTTTCGAAGTTAATCAAATAAATCATGACGCACATCACTGGAAAGGCCTGTTGAAGCCCTATACAGGTATCGAAACTAATTTTATTTTGATTGATTTTTTCAGAAGTTATTTCAAAATTTGCTTAGAAAAACGACGTCATTTCAAAGCTAATCAAATAAATCATGACGCACATCACTAAAAAGATGCATTCAAGCCCTATACAGGTATCGAAACTAAATTTATTTTGATTTATTTTTTCAGGAGATATTTCAAAATTTGCTTAGAAGAATGACGTCTTTTCAAAGTTAGTCAAATAAATCATGACGCACATCACTAAAAAGGTGCATTCAAGCCCTATACAGGTATCGAAACTAATTTTATTTTGATTGATTTTTTCAGGAGTTATTTCAAAATTTGCTTAGAAAAACGAGTTCTTTTCAAAGTTAATCAAAAAAATCATGACGCACATCACTGGAAAGGTCTGTTCAAGCCCTATACAGGTATCGAATCTAATTTTAATTTGATTTATTTTTTCAGGAGATATTTCAAAATTTGCTTAGAAAAATGACGTCTTTTCAAAGTTAATCAAATAAATCATGACGCACATCACTGGAAAGGCCTGTTCAAGCCCTATACAGGTATCGAAACTAATTTTATTTTGATTGATTTTTTCAGAGGATATTTCAAAATTTGCTTTGAAAAATGACGTCTTTTAAAAGTTAATAAAATAAATCATGACGCACATCACTGGAAAGGTCTGTTTAAGCCCTATACAGATATCGAAACTAATTTTATTTTGATTGATTTTTTCAGGAGATATCTCAAAATTTGCTTAGAAAAATGACGTCTTTTCAAAGTTAATCAAATAAATCATGACGTACATCACTGCAAAGGTCTGTTTAAGCCCTATACAGGTATCGAAACTAATTTTATTTTGATTGATTTTTTCAGGAGATATTTCAAAATTTGCTTAGAAAAACTACGTCTTTTGAAAGTTAATAAAATAAACCATGACGCACATCACTGGAAAGGCCAATTCAATCCCTATCTAGGTATCGAAACTAATTTTAATTTGATTTATTTTTTCAGGAGATATTTCAAAATTTGCTTAGAAGAATTACGTCTTTTCAAAGTTAATAAAATAAATCATGACGCACATCACTGGAAAGGTCTGTTCAAGCCCTATACAGGTATCGAAACTAATTTTATTTTGATTGATTTCTTTAGGAGATATTTTAAAATTTGTATAGAAAAATGACGTCTTTTCAAAGTCTTTGAAATAAATCATGACGTAAATCACTGGAAAGGTCTATTCAAGCCCTGTACAGGTATCGAAACTAATTTTATTTTGATTGATTTCTTTAGGAGATATTTGAAAATTTGCATATAAAAATGACATCTTTTCAAAGTCGTTCAAATAAACCATGACGCACATCACTGGAAAGGTCTATTCAAGCCCTATGCTGATATCGAATCTAATTTTATTTTGATGGATTTCCTTAGGAGTTATTTCACAATTTGCATAGAAGAACGACGTCTTTTCAAAGTCTTTCAAATAAATCAAGACGCACATCACTCGAAAGGTCTGTTCAAGCCCTATCCAGGTATCGAAACTAATTTTATTTTGATTGATTTTTTCAGTAGATATTTCAAAATTTGTTTAGAAAAACGACGTCTTTTCGAAGTTAATCAAATAAATCATGACGCACATCACTGGAAAGGTCTATTCAAGCCCTGTACAGGTATCGAAACGAATTTTATTTTGATTGATTTTTTCAGGAGATATTTCAAAATTTTCTTAAAAAAACGACGTCTTTTCATAGCTAACCAAATAAATCATAACGCGCATCACTGGAAAGGTCTGTTCAAGCTCTATACAGATATCGAAACTAATTTTATTTTGATCAATTTTTTAAGGAGATATTTCAAAATTTGTTTAGAAAAACGACGTCTTTTCGAAGTTAATCAAATAAATCAGGACGCACATCACTGGAAAGGTCTGTTCAAGCCCTATACAGGTATTGAAACTAATTTTTTTTTGATTGATTTTTTCAGTAGATATTTCAAAATTTGTTTAGAAAAACGACGTCTTTTCGCAGCTAATCAAATAAATCATGACGCACATCACTAAAAGGGTGCATTCAAGCCCTATACAGGTATCGAAACTAATTTTATTTTGATTGATTTTTTCAGGAGATATTTCAAAATTTTAGTAAAAAAATGACGTCTTTTCATAGTTAATCAAATAAATCATGACGCATATCACTGGAAAGGTCTGTTCAAGCCCTATATAGTATTGAAACTGATTTTATTTTGATCGATTTTTTAAGGAGATATTTCAAAATTTCCGTAGAAAAACGATGTTTTATCAAAGATAATCAAATTAGTCAGTATGCAGAATTTTAAAAACGAAACCATTTGCATGGGCTGGTAGTGAAAATATATCTACCCAAAGGCATTTTCAGCCTGAATACAAATAATCGAATTTCACTTTGGATGCCTATATTTCGAAAACCATATATCATAGAAGGTTTTTATTTTAAGTTTTGCAAAGCTCTGGGAAATTTGAATGCTACATTTCTTATTTTAACCTTTTTCAAGGCTTTGTTTCTGAAATACCGTCATCCAAAGACATTAAGGTAGGTATTTCGGTTCTTAAGATATTCGCATTTAACGGATTGAGTCAGAAAATCGTTAAAATCTGGTAAAGTCACTTTGGATGCTAATATTTTACTAAATAGACCTCAAAACAATTTTTCTTCTGCCAGTATTGAAAAGGTGACTTAATTTTCTACTCAGCACTGAAAGCCGCAATAATTTTGAAGGCTTTGTTTTGGAAATATCGCCATCCAAAGTCATTAAGGTAGGTAGTTGGAGGCAGAAAATCGTTAAAATCTGGGAAAGTCACTTTGGGTGCTAATATTTTACTAAATAGACCTCGAAAAAAAAATTGGCTTTCATGCGTCGATTTGGTTTGAGTAGACCTTTTTAGTAAGGTATGGCACGATTTATTTCATTAACTTTGAAAAAATGTAGTTTTTTTTTGAAAAAAGGCAAGGGGTTTGCCCATGATTTTTCCCGAAATCCATGAAAATTTTTTGTGACCAAATTTTTATGTTTTTAGTAATTTTGGAAAGGTGTATTAATTTCCTATTCAGAACTGAAAACCGCAACAATTTTGAAAGCTCGGTTCTTTAGATATTCGCATTTAACGGATTGAGCCAGAAAATCGTTAAAATGTGGGAAAGTCACTTTGGGTCCTAATAATTTACTAAATAGACCTCGAAAAAAAAATTGGCTTTCATGCGTCGATTTGGTTTGAATAGACCTTTCCAGTAAGGTACGGCACGATTTATTTCATTAACTTTGAAAAAATGTAGTTTTTTTTTTAAAAAAGGCAAGGGGTTAGCCCATGATTTTTCCCGAAATCCATGAAAATTTTTTGTGACCAAATTTTTATGTTTTTTGTAATTTTAGAAAGGTGTATTAATTTCCTATTCAGAACTGAAAACCGCAACAATTTTGAAAGCTCGGTTCTTTAGATATTCGCATTTAACGTATTGAGCCAGAAAATCGTTAAAATCTGGTAGAGTCACTTTGGATACTAATATTTTACTATATAGACCTCAAAACAATTTTTTTTCTGCCGGTCTTGGAAAGGTGAGTTAATTTTCTACTCAGCACTGAAAGCCGCAATAATTTTGAAGGCTTTGTTTTGGAAATATCGCCATCCAAAGTCATTAAGGTAGGTAGTTGGAGGCAGAAAATCGTTAAAATCTGGGAAAGTCACTTTGGGTGCTAATATTTTACTAAATAGACCTCGAAAAAAAATTGACTTTCATGCATCGATTTGGTTTGTGTAGACCTTTCCAGTAAGGTACGGCACGATTTATTTCATTAACTTTGAAAAAATGTAGTTTTTTTTTGAAAAAAAAGGCAAGGGGTTAGCCCATGATTTTTCCCGAAATCCATGAAAATTTTTTGTGACCAAATTTTTATGTTTTTTGTAATTTTAGAAAGGTGTATTAATTTCCTATTCAGAACTGAAAACCGCAACAATTTTGAAAGCTCGGTTCTTTAGATATTCGCATTTAACGGATTGAGCCAGAAAATCGTTAAAATCTGGTAGAGTCACTTTGGATGCTAATATTTTACTATATAGACCTCAAAACAATTTTTTTTCTGCCGGTCTTGGAAAGGTGAGTTAATTTTCTACTCAGCACTGAAAGCCGCAATAATTTTGAAGGCTTTGTTTTGATCGCCATCCAAAGTCATTAAGGTAGGTAGTTGGAGGCAGAAAATCGTTAAAATCTGGGAAAGTCACTTTGGGTGCTAATAATTTACTAAATAGACCTCGAAAAAAAAATTGGCTTTCATGCGTCGATTTGGTTTGAATAGACCTTTCCAGTAAGGTACGGCACGATTTATTTCATTAACTTTGAAAAAATGTAGTTTTTTTTTTTGAAAAAAGGCAAGGGGTTAGCCCATGATTTTTCCCGAAATCCATGAAAATTTTTTGTGACCAAATTTTTATGTTTTTAGTAATTTTGGAAAGGTGTATTAATTTCCTATTCAGAACTAAAAATTTGAAAGCTCGGTTCTTTAGATATTCTCATTTAACGGATTGAGCCAGAAAATCGTTAAAATGTGGGAAAGTCACTCTGGGTGCTAATATTTTACTAAATAGACCTCGAAAAAAAAATTGGCTTTCATGCGTCGATTTGGTTTGAATAGACCTTTCCAGTAAGGTACGGCACGATTTATTTCATTAACTTTGAAAAAATGTAGTTTTTTTTTTGAAAAAAGGCAAGGGGTTAGTTAGCCCATGATTTTTCCCGAAATCCATTAAAATTTTTTATGACCAAATTTTTATGTTTTTAGTAATTTTGGAAAGGTGTATTGATTTCCTATTCAGAACTAAAAACCGCAACAATTTTGAAAGCTCGGTTCTTTAGATTTTCTCATTTAACGGATTGAGCCAGAAAATCGTTAAAATGTGGGAAAGTCACTTTGGGTGCTAATAATTTACTAAATAGACCTCGAAAAAAACATTGGCTTTCATGCGTCGATTTGGTTTGAATAGACCTTTCCAGTAAGGTACGGCACGATTTATTTCATTAACTTTGAAAAAATGTAGTTTTTTTTTTTTGAAAAAAGGCAAGGGGTTTGCCCATGATTTTTCCCGAAATCCATTAAAATTTTTTATGACCAAATTTTTATGTTTTTAGTAATTTTGGAAAGGTGTATTGATTTCCTATTCAGAACTAAAAACCGCAACAATTTTGAAAGCTCGGTTCTTTAGATATTCGCATTTAACGGATTGAGCCAGAAAATCGTTAAAATCTGGTAGAGTCACTTTGGATGCTAATATTTTACTATATAGACCTCAAAACAATTTTTTTTCTGCCGGTCTTGGAAAGGTGAGTTAATTTTCTACTCAGTACTGAAAGCCGCAATAATTTGGAAGGCTTTGTTTTGGAAATATCGCCATCCAAAGTCATTAAGGTAGGTAGTTGGAGGCAGAAAATCGTCAAAATCTGGGAAAGTCACTTTGGGTGCTAATAATTTACTAAATAGACCTCGAAAAAAAAATTGGCTTTCATGCGTCGATTTGGTTTGAATAGACCTTTCCAGTAAGGTACGGCACGATTTATTTCATTAACTTTGAAAAAATGTAGTTTTTTTTTTTGAAAAAAGGCATGAAAATTTTTTGTGACCAAATTTTTATGTTTTTAGTAATTTTGGAAAGGTGTATTAATTTCCTATTCAGAACTGAAAACCGCAACAATTTTGAAAGCTCGGTTCTTTAGATATTCGCATTTAACGGATTGAGCCAGAAAATCGTTAAAATCTGGTAGAGTCACTTTGGATGCTAATATTTTACTATATAGACCTCAAAACAATTTTTTTTCTGCCGGTCTTGGAAAGGTGAGTTAATTTTCTACTCAGCACTGAAAGCCGCAATAATTTGGAAGGCTTTGTTTTGGAAATATCGCCATCCAAAGTCATTAAGGTAGGTAGTTGGAGGCAGAAAATCTTTCTTCCTTAAAAAAACCGAAAAAAGGTGTCAATTATGAATGGTACTTTGTTTGCCTCGTAAAAATAACAAAATAAACAAGAAATGGCAAAAAAAATACAATTATGTTTTTTTTTTTAATTCTCAAAAATAGAAAATTTTTAATCTGTTTCCAGCGTTTGTATAAAAATTAAAAAAATTAAAAAACAACGACTATAAGTTAATTAACGAAAACTAACAAATTTGTATAAAAAAAGGTGCAAAAGGTTGAAAAAGTTCTGTTCAATTGGCTTTTTGAGGGGCAGTCAAGCTCTGAAATATTTTTGTCCCTCTGCAAAACAAAATCTCCTTTTTTCCATTTTATAATAGTGTTAGGTTATTTTTTTAGTTTTAATTTCGAACCTATGACAAAACAAACGAAAAATTCCCTTAGGACTTTCAAAACTTAAAAAACTGCTTTAAATGATCCCTTGTGAACAAAGAAATACATAAAGATACCTACATTGATTTGAAAGGAAGGATTCAAGATGTAGCACACATTTCAAAACCTTAAATAAAGAGTTGGTTTTTGGTATACAGCACCCCCCCCCCTACAAGTGAAATCTTTGTACACCCATGTAGGTACAATTCTTAAAACAAGAAAACAAATATATCAAGAAGTATTGCAAATATTTCCGAAAAGGTATTTATTTATATTTTATACATACCTACCTGTTTTTTTATTTCATGACCTTGTGCCACACGTAGTAACCAAAAATCAAAAAACAAAGCTTATCAAAAATACGCAAAACTACACAAAAATACTCATAAACCTATAGTTAACTATACACATACACACAAAACATATTATACCTATCTCGCTGTCACCCGTATCTTGCATCTTGCACCACCCTATAAGTCCTTAAAACCAACAAAAAAATAAACAACCACGAAGTAATGAAATACAAAAGGATTTTTAATTCATTTTGTGACTATAAATTCTAATTTTGTTAGATATAGTTCACAGTGGCTTTCTGTAAGAGCATCAATATAAGATGAACCGAAGATAACAAACAAATTTATAAAAACAGTAAAATAACAAAATTGCATGGAGCTTACGCTTACCAACAGAACAAAACATGTGGCTGTAGCGTTGTATTAAAAATTTGAATTAGAATAGAATGTGTAAATTTAACTTGAAGTTTGCGACTTGCAAAGACAGTACAGTACTATTGGCGATGTAAAATGTGCAACAAATTTCTGTTTTGTTTTTTTTTTTCGTTTCCATACAACACTTCAAAATATTGAAGTTCAAAAGTCAAAAAAACTTCACCCAGAAAAAAATGTTTTATGTGACTGAATTCCTTCCTTAAATTATATTCTATTTTAAATAAAGAAATATTTCACTGAAAATTGAGTTGTGTGTGTTTTTTTTTGTTTATCATTCGGCATTCTGAAATATGGTCACCCTCGCCGTAGGTATAAAGGAAAAATATATTTGTTTGGCCCATAGGCATCTTAAAACCGAAAATGCTACTAAATTCACGCATGCGTTTCTGAGAGAATGGTCACGCTTTTCAATTATTTTGATATAACTAAAAATTTAACTACCAAAAGTTTTAAAATTTGTTTCTAATTGTACTTTTTAAGCAAAGATTCTGTCAAGATATGCAAAGACAAAATAAAGAAGAGACTAAAGGCTTTCATATGACTCATCAAAAATTATTTTTTATTTAAAATTGGCAGTGATAGGTATGCCCAAATGTATGTGTCTCAAGCAAGCTTTAGTTTTTTTGAAGCAAAATATATATTTTTGGATGTTTGAATGAAGATTGAATTTGAAAAATGTGAAAAATGGCTTGATTTTTAATTTTAGATTTTTGAAAATTGAAGTTTATTTTTGCCAGAAATCGTTTTTGCACCTCAACTTTTTCCACCTTTTCGTACCACCACCATACTTTGCGTCATCTGTTTTACCGTCCATCTCATTTGTGGGATATTCTTCGAAAAGAATATACACCGATCGGAATGACCACTAATCTCCCGCAAAAAAAAAGACTTGAAATATTTTCCCACCATAAATCCTACGAAGAATGTTTTCCTACCATTTTTACCACCAAAACTACTCGTATTTGTTTCAATCATTTTGGTTGGAAAATCCAACAATCTGGGTGCACTGACTGGCATTACTATAACTTTTAAACTTAAATGAAAACAAAACAAAGTAGAAAAATAACGCAAAACTTATTTTATCAAAAATTTATCGATTATTTCTGTTTTCAGTGCTCTTTTTAATTCTATGTCAAGTACCAAACCATGGTTGTACGTACTCGTATTTATAAGATTTAAGAAAAATTGCAAATTAATTAAAATAACTTTTTGCCACAAAGAATTAAAACAAATATTTTTTATATTTGCCATTATTTTACTACTAAAACTGTTGAAAAGTAATGTGACTACAAATTCTCATTTAGTATGATATAATTCACATTGGCTTTCTGCAAGAAAATCATCAATGGAACATGAACTGAACATAAACGCAAATATAACTTTTAATTTGAAACAGAACTTCTTTTTGTTTCTATTTTATTCTAAATTAGATTAGATTTGATAAGATTTGATTAGAAAACACACTGCCAATGTTAATGATTTTACTAGATGAATAAATTAAACGAGTTCCCTTTGGGAAATATCGTCCTCAATGAATATAATAGCTGAAATCATCAATGAATTCACTTGCCAAATCTTAAGAGAAGCAACATGCGATGATTCAGTAAATTAAATTAAATTAGATTAACATTTTTGTTCGAATAAACAGAAATCGGAAAACCAATGAAAACCATTTTAGAACCAATTTAGACCATTTAAACCGATATGGCTGTTGACTAAAAAGAATTTAGTTCTTATAGACTTTCCTTGTTAAAATATTATAAAAGAAACCATCATATTATGGTAGTTAAATTTTCTCCTTTTATTTTTTTATATAATTTTTAAGTGCAGCTTTAGCTTTTTAACATTATTTACACTAAGGGTATCGTTTCGCTTGAGTTCTCTTCCATCCTTCCATAGTGCCAAGGTTTGAATTTAATTAGTTTACTTCTTTAGTTTTTTTAAGTTAATTTTACTTTTCTTATATGTCTACTTTTTATAACTACAAGACCTTTTTTGTTAGGTAGGTAGGTACCTTCAGACTTGTCATATACCTAACAGTGATGAGGAAGACGAAAGAAGTGGGTCTAACAAGTCTGTATACCTTTGGTGATTCTGCCCAAACGTTTTTTTCATTTCTTTAGAACTAAAAATAACGGTTCCTGCCATAAAATTTCCTCAGAGTCCTCCGCTACATAAACATATATTTCAAATGAAGGACAAAAAATTCCCTAATTTTTTCAGATTATTCTTTTTATCCCCTAAGTCGCTTTAATTAAATTGGCCTATTAATTTGTAATCGCGTAAGATCTGCCCAAATTCAACGCAGGGTATGTAGATTGAAAGTAAACAAGAAAAAGATGTATTTTCCCTCGTTCTTACCGACATCAATAAACAAAAAAACAATATTTAAAATGGAAAACCATTCATAGAAAGTACCTACTCATGTATGTTTAAAACCCACTTTTTTCATAAATTTAAGTTTGAAACAATTTTAACCGAAGGTGTTTCTGAAAAGAAATTTATTAGAAAATAAACCTTGTAAGAATGGACTTCTGGCTTTCCAAAAACTACTGTAAGTAGTTGTTTTTTAATATATTTTATTCCATAAGCATTTTTTTTATAAAATTGCCCTTTCTGGCCAAGAGATGGAAATACAATCCCCTCCAGTATGATTTTTTCTTGTATACTTTCAATATCTACGGTGGGTGTCAAAACATTATTTATGGAGTTACATGAAATTTAAACAAAAAAATATGGGCAAAATAAAAAAAACAAAATACTGCATCCCAACAGTAAAAAAAAGCTTTATACAATAGCAATAGACCGAAACAAAAATATCAAAATTAAAAGTAGTGATTTTTTCCTTACAAAAAACTAAACATAGTTACGTACCTACCTACTCTTTATTTTAAGCGTTTATATTTTGGTTTAAATTCCATGTAACTCCAGAAATTATTAGTGTTTACTTACATTTGACGTTCGCTCTAAATGCCTTAAACTTTACAGCGACTATAAGCGATGAAAATCCAAAATAAAACTAATAATAAAATAAAAATAATAAAATTTTGGAAAACGATCAGATATCCTATAGAAATATCGGAAACTGTCTTCAAATAATTCCTGCATAGATGTAGTGAAAAGAAGCAACATTGCTACAGAAATTAAAAATCTCAAAACAAATACCCAAGATTTGAATATCAAAATTAAAATTGTAAACGAAATATAATCTACATACATACATACTGTAAGTAGTATGCATAAATCTATTAACATACCTACCTCAAGCTAATATGCAAAAACAATAAAGTCATCGAAAACAATTGTATTATTGTTACCATTGTCCTAACAACAGATTCATTAGTCTCACTTTCTCCCATTAATGTTGCGAAAATCTAAATAATACAACCCTCTCTTTCTTCTCATTCATTCTGCTTTTAAATTTTCCTTCTGTCTCAATTCTCAAATATCAAAGGCTGTCGTCGGCCTATGAAAATTAAAAAAATTGGCTCCTGATAGTACTATAGATTCTATATACTCGTACAATGATACTCGTATGATAGAAATTTTTCGTATGATAGAAATCAGCGCATTGTATGATAATTTATTGTGAACAATATGGCAGCACTTCAGTCTTAGATATCCGTCGAACTGAACGGACGTGTTTTAGGTAGTCTTATGATATCCTTTGTGCTGAACGGACGTGTTAAGTTAAGTTAAGATAAAAGTTAAGTTAAGATAAAAGTTAAGTTAAGATAAAAGTTAAGTTAAGATAAAAGTTAAGTTAAGATAAAAGTTAAGTTAAAAGTTAAGTTAAAAGTTAAGTTAAAAGTTAAGTTAAAAGTTAAGTTAAAAGTTAAGTTAAAAGTTAAGTTAAGTTAAGTTAAGTTAAGTTAAGTTAAGTTAAGTTAAGTTAAGTTAAGTTAAGTTAAGTTAAGTTAAGTTAAGTTAAGTTAAGTTAAGTTAAGTTAAGTTAAGTTAAGTTAAGTTAAGTTAAGTTAAGTTAAGTTAAGTTAAGTTAAGTTAAGTTAAGTTAAGTTAAGTTAAGTTAAGTTAAGTTAAGTTAAGTTAAGTTAAGTTAAGTTAAGTTAAGTTAAGTTAAGTTAAGTTAAGTTAAGTTAAGTTAAGTTAAGTTAAGTTAAGTTAAGTTAAGTTAAGTTAAGTTAAGTTAAGTTAAGTTAAGTTAAGTTAAGTTAAGTTAAGTTAAGTTAAGTTAAGTTAAGTTAAGTTAAGTTAAGTTAAGTTAAGTTAAGTTAAGTTAAGTTAAGTTAAGTTAAGTTAAGTTAAGTTAAGTTAAGTTAAGTTAAGTTAAGTTAAGTTAAGTTAAGTTAAGTTAAGTTAAGTTAAGTTCAGTTCAGTTAAGTTCAGTTGGACTTGGACTTGGACTTGGGCTTGGACTTGGACTTGGACTTGGACTTGGACTTGGACTTTGACATGGACTTGGACTTGGACTTGGACTTGGACTTGGACTTGGACTTGGACTTGGACTTGGACTTGGACTTGAGCTTGGACCTGTACTCGGACTTGGACTTGGACTTGGACTTGGACTTGAATTTGGACTTGGACTTGGACATGGACTTGGGCTTGGACTTGGACTTGGACTTGGACTTGGACTTGGACTTGTACTTGGACTTGGACTTGGACTTGGACTTGGACTTGGACTTGGACTTGGACTTGGACTTGGACTTGGACTTGGACTTGGACTTGGACTTGGACTTGGATTTGAACTTGGACTTGGACTTGGACTTGGACTTGGACTTGGACTTGGACTTGGACATGGACTTGGATTTGGACTTGGACTTGGACATGGACTTGGACTTGGACTTGGACTTGGACTTGGACTTGGACTTGGACTTGGACTTGGACTTGGACTTGGACTTGGACTTGGACTTGGACTTGGACTTGGACTTGGACTTGGACTTGGACTTGGACTTGGACTTGGACTTGGACTTGGACTTGGACTTGGACTTGGACTTGGACTTGGACTTGGACTTGGACTTGGACTTGGACTTGGACTTGGACTTGGACTTGGACTTGGACTTGGACTTGGACTTGGACTTGGACTTGGACTTGGACTTGGACTTGGACTTGGACTTGGACTTGGACTTGGACTTGGACTTGGACTTGGACTTGGACTTGGACATGGACTTGGATTTGGACTTGGACTTGAGCTTGGACCTGTACTTGGACTTGGACTTGGACTTGGACTTGGACTTGGACTTGGACTTGGACTTGGACTTGGACTTGGACTTGGACTTGGACGTGGACATGGACGTGGACGTGGACGTGGACTTGGACTTGGACTTGGAGTTGGACTTGGAATTGGACTTGGACTTGAACTTGAACTTTGACATGGACTTGGACTTGGACTTGGACTTGAAATTGGACTTGGACTTGGACTTGGACTTGGACTTGGACTTGGACTTGGACGTGGACCTGGACTTGGACTTGGACTTGGACTTGGACTTGGACTTGGACTTGGACTTGGACTTGGACTTGGACTTGGACTTGGACTTGGACTTGGACTTGGACTTGGACTTGGACTTGGACTTGGACTTGGACTTGGACTTGGACTTGGACTTGGACTTGGACTTGGACTTGGACTTGGACTTGGACTTTAACTTGGACTTGGACTTGGACTTGGACTTGGACTTGGACTTGGACTTGGACTTGGACTTGGACTTGGACTTGGACTTGGACTTGGACTTGGACTTGGACTTGGACTTGGACTTGGACTTGGACTTGGACTTGGACTTGGACTTGGACTTGGACTTGGACTTGGACTTGGACTTGGACTTGGACTTGGACTTAAAGTTGGACTTGGACTTGGACTTGAACTTGGACTTGGACTTGGACTTGGACTTGGACTTGGACTTGGACTTGGACTTGGACTTGGACTTGGACTTGGACTTGGACTTGGACTTGGACTTGGACTTGGACTTGGACTTGGACTTGGACTTGGACTTGGACTTGGACTTGGACTTGGACTTGGACTTGGACTTGGACTTGGACTTGGACTTGGACTTGGACTTGGACTTGGACTTGGACTTGGACTTGGACTTGGACTTGGACTTTGACTTGGACTTGGACTTGGACTTGCACATGGACTTGCACTTCGACTTCGACTTAGAAAGTTGGATAGAAAAACGATGTCTTTTCAAAGTTACTCAAATAAATCATGACGCAAATCACTAGGCAGGTCTATTCAAGCCCTATACAGGTATTGAAACTCATTTTATTTTGATTTATTTTTTCAGGAGATATTTGCAAATTTGCATAGAAAAACGACGTCTTTTCCAAGTTTAACAAATAAATCATGACGTACATCACTGGAAAAGTCTATTCAAGCCCTATACAGGTATAAAAACTAATTTTAATTTGATTGATTTTTTAGGAGATATTAAAAAATTGGCATAAAAAAAGACGTCTTTTTCAAGCTAAGCAAATAACTCATGGCGCACATCACTGGAAAGGTCTGTTCAAGCCCTATACAGGTATCGAAACTAATTTTATTTTGATTGATTTTTTCAGGAGATATTTCAAAATGTGCTTAGAAAAATGACGTCTTTTCAAAGTAAATAAAATAAATCATCACGCACATCACTGGAAAGGTCTGTTCAAGCCCTATACAGGTATCGAAACTAATTTTATTTTGATTGATTTTTTCAGGAGTTATTTCAAAATTTGCTTAGAAAAACGACGTCTTTTCAAAGTTAATCAAATAAATCATGACGCACATCACTGGAAAGGTCTGTTCAAGCCCTATACAGGAATCAAAACTAATTTTATTTTGATTGATTTTTTCAGAAGTTATTTAAAAATTTGCTTAGAAAAACGACGTCTTTTCGAAGTTAATCAAATAAATCATGACGCACATCACTGCAAAGGTCTGTTCAAGCCCTATATAAGTATCGAAACTAATTTTATTTTTATTGATTTTTTTAGGAGCTATTTCAAAATTTGCTTTGAAAAACGACGTCTTTTCAAAGTTAATAAAATAAATCATTACGCACATCACTGGAAAGGTCGGTTCAGACCCTATACAGGTATCGAAATTAATTTTATTTTGATTGATTTTTTCAGAAGTTATTTAAAAATTTGCTTAGAAAAACGACGTCTTTTCGAAGTTAATCAAATAAATCATGACGCACATCACTGGAAAGGTCTGTTCAAGCCCTATACAGGTATCGAAACTAATTTTATTTTGATTGATTTTTTCAGATGTTATTTCAAAATTTGCTTAGAAAAACGACGTCTTTTCAAAGTTAATCAAATAAATCATTACGCACATCACTGGAAAGGTCGGTTCAGACCCTATACAGGTATCGAAATTAATTTTATTTTGATTGATTTTTTCAGAAGTTATTTAAAAATTTGCTTAGAAAAACGACGTCTTTTCGAAGTTAATCAAATAAATCATGACGCACATCACTGGAAAGGTCTGTTCAAGCCCTATACAGGTATCGAAACTAATTTTATTTTGATTGATTTTTTCAGATGTTATTTCAAAATTTGCTTAGAAAAATTACGTCTTTTCAAAGTTAATCAAATAAATCATGACGCACATCACTGGAAAGGTCGGTTCAGGCCCTATACAGGTATCGAAATTAATTTTATTTTGATTGATTTTTTCAGAAGTTATTTAAAAATTTGCTTAGAAAAACGACGTCTTTTCGAAGTTAATCAAATAAATCATGACGCACATCACTGGAAAGGTCTGTTCAAGCCCTATACAGGTATCGAAACTAATTTTATTTTGATTGATTTTTTCAGGAGATATTAAGTAATTTGCTTAGAAAAACGACGTCTTTTCGAAGTTAATCAAATAAATCATGACGCACATCACTGAAAAGGTCTGTTCAAGCCCTATGCTGATATCGAAACTAATTTTATTTTGATTGATTTCTCTAGGAGGTATTTCAAAATTTGTATAGAAAAATGACGTCTTTTCAAAGTCTTTCAAATAAATCATGACGCACATCACTGGATAGGTCTATTCAAGCCCTATGCTGATATCGAAACTAATTCTATTTTGATTGATTTCTCTAGGAGATGTTTCAAAATTGAATAGAAGAACGACGTCTTTTCAAAGTCTTTCAAATAAATCAAGACGCACATCAATGGAAAAGTCTATTCAAGCCCTATACTCGTATTGAAAATAATTTTATTTTGATTGATTTCTTTAGGAGTTATTTCAAAATTTGTATAGAAAAATGACGTCTTTTCGAAGTCTTTCAAATAAATCACGACGCACATCACTGGAAAGGTCTATTCAAGCCCTATGCTGATATCGAAACTAATTTTATTTTGATTGATTTCTTTAGGAAATATTTCAAAATTTGTATAGAAAAATGACGTCTTTTCAAAGTCTTTCAAATAAATCATGACGCACATCACTCGAAAGGTCTATTCAAGCCCTATGCTGATATCGAAACTAATTTTATTTTGATTGATTTCTTTAGGAAATATTTCAAAATTTGTATAGAAAAATGACGTCTTTTCAAAGTCTTTCAAATAAATCATGACGCACATCACTCGAAAGGTCTATTCAAGCCCTATGCTGATATCGAAACTAATTTTATTTTGATTGATTTCTCTAGGAGATATTTCAAAATTTGTATAGAAAAATGACGTCTTTTCAAAGTCTTTCAAATAAATCATGATGCATATCACTCGAAAGGTCTATTCAAGCCCTATGCTGATATCGAAACTAATTCTATTTTGATTGATTTCTCTAGGAGATATTTCAAAATTTGTATAGAAAAATGACGTCTTTTCAAAGTCTTTCAAATAAATCATGACGCACATCACTCGAAAGGTCTATTCAAGCCCTATGCTGATATCGAAACTAATTTTATTTTGATTGATTTCTCTAGGAGATATTTCAAAATTTGCATATAAAAATGACGTCTTTTCAAAGTCTTTCAAATAAATCATGATGCACATCACTCGAAAGGTCTATTCAAGCCCTATGCTGATATCGAAACTAATTCTATTTTGATTGATTTCTCTAGGAGATATTTCAAAATTGCATAGAAGAACGACGTCTTTTCAAAGTCTTTCAAATAAATCAAGACGCACATCACTGGAAAAGTCTATTCAAGCCCTATACTCGTATTGAAAATAATTTTATTTTGATTGATTTCTTTAGGAGATATTTCAAAATTTGTATAGAAAAATGACGTCTTTTCGAAGTCTTTCAAATAAATCATGACGCACATCACTGGAAAGGTCTATTCAAGCCCTATGCTGATATCGAAACTAATTTTATTTTGATTGATTTCTTTAGGAAATATTTCAAAATTTGTATAGAAAAATTACGTCTTTTCAAAGTCTTTCAAATAAATCATGACGCACATCACTCGAAAGGTCTATTCAAGCCCTATGCTGATATCGAAACTAATTTTATTTTGATTGATTTCTTTAGGAAATATTTCAAAATTTGTATAGAAAAATGACGTCTTTTCAAAGTCTTTCAAATAAATCATGACGCACATCACTCGAAAGGTCTATTCAAGCCCTATGCTGATATCGAAACTAATTTTATTTTGATTGATTTCTCTAGGAGATATTTCAAAATTTGTATAGAAAAATGACGTCTTTTCAAAGTCTTTCAAATAAATCATGACGCACATCACTGGAAAGGTCCATTCAAGCCCTACGCTGAAATCGAAACTAATTTTATTTTGCATAGAAAAACGACATTTTTCAAATTTAATTAACATTATACATTAGGGAAGGTAGGTATGGGCAGCAAATTATTGATAGCAGACATTGAAAAGGTCTAGCATTTTTGAAAAGATGGCTTAATTTTTTACTCAGCACTGGAAACCGCATTAATTTTGAAGGCTTGGTTTAGGAAATAAAGCCACTTAAAGACGTTAGAGAAGTAATATCACTTTGGATGCAAATATTTTACCAACTAGACCTTGAAAAATTTTACGCAAATATACGCGAGTCTACGCAACATTACGCAAGTAACTTTGGATGCGTATATTTCAAAACCACACACCGTGGATGGTTCTAGTTTTCAGTTTTGAAAAGCCCTGGAAAATTTCGGTTTAGTTATTTAATTACATTTTATTTATAATTTAGGTTTTTAAATCTTCCACAAGGCTTGGATTTTTAAATATCGTCATCCAACCACATTACGGTGGGTATTTTGAGGCAGAAAATCAGTAAAATCACTTTGGGCGAATATTTTCTCAAAAATACGATACAAAAAAATGGGCTTCGATGTGTCCATTGGGTTTGAAAAGACGTTTCCATTAATGTATGGTACGATTTATTTCATTAAGTTTGAAAAAAGTTAGTCTTTTTTTTGGAAAAATGACAAGTCCATGGTTTTACAATTTTAAATGCTTGTTACGTGAGATATTTGCATTAAACGGATTGCGTAAAAATTTAGTAAAATTACATTACATGCAAATATCTAATGAACTAGACAATGGGTGATATGCATAAAACATATTAAATGCTTTTACTGGAGAATTTTTAAATATATCTTATTTTTGGTATGCATAAAAATGCAGTAGATGCCGATATGTAAGTATTTACTTCAGGCCATAGTAGTTACTTATTTTGGATGAATTCTATTAATGAATACTATATTCAGCATGCATAAGAACTAATAAGTACTTTTTTCTCTTGTAAGTACTTGATTTTTTCTAAGTTTCAGAATAGCAACATGAAAATTTGAAAATTTCATAGTTCATACTTTTTTAGTTAGAGAGTTGTAAAACCAAAAATTAACAGTCTTGAGTCTGGTTTTAAGGCAAAATAGGTGTCTGTGTTCTTTTGTTTTAAATTTGATTTCTGTAAATAGTAACTGAAACGGCGAACTTTGTGCGAATTAATTCTCAAAGAGTCTATTAAGGTAGAAGGTCATGTTCAGAGTCTCATTTTAAATCACTTTGTGTCATTTGGATCGATTTCATGTTCAAATTTAAACGAAATATTAACCCAATTGACACCTAGCTCAAAAGGGAAAATATACTCTGTCGTTTCTTTTGCCTATTTTTATCTTGATTTTCCTTAAGTTCAATTCCAGTTTTAAGTTTTAACTTACTCATAAAAAAAATAAAATAAATTAATATTCGGAGGCTCACTTATCACTTTGGCTAAAGTTTAATGTCATAATCTAAAAAGAATAACCTTCCCGTTCACAGAAAAGGGACACACATAAGCCACAGTGCTCAAGTGAAAAGAATCTTCCATTACTCAATTGTATTACTTTTTTTTTAATTTATCTCGGAAGCCTTACGTTCTCGTACTCGTATTATAGTAAAAAAAAAGAAGGAAATGTAACAATCAGCAATTTTACATGACAACTTTGATGGAATATAAGTATTAACTATTAATTTCCGATGAACTACTACCTTCTGAAAGTATTTGCCAGCTAGTATAAACTTATTTTTATGCATACGAAGTTCAGTAAATACTTCAAATTTAACCTCTTACTAGAAGGCATAGCAATTACTTTAACCTTTTACTTCTGGTAAGTACTTCCGTTTTATGCATATCACCCATTGTAGAAGCTTTTGGTTTTGAGAAGCGGATAGCTTCTAAATAGATAATGAAGAATTTGAAAACCGAAACCATTTGCATTCCTTGGCGGTGAAAGAATATTTATCCAAAGGGATTTTCAGGCTAAATACACATAATCGAATATCACTTTGGATGTCTATATTTCGAAAACCATATTTTATAGTGGGTTTTTATTTTTATTTTTTTTGGAAATTTTTGGAAATTTTTGTAAGGCTCTGGAAAATTTCAATACAAGATTTTTTGTTTTAACCTTCTTGGAGGCTTTGTTTCAGAAATATCGCCGACCAAAGACATTAAGGTAATTTAAGACAGAAGTCAGTTTTCATCATGTTCTCCATGCTTCATTGCACCGTTGAAAAAAATCCCCTGTTATTTAAACACTTTTTTTATTAAATAAAAACCAAAATGAAAAAAACGCTTAGGTCATTTTCACTCTAAGAAACATAAGAAATAAACGCTCAACTCAAATAAGAATTCAAAAATAATGTGAGGCATGAACAAAATATAAACACCGTCCTCATGAGACTCATTTCTTGATGTTTCAATGTGCAAAGCAGAGAATACCAATTATCAAGAAGTCAATCATTCATACGTTTCGCCCTCTAAAACCAATTTATTTACACTGTTGTATTTGTAATTTCACTTTGTGTCAATGAATTGATGTGAATTGCATCAACAATGGAATGGACGAGTTTATTCTATGTGTGCGTTTTTCACTGATTTTTACTAATACTTTGCAAATCTAATAAATCGGCTGTTTGTTTTCAGCTTGTAGGCAAATCAAATTGGCCGCGTTCAATGTTGTACCTAAAGCGATCTGGATTGGTTTGTGTTGTTGTAATCCATTGTTAAAACACAGCAGGTGTTTGCAAAAGAAGAGATCCCAAGCTATCCTAAAAATTTTCGGATACAAAGATATCCAATGAAAAATGTCAACAACAGCTGTTAGGCGCTCAGACACATACATGGATACGAAGCTATCCTAGATATGCTATCCATTGAAAATTGAACGCGGCCATTGACAGCTGAGGATTGCCATCCTTATAAAGCATTGAAGTTGTTGTTGTTGTGTTCTTAGGCGCCTCAAATGATCGAATGACGACACGATGAGACTCATGAGTCTGGACCCAAATCTCCCAATCTAAACAGGCTCAATTGCTCGTAAATCCATTAGGGTGGGCTTTAATTGGATCAACATCAACATTATTTACAACATTGCTCGATGGAATGGATGGATGGATGGTTGGACAAGATGTCAATCCATGTAAACCCCCCAGTTCGAAAATTAAACGCGAAACCGAATCGATAAAAAAAAGCGCACATACACAAGATAAGAAAATTGGAAATTATCTAGATGATTTAAATTATTAAAATTATTTAACTAAAAACCTACAATCAAAATATAATTCATTCAGAAAAAAGGGATAAATCAAAAAATAAATAAATAAAACAAAAAACTCAACCAAATATCCTTCCGCGATTTATGCGGAACAAATATCTCCAGGATGCCTCAGTAGCAAGCAGCAGCAACCAGCAACCACCAACCACAAAACACTTCACTGAGCGCATATTAATGCACTTTTTACTGACACAAATCACAATTATTGTTTAATTAACTTTTTTTACACAACTGAGCACAATTACATGATCAATTATTTAATTATTTTTTTCAATAAATCTTACTGGTAACCGCACTACCAATTTGATACTTTTAATCCTATAATTAATCTACACAACACAACGCGAAAAACAAATGACAAATATTGAAGAAACAAAAATATACAACGATGATTACCACGCCCGCGCAAGCCGACTGATCACAATGAATATTAGAGCTGTGGCAATCATGAACGATTCGATTTTTTTTTACCCGTTCATCGAAAATTATCGATGATTGAATCATAAATTTTCTTTTCAATCTATCTCTCAATCATTTCGATTATTCTTGATTTTCCATCCCAATATCAATCATTTCGAGGATTCTCGATTTTCCACCTCAATCTCAATAAGGAATCTCGATTTTTGGTATCAATCTTTACAAAAATGTCTGAATTTTCTTAGGGAATTTTTAATCCATCGACAAAAAAGTTGTATTTCGATCCAAATGTAACCCATTTGACCTAAAACTGTCTTCCGGAGCAGAAAAAATTCTTCAAAAATTTCTGATTTCATCGATATCGAAACCATCCCTCAATGGAATTTAACAATTGATGGCTTGACAGCTAGGAGACAAACTATGTTTTGACAAATCACATTTTATCGGAGCAGAAAGACAACTGAAAATTGTATTGTTTGTTAATTTGGAATAATTAGGATTTGATCAATGTGCAGTATTGAATTAAAGATTGGATTTAATCGAAATCGAAATCAAATGAACTGAGTGAAATAAAAATGAGAATAATTGGTTGATTGAAATAATCGAATCATTTTTTTGATCGATTCTTGAATGATTCATTTGAAATGAACGATTTACACGGCTCTTAATGAACTTTGGAAAGTTTTTATGACCATGACATTGACAATAATTATAAAATCTGTTAAGCTATATCAAAATTTAAGGGATTTGTATTCGGAATGAGCCGATATGAATGTATGTAATGGGTGTTTTTTAAGAAGCTTAGAACTTAAAAAAAAAAAAAAACACAAAAAATTCGAAAAAATTAATGAAATATTTATTTGAATCGATAGTTTGAACCTTGCAATTTAATGTTTAAAGATAATTTCATGCAAATGTTGACCGCGGCTGCGTCTCAGATAGCCCATCCGCTGAGTCCAATTTTGGCATACTCTTTCACACATATCGGCCGGTATCTCACGAATGAATGCATGGATGTTGGCTTCCAGTGTGTCAATCGAAGCGGGCTTGTCCTTATAGACATTAGCCTTGACATACCCCCACAAAAAATAATCTAATGGTGTCAAATCGCACGATCTAGGCGGCCAATTGACCGGCCCGAAACGTGAAATTAACTGTTCACCAAACTCGCCTCGCAATTGCGCCATTGTTTCGCGTGCTGTGTGGCATGTGGCACCGTCTTGTTGAAACCACATATCATGCAAGTCAAGAACTTCCATTTCGGGCAAAAAAAGTTTGTTATCATCGCTCGGTAGCGTTCACCATTGACAGTAACGCTGCGATTCGCATCATCTTTGAAGAAATATGGCCCAATAATGCCGCCGGCCCATAAACCGCACCAAACAGTGGCTTTTTCGGGATGCATTGGTAGCTGTTGCAATGCTTCTGGCTGATCTTCACTCCAAATGCGGCAATTATGCTTATTTACGTACCCATTCAACCAAAAATGAGCCTCATCGCTGAACACAATTTTTCGATAAAAATGCGGATCCTCGGCCAGCTTTCCAAGAGCCCATTCACCAAAAATTCGGCGTTGTGGTAGGTCGGCTGGCTTTAGTTCTTGCACCAGCTGTATCTTAAAAGGCTTTACGCCCAAATCCTTCCGCAAAATATTCCACGTAGTGCTGTAACAAAGGCCTAACTGCTGGGAACGGCGCCGAATCGACATTTCGCGGTCTTCTGTCACACTAGCTGATACGGCCGCAATATTTTCTTCACTACGCACAGTACGTAAACGTGTTGGTGGTTCAATGTCCAACAAAGTAAATTTGGTGCGAAATTTGGTCACAATCTTCCGAATAGACTGCTCAGAAGGTCGAGAATGCCGACCATAAAATGGAAGCAGCGCGCGATGAACATTTCGAACCGAGCACGAATTTTGATAGTAAAATTCAATAATTTGCAAGCGTTGTTCATTTGTAAGACGATCCATGGTTAAATTGCAAACCAAACTGAAGCTGTTTGACAGTGACACAAGGTACTAAACAGGTCAGCTGTCAAAACCAGTGTTGCCAAAACCAAACCAGCTAAAAAATCACCCGTTATTTTCATTTGCAATTTGAAAAAGAAAATATGTAGGTACCTACCTTAAAAAAAAACCAATAGATGTAATTTTGTAGGATATTGATTTTTTGAATTCATAATAAATAATTATAGATACCTACACTGAAGTTTATATATTTACAAAGGAGATACCTCAATATGGGTTGCATTTAGTTTTTTCGTTTTTTCTTTCCTACAGAGAGATCGAAATTAAAATGAGGCCAGAGAATGAACTGCCTGTGTTTTGTTTTTGTTTGTTTTTTTTTGTTGTCGAGGGATTTAGATATTTTCTTGGTTGTTGTTGTATCTTGTGCTTGACAAGTGCATTATGAAAAAAACGGTTTGGCGATTATTTTCTATAGTACGAGGAGCAAGGGTCTAAAGGGATGGACAGATTTGCTTGACTTGTTGTAGGTACACCGTCGTGGAATCTCCATTTCTATTTTTTTGCAGTTTTGCATTAAGAAATTTTTAAGATAAAAGAGAGTAATTTGAATTAATTGATTTTTATTTAAAAAGACACAGGGATCTTTTACAGAGGGTCATAGATATTTAAATAAACATGTTATGTTTGTGTGTATAGGTAGGTAGATAGGTACGTAAAAATTAACCTTTTTATTTTTTTGTTTTTGAAAACGGCTAGGTAACAAAAAATAAAGGTATTTTTAAGAAAAATTGACGTACTAGCATGTTTTAAGAAAAAAAGTGAATAAAAAGTTAAAATAAGCTAAGAAAAAAATTATTTATGTTGGGAGGTACTTGTAGATACCTACGCCAGAAGAATATTCATCAACAAAAATGGTGGTTTTTCAGACAAAAGAAATTAATTAAAAAATCTTTTTATAGCGCAGAACCATATTTGAGATGATGTTATTGTAAGAGGAGAAACTAGATACTTAAGTAGTATTGTGTTTAAGTTTCAAGCCTCAAGGCGTGAAGTGATGACGAGAAAGACTTATAGCTCATGCTATAAGTGTCTTAAAGTCGCTTGATGACGAGATCTCCTCACGTTCACGTACCGTTTCCTCGTCGTCGTTGCATTGTGAATAAGGGAGATTACATGGATAAACATATCGTTCAAGATTGTTGCCAACCATCGATGTTAGATCATTTAAACGCAAAGAAAAACATGCTGTCAACCTGTGTTGCATGGTTTTCAAAATATCTTAAAAACTTGTTGCGATTCCATCAAGCAATGTTGTCAACAAAGTTGATAATATAAATCCCCCTAATATAGGGCTTCAGCTTCAGTCTTAGGATATCCGTCGAACTGAATGGGCGTGTTTCATCCAGTCTTAAGATATCCTTCGTGCCGAATGGACGTGTCAGTGCCGGTGTTAACTTAAGTTTAGTTGTAGTTGTAGTTGGAGTTGGTGTTGGAGTTGGAGTTGGAGTTGGAGTTGGAATTGGAATTGGAGTTGGAGTAAGAGTTGGAGTTGGAGTTGGAGTTGGAGTTGGAGTTGGAGTTGGAGTTGGAGTTGGAGTTGTAATTGGAGTTGGAATTGGAGTTGGACTTTGACTTGGACTTGGACTTGGACTTGGACTTGGACTTGGACTTGGACTTGGACTTGGACTTGGACTTGGACTTGGACTTGGACTTGGACTTGGACTTGGACTTGAACATGGACTTGGACTTGGACTTGGACTTGGACTTGGACTTGGACTTGGACTTGGACTTGGACTTGGACTTGGACTTGGACTTGGACTTGGACTTGGACTTGGGCTTGGAGCTGGACTTGGACTTGGACTTGGACTTGGACTTGGACTTGGACTTGGACATGGACTTGGACATGGACTTGGACTTGGACTTGGACTTGGACTTGGACTTGGACTTGGACTTGGACTTGGACTTGGACTTGGACTTGGACTTGGACTTGGACTTGGACTTGGACTTGGACTTGGACTTGGACTTGGACTTGGACTTGGACTTGGACTTGGACTTGGACTTGGACTTGGACTTGGACTTGGACTTGGACATGGACTTGGACTTGGACTTGGACTTGGACTTGGACTTGGACTTGGACTTGGACTTGGACTTGGACTTGGACTTGGACTTGGACTTGGACTTGGACTTGGACTTGGACTTGGACTTGGACTTGGACTTGGACAAAATAAATCATGACGCACATCACTGCAAAGGTCTGTTCAAGTCCTATACAGGTATCGAAACTAATTTTATTTTGATTGATTTTTTCAAGAGATATTTCGAAATTTGCTTAGAAAAACGACGCCTTTTCAAAGTTAATCAAATAAATCATGATGCACATCACTGCAAAGGTCTGTTCAAGTCCTATACAGGTATCGAAACTTATTTTATTTTGATTGATTTTTTCAGGAGTTATTTCAAAATTTGCTTAGAAAAACGACGTCTTTTCAAAGTTAATCAAATAAATCATGACGCACATCACTGCAAAGGTCTGTTCAAGTCCTATAAGGTATCGAAACTAATTTTATTTTGATTGATTTTTTCAGGAGTTATTTCAAAATTTGCTTAGAAAAACGACGTCTTTTCAGAGTTAATCAAATAAATCATGACGTACATCACTGCAAAGGTCTGTTCAAGTCCTATACAGGTATCGAAACTAATTATATTTTGATTGAATTTTTCAGGAGTTATTTAAAAAAATTTGCTTAGAAAATCGACGTTTTTCAAAGTTAATCAAATAAATCATGACGCACATCACTGCAAAGGTCTGTTCAAGTCCTATACAGGTATCGAAACTAATTTTATTTTGATTGATTTTTTCAGGAGATATTTCAAAATTTGCTTAGAAAACTGACGTCTTTTCAGAGTTAATAAAAAAAATCATGACGCACATCACTGCAAAGGTCTGTTCAAGCCCTATACAGGCATCGAAACTAATTTTATTTTGATTGATTTTTTCAGGAGATATTTCAAAATTTGCTTAGAAAAACGACGTCTTTTCAAAGTTAATCAAATAAATCATGACGCACATGACTGCAAAGGTCTGTTCAAGCCCTATACAGGTATCGAAACTAATTTTATTTTGATTGATTTTTTCAGGAGTTATTTCAAAATTTTCTTAAAAAAACGACGTTTTCTTATAGCCAATCAAATAAATCATGACGCACATCAGTGGAAAGGTCAATTCAAGCCCTATACAGGTATCGAAACTAATTTTATTTTGATTGATTTTTTCAGGAGATATTTCAAAATTTGCTTTGAAAAATTACGTCTTTTCAAAGTTAATAAAATAAATCATGACGCACATCACTGCAAACGTCTGTTCAAGCCCTATACAGGTATCGAAACTAATTATATTTGGATTGATTTTTTAAGGAGTTATTTCAAAATTCGCTTAGAAAAACGACGTCTTTTCAAAGTTAATAAAATAAATCATGACGCACATCACTGCAAAGGTCTGTTCAAGCCCTATACAGGTATCGAAACTTATTTAAGTTTGATTGATTTTTTCAGGAGTTATTTCAAAATTTGCTTAGAAGAACGACGTCATTTCAAAGTTAATCGAATAAATCATGACGCACATCACTGCAAAGGTCTGTTCAAGTCCTATACAGGTATCGAAACTAATTTTATTTTGATTGATTTTTTCGGGAGATATTTCAAAATTTGCTTAGAAAAATGACGTCTTTTCAAAGTTAGTAAAATAAATCATGACGCACATCACTGGAAAGGTCTGTTCAAGCCCTATACAGGTATAGAAACTAATTTTATTTTGATTGATTTTTTCAGGAGTTATTTCAAAATTTGCTTAGAAAAACGACGTCTTTTCAAAGTTAATAAAATAAATCATGACGCACATCACTGCAAAGGTCTGTTCAAGCCCTATACAGGTATCGAAACTAATTTTATTTTGATTGATTTTTTCAGGAGTTATTTCAAAATTTGCTTAGAAAAACGACGTCTTTTCAAAGTGAATCAAATAAATCATGACGCACATCACTGGAAAGGTCTGTTAAAGTCCTATACAGGTATCGAAACTAATTTTATTTTGATTGATTTTTTAAGAAGATATTTCAAAATTTGTTTTGAAAATCGACGTTATTTTAAGTTAATCAAATAAATCATGACGCACATCACTGCAAAGGTCTGTTCAAGTCCTATACAGGTATCGAAACTAATTTTATTTTGATTGATTTTTTCAGGAGTTATTTCAAAATTTGCTTAGAAAAACGACGTCTTTTCAAAGTTAATCAAATAAATCATGACGCACATCACTGCAAAGGTCTGTTCAAGCCCTATACAGGCATCGAAACTAATTTTATTTTGATTGATTTTTTCAGGAGATATTTCAAAATTTGCTTAGAAAAACGACGTCTTTTCAAAGTTAATCAAATAAATCATGACGCACATCACTGCAAAGGTCTGTTCAAGTCCTATACAGGTATCGAAACTTATTTTATTTTGATTGATTTTTTCAGGAGTTATTTCAAAATTTGCTTAGAAAAACGACGTCTTTTCAAAGTTAATCAAATAAATCATGACGCACATCACTGCAAAGGTCTGTTCAAGTCCTATACAGGTATCGAAACTAATTTTATTTTGATTGATTTTTTCAGGAGTTATTTCAAAATTTGCTTAGAAAAACGACGTCTTTTCAGAGTTAATCAAATAAATCATGACGTACATCACTGCAAAGGTCTGTTCAAGTCCTATACAGGTATCGAAACTAATTATATTTTGATTGAATTTTTCAGGAGTTATTTAAAAAAATTTGCTTAGAAAATCGACGTTTTTCAAAGTTAATCAAATAAATCATGACGCACATCACTGCAAAGGTCTGTTCAAGTCCTATACAGGTATCGAAACTAATTTTATTTTGATTGATTTTTTCAGGAGATATTTCAAAATTTGCTTAGAAAACTGACGTCTTTTCAGAGTTAATAAAAAAAATCATGACGCACATCACTGCAGAGGTCTGTTCAAGCCCTATACAGGCATCGAAACTAATTTTATTTTGATTGATTTTTTCAGGAGATATTTCAAAATTTGCTTAGAAAAACGACGTCTTTTCAAAGTTAATCAAATAAATCATGACGCACATGACTGCAAAGGTCTGTTCAAGCCCTATACAGGTATCGAAACTAATTTTATTTTGATTGATTTTTTCAGGAGATATTTCAAAATTTGCTTTGAAAAATTACGTCTTTTCAAAGTTAATAAAATAAATCATGACGCACATCACTGCAAACGTCTGTTCAAGCCCTATACAGGTATCGAAACTAATTATATTTGGATTGATTTTTTAAGGAGTTATTTCAAAATTTGCTTAGAAAAACGACGTCTTTTCAAAGTTAATCAAATAAATCATGACGCACATCACTGCAAAGGTCTGTTCAAGTCCTATACAGGTATCGAATCTAATTTTAATTTGATTTATTTTTTCAGGAGTTATTTCAAAATTTGCTTAGAAAAACGACGTCTTTTCAAAGTTAATAAAATAAATCATGACGCACATCACTGCAAAGGTCTGTTCAAGCCCTATACAGGTATCGAAACTTATTTTATTTTGATTGATTTTTTCAGGAGTTATTTCAAAATTTGCTTAGAAGAACGACGTCATTTCAAAGTTAATCGAATAAATCATGACGCACATCACTGCAAAGGTCTGTTCAAGTCCTATACAGGTATCGAAACTAATTTTATTTTGATTGATTTTTTCAGGAGTTATTTCAAAATTTGCTTAGAAAAACGACGTTTTTTCAAAGTTAATAAAATAAATCATGACGCACATGACTGCAAAGGTCTGTTCAAGTCCTATACAGGTATTGAAACTAATTTTATTTTGATTGATTTTTTCAGGAGATATTTCAAAATTTGCTTTGAAAAATTACGTCTTTTCAAAGTTAATAAAATAAATCATGACGCACATCACTGCAAACGTCTGTTCAAGCCCTATACAGGTATCGAAACTAATTATATTTGGATTGATTTTTTAAGGAGTTATTTCAAAATTTGCTTAGAAAAACGACGTCTTTTCAAAGTTAATCAAATAAATCATGACGCACATCACTGCAAAGGTCTGTTCAAGCCCTATACAGGTATCGAAACTAATTTAATTTTGATTGATTTTTGCAGGAGTTATTTCAAGATTTGCTTAGAAAAACGACGTCTTTTCAAAATTAATAATATAAATTATGACGCACATCACTGCAAAGGTCTGTTCAAGTCCTATACAGGTATCGAAACTAATTTTATTTTGATTGATTTTTTCAGGAGTTATTTCAAAATTTGCTTAGAAAAACGACGTTTTTTCAAAGTTAATAAAATAAATCATGACGCACATGACTGCAAAGGTCTGTTCAAGTCCTATACAGGTATTGAAACTAATTTTATTTTGATTGATTTTTTCAGGAGATATTTCAAAATTTGCTTTGAAAAATTACGTCTTTTCAAAGTTAATAAAATAAATCATGACGCACATCACTGCAAACGTCTGTTCAAGCCCTATACAGGTATCGAAACTAATTATATTTGGATTGATTTTTTAAGGAGTTATTTCAAAATTTGCTTAGAAAAACGACGTCTTTTCAAAGTTAATCAAATAAATCATGACGCACATCACTGCAAAGGTCTGTTCAAGTCCTATACAGGTATCGAATCTAATTTTAATTTGATTTATTTTTTCAGGAGTTATTTCAAAATTTGCTTAGAAAAACGACGTCTTTTCAAAGTTAATAAAATAAATCATGACGCACATCACTGCAAAGGTCTGTTCAAGCCCTATACAGGTATCGAAACTTATTTTATTTTGATTGATTTTTTCAGGAGTTATTTCAAAATTTGCTTAGAAGAACGACGTCATTTCAAAGTTAATCGAATAAATCATGACGCACATCACTGCAAAGGTCTGTTCAAGTCCTATACAGGTATCGAAACTAATCTTATTTTGATTGATTTTTTCGGGAGATATTTCAAAATTTGCTTAGAAAAATGACGTCTTTTCAAAGTTAATAAAATAAATCATGACGCACATCACTGCAAAGGTCTGTTCAAGTCCTATACAGGTATTGAAACTAATTTTATTTTGATTGATTTTTTCAGGAGTTATTTCAAAATTTGCTTAGAAAAACGACGTCTTTTCAAAGTTAATCAAATAAATCATGACGCACATCACTGCAAACGTCTGTTCAAGCCCTATACAGGTATCGAAACTAATTATATTTGGATTGATTTTTTAAGGAGTTATTTCAAAATTTGCTTAGAAAAACGACGTCTTTTCAAAGTTAATCAAATAAATCATGACGCACATCACTGCAAAGGTCTGTTCAAGTCCTATACAGGTATCGAATCTAATTTTAATTTGATTTATTTTTTCAGGAGTTATTTCAAAATTTGCTTAGAAAAACGACGTCTTTTCATAGTTAATAAAATAAATCATGACGCACATCACTGCAAAGGTCTGTTCAAGCCCTATACAGGTATCGAAACTTATTTTATTTTGATTGATTTTTTCAGGAGTTATTTCAAAATTTGCTTAGAAGAACGACGTCATTTCAAAGTTAATCGAATAAATCATGACGCACATCACTGCAAAGGTCTGTTCAAGTCCTATACAGGTATCGAAACTAATTTTATTTTGATTGATTTTTTCGGGGGATATTTCAAAATTTGCTTAGAAAAATGACGTCTTTTCAAAGTTAATAAAATAAATCATGACGCACATCACTGCAAAGGTCTGTTCAAGTCCTATACAGGTATCGAAACTAATTTTATTTTGATTGATTTTTTCAGGAGATATTTCAAAATTTGCTTTGAAAAATTACGTCTTTTCAAAGTTAATAAAATAAATCATGACGCACATCACTGGAAAGGTCTGTTCAAGCCCTATACAGGTATAGAAACTAATTTTATTTTGATTGATTTTTTCAGGAGTTATTTCAAAATTTGCTTAGAAAAACGACGTCTTTTCAAAGTTAATAAAATAAATCATGACGCACATCACTGCAAAGGTCTGTTCAAGTCCTATACAAGTATCGAAACTAATTTTATTTTGATTGATTTTTTCAGGAGATATTTCAAAATATGCTTTGAAAAACTACGTCTTTTCAAAGTTAATAAAATAAATCATGACGCACATCACTGGAAAGGTCTGTTCAACTCTTATACAGGCATCGAAACTGATTTTATTTTGATTAATTTTTGTAGAAGATATTTCAAAATTTGTTTTGAATAACGACGTTTTTTAAAGTTTATCAAATAAATCATGATGCACATCACTGGAAACGTCTATTCAAGCCCTATCTAGGTATCGAAACTTATTTTATTTTGATCAATTTTTGTAGGAGATATTTCAAAATTTGGTAAGAAAAATGACGTTTTTTAAAGTTCATCAAATAAATCATGACGCACATCACTGGAAAGGTCTATTCAAGCCCTATACAGGTATCGAAACTAATTTTATTTTGATATATTTTTTCAGGAGTAATTTCAAAATTTGCTTAGAAAAACGACGTCTTTTCAAAGTTAATCAAATAAATCATGACGCACATCACTGCATAGCTCTGTGCAAGTCCTATACAGGTATCAACATTAATTTAATTTTGAATGATGATTTTGGGAGATATTTCAAAATTTCCATAGAACCATTTTATTTTAATTTTTAAATGGTATAATTTCAATTGTATATTAAGTCATACAAATTATGAGACAAAAATGAAAAAAAGCGTGAAGTGCCATGTTTAAATCAGCTAAAACAACTTCATTGATAGTTTGAGGTGAAAAAAGAATGCCATCTTAGTTTTTGATAGAAAAAAGAAATTAAAATGATTGCAGACGTTTAAAAGAAAAAATCATTTACCTATAGATGTAGGTACGAAATTCTTAAAACATTTTAAAGGCCAGATTTTGAAATGGAATTTCAACGTTGAAGTTATATATTTTTTTAAAACTAATATTCAATTTTTTAGCGAAATTTTTTTAGGAAATATAATTTTAGTCAATATTTAAAAAAAAATTGTGAATTCTGTTCAAAATTCTGTGTAGACAAGCACAAATGTTCTTTTTAATATTCAATGCTCTTTTTCATTTTTAGTCAAATGCTGAAAACGACATGTAAAAATCTTTCTTTAAACAAAAATTGTTAGGTACCCACTTTATCCCTTTAAAAAAAACGAACAAAAGTGTCAATTATGAATGTCACTTTGTTTGCCTCGTAAAAATAACAAAATAAACAAGAAATGGCAAAAAAATACAATTGTGTTTTTTTTTTTTTTTTTTAATTCTCAAAAATAGAAAATTTTCCATCTGTTTCCAGCGTTTGACTAAAAATAATAAAAAATTAAAAAACAACGACCATAAGTAAATTAACGAAAACTAACAAATTTGTATAAAAAAAGGTGCAAAAGGTTGAAAAAGTTCTGTTCAATTGGCTTTTTGAGGGGCAGTCAAGCTCTGAAATATTATTAAAATTTTTGGCCCTCTGCAAAACAAAATCTCCTTTTTTCCATTTTATAATATTAGTAAAAGTCTTAGGTTATTTTTTTAGTTTTAATTTCGAACCCATGACAAAACAAACGAAAAATTCCCTTAGGACTTTTAAAACTTGAAAAACTGCTTTAAATGATCCCTTGTGAACAAAGAAATACATAAAGATACCTACATTGATTTGAAAGGAAGGATTCAAGATGTAGCACACATTTCAAAACCTTAAATAAAGAGTTGGGTTTTGGTATACAGCACCCCCCTACAAGTGAAATCTTTGTACACCCATGTAGGTACAATTCTTAAAACAAGAAAAAAAAAATATATCAAGAAGTATTGCAAATATTTCCGAAAAGCTATTTATTTATATTTTATTTTTTTTGTTTTTTTATTTCATGACCTTGTGCCACACGTAGTAACCAAAAATCAAAAAACAAAGCTTATCAAAAATACGCAAAACTACACAAAAATACTCATAAGCCTATAGTTAACTATACACATACACACAAAACATATACATACATTACATATTATACCTATCTCGCTGTCACCCATATCTTGCATCTTGCACCTATAAGTCCTTAAAACCAACAAAAAATAAACAACCACCAAGTAATGAAATACAAAAGGATTTTTAATTCATTTTGTGACTATAAATTCTTATTTTGTTAGATATAGTTCACAGTGGCTTTCTGTAAGAGAATCAATATAACATGAACCGAAGTCAACAAACAAATTTATAAAAACAGTAAAATAACAAAATTGCATGATAAAAATTGATAATGCTCGTGAGCGCTTACGCTTACCAACAGAACAAAACATGTGGCTGTAGCGTTATATTAAAAATTAGAATTAGAATAGAATGTGTAAATTTAACTTGAAGTTTGCGACTTCCAAAGACAGTACATTGGCGATGTAAAATGTGCAACAAATTTCTGTTTTGTTTTTTTTTTTCGTTTCCATACAACACTTCAAAATATTGAAGTTCAAAAGTCAAAAAAACTTCACCCAGAAAAAAATGTTTTATGTGACTGAATTCCTTCCTTAAATTATATTCTATTTTAAATAAAGAAATATTTCACTGAAAATTGAGTTGTGTGTGTTTTTTTTTGTTTATCATTCGGCATTCTGAAATATGGTCACCCTCGCCGTAGGTATAAAGGAAAAATATATTTGTTTGGCCCATAGGCATCTTAAAACCGAAAATGCTACTAAATTCACGCATGCGTTTCTGAGAGAATGGTCACGCTTTTCAATTATTTTGATATAACTAAAAATTTAACTACCAAAAGTTTTAAAATTTGTTTCTAATTGTACTTTTTAAGCAAAGATTCTGTCAAGATATGCAAAGACAAAATAAAGAAGAGACTAAAGGCTTTCATATGACTCATCAAAAATTATTTTTTATTTAAAATTGGCAGTGATAGGTATGCCCAAATGTATGTGTCTCAAGCAAGCTTTAGTTTTTTTGAAGCAAAATATATATTTTTGGATGTTTGAATGAAGATTGAATTTGAAAAATGTGAAAAATGGCTTGATTTTTAATTTTAGATTTTTGAAAATTGAAGTTTATTTTTGCCAGAAATCGTTTTTGCACCTCAACTTTTTCCACCTTTTCGTACCACCACCATACTTTGCGTCATCTGTTTTACCGTCCATCTCATTTGTGGGATATTCTTCGAAAAGAATATACACCGATCGGAATGACCACTAATCTCCCGCAAAAAAAAAGACTTGAAATATTTTCCCACCATAAATCCTACGAAGAATGTTTTCCTACCATTTTTACCACCAAAACTACTCGTATTTGTTTCAATCATTTTGGTTGGAAAATCCAACAATCTGGGTGCACTGACTGGCATTACTATAACTTTTAAACTTAAATGAAAACAAAACAAAGTAGAAAAATAACGCAAAACTTATTTTATCAAAAATTTATCGATTATTTCTGTTTTCAGTGCTCTTTTTAATTCTATGTCAAGTACCAAACCATGGTTGTACGTACTCGTATTTATAAGATTTAAGAAAAATTGCAAATTAATTAAAATAACTTTTTGCCACAAAGAATTAAAACAAATATTTTTTATATTTGCCATTATTTTACTACTAAAACTGTTGAAAAGTAATGTGACTACAAATTCTCATTTAGTATGATATAATTCACATTGGCTTTCTGCAAGAAAATCATCAATGGAACATGAACTGAACATAAACGCAAATATAACTTTTAATTTGAAACAGAACTTCTTTTTGTTTCTATTTTATTCTAAATTAGATTAGATTTGATAAGATTTGATTAGAAAACACACTGCCAATGTTAATGATTTTACTAGATGAATAAATTAAACGAGTTCCCTTTGGGAAATATCGTCCTCAATGAATATAATAGCTGAAATCATCAATGAATTCACTTGCCAAATCTTAAGAGAAGCAACATGCGATGATTCAGTAAATTAAATTAAATTAGATTAACATTTTTGTTCGAATAAACAGAAATCGGAAAACCAATGAAAACCATTTTAGAACCAATTTAGACCATTTAAACCGATATGGCTGTTGACTAAAAAGAATTTAGTTCTTATAGACTTTCCTTGTTAAAATATTATAAAAGAAACCATCATATTATGGTAGTTAAATTTTCTCCTTTTATTTTTTTATATAATTTTTAAGTGCAGCTTTAGCTTTTTAACATTATTTACACTAAGGGTATCGTTTCGCTTGAGTTCTCTTACATCCTTCCATCCTTCCATCCTTCCATAGTGTCAAGGTTTGAATTTAATTAGTTTACTTCTTTAGTTTTTTTAAGTAAATTTTACTTTTCTTATATGTCTACTTTTTATAACTACTACAAGACTTTTTTTGTTAGGTAGGTAGGTACCTTCAGACTTGTCATATACCTAACAGTGATGAGGAAGACGAAAGAAGTGGGTCTAACAAGTCTGTATACCTTTGGTGATTCTGCCCAAACGTTTTTTTCATTTCTTTAGAACTAAAAATAACGGTTCCTGCCATAAAATTTCCTCAGAGTCCTCCGCCACAGGTACATGTAAATACATACATAAACATATATTTCAAATGAAGGACAAAAAATTCCCTAATTTTTTCAGATTATTCTTTTTATCCCCTAAGTCGCTTTAATTAAATTGGCCTATTAATTTGTAATCGCGTAAGATCTGCCCAAATTCAACGCAGGGTATGTAGATTGAAAGTAAACAAGAAAAAGATGTATTTTCCCTCGTTCTTACCGACATCAATAAACAAAAAAACAATATTTAAAATGGAAAACCATTCATAGAAAGTACCTACTCATGTATGTTGAAAACCCAATTTTAACCGAAGGTGTTTCTGAAAAGAAATTTATTAGAAAATAAACCTTGTAAGAATGGACTTCTGGCTTTCCAAAAACTACTGTAAGTTGTTGTTTTTTAATAATTTATTCCATAAGCATTTTTTTTATAAAATTGCCCTTTCTGGCCAAGAGATGGAAATACAATCCCCTCCAGTATGATTTTTTCTTGTATACTTTCAATATCTACGGTGGGTGTCAAAACATTATTTATGGAGTTACATGAAATTTAAACAAAAAAAACTGCATCCCAACAGTAAAAAAAAGCTTTATTCAATAGCAATAGACCGAAACAAAAATATCAAAATTAAAAGTAGTGATTTTTTCCTTACAAAAAACTAAACATAGTTACGTACCTACCTACTCTTTATTTTAAGCGTTTATATTTTGGTTTAAATTCCATGTACGAGTAACTCCAGAAATTATTAGTGTTTACTTACATTTGACGTTCGCTCTAAATGCCTTAAACTTTACAGCGACTATAAGCGATGAAAATCCCAAATAAAACTAATAATAAACTAAAAATAATAAAATCTTGGAAAACGATCAGATATCCTATAGAAATATCGGAAACTGTCTTCAAATAATTCCTGCATAGATGTAGTGAAAAGGAGCAATTAAGCAATCAAAATTAAAATTGTAAACGAAATATAATCTACATACATACATACTGTAAGTACGAGTAGTATGCATAAATCTATAAACATACCTACCTCAAGCTAATATGCAAAAACAATAAAGTCATAGAAAACAATTGTATTATTTTTATTTCCTTCGTGACCATTGTCCTAACAACAGATTCATTAGTCTCACTTTGTCCCATTAATGTCGCGAAAATCTAAATAATACAACCCTCCCTTTCTTCATTCATTCATTCATTCTGCTTTTAAATTTTCCTTCTTTCTCAATTCTCAAATATCGAAGACAGATGTTAGCGCCGATTGTCGTCGGCCTAAGAAAATTAAAAAAATTGGCTCCTGATAGAACTATAGATTCTATATACAATGATACTCGTATGATAGAAATTTTTCGTATGATAGAAATCAGCGCATTGTATGATAATTTATTGTGAACAATATGGCAGCACTTCAGTCTTAAGATATCCGTCGAACTGAACGGACGTGTTTTAGGTAGTCTTATGATATCCTTAGTGCTGAACGGACGTGTTAAGTTAAGTTAAGTTAAGTTAAGTTAAGTTAAGTTAAGTTAAGTTAAGTTAAGTTAAGTTAAGTTAAGTTAAGTTAAGTTAAGTTAAGTTAAGTTAAGTTAAGTTAAGTTAAGTTAAGTTAAGTTAAGTTAAGTTAAGTTAAGTTAAGTTAAGTTAAGTTAAGTTAAGTTAAGTTAAGTTAAGTTAAGTTAAGTTAAGTTAAGTTAAGTTAAGTTAAGTTAAGTTAAGTTAAGTTAAGTTAAGTTAAGTTAAGTTAAGTTAAGTTAAGTTAAGTTAAGTTAAGTTAAGTTAAGTTAAGTTAAGTTAAGTTAAGTTAAGTTAAGTTAAGTTAAGTTAAGTTAAGTTAAGTTAAGTTAAGTTAAGTTAAGTTAAGTTAAGTTAAGTTAAGTTAAGTTAAGTTAAGTTAAGTTAAGTTAAGTTAAGTTAAGTTAAGTTAAGTTAAGTTAAGTTAAGTTAAGTTAAGTTAAGTTAAGTTAAGTTAAGTTAAGTTAAGTTAAGTTAAGTTAAGTTAAGTTAAGTTAAGTTAAGTTAAGTTAAGTTAAGTTAAGTTAAGTTAAGTTAAGTTAAGTTAAGTTAAGTTAAGTTAAGTTAAGTTAAGTTAAGTTAAGTTAAGTTAAGTTAAGTTAAGTTAAGTTAAGTTAAGTTAAGTTAAGTTAAGTTAAGTTAAGTTAAGTTAAGTTAAGTTAAGTTAAGTTAAGTTAAGTTAAGTTAAGTTAAGTTAAGTTAAGTTAAGTTAAGTTAAGTTAAGTTAAGTTAAGTTAAGTTAAGTTAAGTTAAGTTAAGTTAAGTTAAGTTAAGATAAAAGTTAAGTTAAAAGTTAAGTTAAAAGTTAAGTTAAGTTAAGTTAAGTTAAGTTAAGTTTAGTTAAGTTAAGTTAAGTTAACTTAAGTTAAGTTAAGTTCAGTTAAGTTGAGTTGGACTTGGACTTGGACTTGAACTTGGACTTGGACTTGGACTTGGACTTGGACTTGGAATTGGACTTGGACATGGACTTGGACTTGGACTTGGACTTGGACTTGGACTTGGACTTGGACTTGGACTTGGACTTGGACTTGGACTTGGACTTGGACTTGGACTTGGACTTGGACTTGGACTTGGACTTGGACTTGGACTTGGACTTGGACTTGGACTTGGACATGGACTTGGACTTGGACTTGGACTTGGACTTGGACTTGGACTTGGACTTGATCTTGGACTTGGAATTGGAATTTGACTTGGACTTGGACTTGGACTTGGACTTGGACTTGGACTTGGACTTGGACCTGGACTTGGACTTGGACTTGGACTTGGACTTGGACTTGGACTTGGACTTGGACTTGGACTTGGACCTGGACTTGGACTTGGACTTGGACTTGGACTTGGACTTGGACTTGGACTTGGACTTGGACTTGGACTTGGACTTGGACTTGGACTTGGACTTGGACTTGGACTTGGACTTGGACTTGGACTTGGACTTGGACTTGGACTTGGACTTGGACTTGGACTTGGACTTGGACTTGGACTTGGACTTGGACTTGGACTTGGACTTGGACTTGGACTTGGACTTGGACTTGGACTTGGACTTGGACTTGGACTTGGACTTGGACTTGGACTTGGACTTGGACTTGGACTTGGACTTGGACTTGGACTTGGACTTGGACTTGAGCTTGGAGCTGTACTTGGACTTGGACTTGGACTTAAACTTGGACTTGGACTTGGACTTGAACTTGAACCTGGACTTGGACTTGAACTTGGACTTGGACTTGGACTTGGGCTTGGGCTTGGACTTGGACTTGGACTTGGACTTGGACTTGGACTTGGACTTGGACTTGGACTTGGACTTGGACTTGGACTTGGACTTGGACTTGGACTTGGACTTGGACTTGGACTTGGACTTGGACTTGGACTTGGACTTGGACTTGGACTTGGACTTGGACTTGGACTTGGACTTGGACTTGGACTTGGACTTGGACTTGGACTTGGACTTGGACTTGGACTTGGACTTGGACTTGGACTTGGACTTGGACTTGGACTTGGACTTGGACTTGGACTTGGACTTGGACTTGGACTTGGACTTGGACTTGGACTTGGACTTGGACTTGGACTTGGACTTGGACTTGGACTTGGACTTGGACTTGGACTTGGACTTGGACTTGGACTTTTACTTGGACTTGGACTTGGACTTGGACTTGGACTTGGACTTGGACTTGGACTTGGACTTGGACTTGGACTTGGACTTGGACTTGGACTTGGACTTGGACTTGGACTTGGACTTGGACTTGGACTTGGACTTGGACTTGGACTTGGACTTGGACTTGGACTTGGACTTGGACTTGGACTTGGACTTGGACTTGGACTTGGACTTGGACTTTAACTTGGACTTTAACTTGGACTTGGACTTGGACTTGGACTTGGACTTGGACTTGGACTTGGACTTGGACTTGGACTTGGACTTGGGCTTGGACTTGGACTTGGACTTGGACTTGGACTTGGACTTGGACTTGGACTTGGACTTGGACTTGGACTTGGACTTGGACTTGGACTTGGACTTGGACTTGGACTTGGACTTGGACTTGGACTTGGACTTGGACTTGGACTTGGACTTGGACTTGGACTTGGACTTGGACTTGGACTTGGACTTGGACTTGGACTTGGACTTGGACTTGGACTTGGACTTGGACTTGGACTTGGACTTGGACTTGGACCTGTACTCGGACTTAGACTTGGACTTGGACTTGGACTTGGACTTGGACTTGGACTTGGACTTGGACTTGGACTTGGACTTGGACTTGGACTTGGACTTGGACTTGGACTTGGACTTGGACTTGGACTTGGACTTGGACTTGGACTTGGACTTGGACTTGGACTTAGAGTTGGACTTGGACTTGGACTTGGACATGGACTTGGACTTGGACTTGGACTTGGACTTGGACTTGGACTTGGACTTGGACTTGGACTTGGACTTGGACTTGGACTTGGAGTTGGAGCTGGACTTGGACTTGGACTTGGGCTTGGACTTGCACATGCACTTGCATTTCGACTTCGACTTAGAAAGTTGGATAGAAAAACGATGTCTTTTCAAAGTTATTCAAATAAATCATGACGCATATCGCTATGCAGGTCTATTCAAGCCCTATACAGGTATTGAAACTGATTTTATTTTGATTTATTTTTTCAGGAGATATTTTCAAATTTGCATAGAAAAACGACGTCTTTTCCAAGTTAAACAAATAAATCATGACGCACATCACTGCAAAGGTCTGTTCAAGTCCTATACAGGTATCGAAACTAATTTTATTTTGATTGATTTTTTCAGGAGATATTTCAAAATTTGCTTAGAAAACTGACGTCTTTTCAGAGTTCATAAAATAAATCATGAGACACATCACTGGAAAGGTCTGTTCAAGCCCTATACAGGTATCGAAACTAATTTTATTTTGATTGATTTTTTCAGGAGTTATTTCAAAATTTGCTTAGAAAAACGACGTCTTTTCAAAGTTAATCAAATAAATCATGACGCACATCACTGCAAAGGTCTGTTCAAGTCCTATACAGGTATCGAAACTAATTATATTTTGATTGAATTTTTCAGGAGTTATTTAAAAAATTTGCTTAGAAAATCGACGTTTTTCAAAGTTAATCAAATAAATCATGACGCACATCACTGGAAAGGTCTGTTCAAGTCCTATACAGGTATTGAAACTAATTTTCTTTTGATTGATTTTTTCAGGAGATATTTCAAAATTTGCTTTGAAAAACTACGTCTTTTCAAAGTTAATAAAATAAATCATGACGCAATCCACTGGAAAGGTCTGTTCAAGCCCTATACAGGTATCGAAACTAATTTTATTTTGATTGATTTTTTCAGGAGTTATTTCAAAATTTGCTTAGAAAAACGACGTCTTTTCAAAGTTAATCAAATAAATCATGACGCACATCACTGCAAAGGTCTGTTCAAGTCCTATACAGGTATCGAAACTAATTTTAATTTGATTTATTTTTTCAGGAGTTATTTCAAAATTTGCTTTGAAAAATGACGTCTTTTCAAAGTTAATAAAATAAATCATGACGCACATCACTGGAAAGGTCTGTTCAAGCCCTATACAGGTATCGAATCTAATTTTAATTTGATCTATTTTTTCAGGAGATATTTAAAAATTTGCTCAGAAAATTGACGTCTTTTCAAAGTTAATCAAATAAATCATGACGCACATCACTGCAAAGGTCTGTTCAAGCCCTATGCAGGTATCGAAACTAATTTTATTTTGATTAATTTTTTCAGGAGATATTTCAAAATTTGCTTGGAAAAACGACGTCTTTTCAAAGTTAATCAAATAAATCATGACGCACATCACTGGAAAGGTCTGTTCAAGTCCTATACAGGTATCGAAACTAATTTTATTTTGATTGATTTCTTCAGGAGATATTTCAAAATTTGCTTAGAAAAATGACGTCTTTTCAAAGTTAATAAAATAAATCATGACGCACATCACTGCAAAGGTCTGTTCAAGCCCTATACAGGTATCGAAACTTATTTTAATTTGATTTATTTTTTCAGGAGATATTTAAAAATTTGCTTAGAAAAACGACGTCTTTTCAAAGTTAATCAAATAAATCATGACGCACATCACTGGAAAGGTCTGTTCAAGTTTTATACAGGCATCGAAACTGATTTTATTTTGATTTATTTTTGTAGAAGATATTTTAAAATTTGTTTTGAAAAACGACGTTTTTTAAAGTTCATCAAATTAATCATGATGCACATCACTGGAAAGGTCTATTCAAGCCCTATCTAGGTATCGAAACTTATTTTATTTTGATCAATTTTTGTGTGAGATATTTCAAAATTTGCTTAGAAAAACTACGTCTTTTCAAAGTTAATCAAATAAATCATGACGCACATCACTGCAAAGGTCTGTTCAAGTCCTATACAGATATCGAAATTAATTTTATTTTGATTGATTTTTTCAGAAGTTATTTCAAAATTTGCTTAGAAAAACTACGTCTTTTCAAAGTTAATCAAATAAATCATGACGCACATCACTGCAAAGGTCGGTTCAAGTCCTATACAGGTATCGAAACTAATTTTATTTTGATTGATTTTTTCAGGAGATATTTCAAAATTTGCTTTGAAAAATGACGTCTTTTCAAAGTTAATAAAATAAATCATGACGCACATCACTGGAAACGTCTGTTCAAGCCCTATACAGTTATCGAAACTAAATTTGTTTTGATTGATTTTTTCAGGAGTTATTTCAAAATTTGCATAGAAAAACGACGTCTTTTCCAAGTTAAACAAATAAATCATGACGCACATCACTGAAAAGGTCTGTTCAAGCCCTATACAGGTATCGAATTTAATATTAATTTGATTGATTTTTTCAGGAGTTATTTCAAAATTTGCTTAAAAAAACGAGGTCTTTTCAAAGTTAATCAAATAAATCATGACGTACATCACTGCAAAGGTCTGTTCAAGCCCTATAAGGTTATCGAAACTAATTTTATTTGATTGATTTTTTCAGTAGATATTTCAAAATTTGCTTAGAAAAATGACGTCTTTTCAAAGTTAATAAAATAAATCATGACGCACATCGCTGGAAAGGTCTGTTCAAGCCCTATACAGGTATCGAATCTAATTTTAATTTGATTTATTTTTTCAGGAGATATTTAAAAATTTGCTCAGAAAAACGACGTCTTTTCAAAGTTAATCAAATAAATCATGACGCACATCACTGGAAAGGTCTGTTCAAGCCCAATACAGATATCGAAACTAATTATATTTTGATTGATTTTTTCAGGAGTTATTTCAAAATTTGCTTAGAAAAACGACGTCTTTTCAAAGCTAATCAAATAAATCATGACGCACATCACTGCAAAGGTCTGTTCAAGTCCTATACAGGTATCGAAACTAATTTTATTTTGATTGATTTTTTCAGAAGATATTTCAAAATTTGCTTAGAAAAACTACGTCTTTTCAAAGTTAATGAAATAAATCATGACGCACATCACTGGAAAGGTCTGTTCAAGCCATATACAGGTATCGAAACTAATTTTATTTTGATTGATTTTTTCAGGAGTTATTTCAAAATTTGCTTAGAAAAACGACGTCGTTTCAAAGTTAATCAAATAAATCATGACGTACATCACTGGAAAGGTCTGTTCAAGTCTTATACAGACATCGAAACTGATTTCATTTTGATTGATTTTTCTAGAAGATATTTCAAAATTTGTTTTGAAAAACGACGTTTTTTAAAGTTAATCAAATAAATCATGACGCACATCACTGCAAAGGTCTGTTCAAGTCATATACAGGTATCGAAACTAATTTTATTTTGATTGACTTTTTCAGGAGATATTTCAAAATTTGCTTAGAAAAACGACGTCTTTTCAAAGTTAATAAAATAAATCATGACGCACATCACTGCAAAGGTCTGTTCAAGCCCTATACAGGTATCGAAACTGATTTTATTTTGATTGATTTTTTTCAGGAGTTATTTCAAAATTTGCTTAGAAAAACGACGTCTTTTCAAAGTTAATGAAATAAATCATGACGCACATCACTGCAAAGGTCTGTTCAAGCCCTATACAGATATCGAAACTAATTTTATTTTGATTGATTTTTTCAGAAGATATTTCAAAATTTGCTTAGAAAAACTACGTCTTTTCAAAGTTAATCAAATAAATCATGACGCACATCACTGGAAAGGTCTGTTCAAGTCCTATACAGGTATCGAAACTAATTTTATTTTGATTGATTTCTTCAGGAGATATTTCAAAATTTGCTTAGAAAAATGACGTCTTTTCAAAGTTAATAAAATAAATCATGACGCACATCACTGCAAAGGTCTGTTCAAGCCCTATACAGGTATCGAAACTTATTTTAATTTGATTTATTTTTTCAGGAGATATTTAAAAATTTGCTTAGAAAAACGACGTCTTTTCAAAGTTAATCAAATAAATCATGACGCACATCACTGGAAAGGTCTGTTCAAGTTTTATACAGGCATCGAAACTGATTTTATTTTGATTTATTTTTGTAGAAGATATTTTAAAATTTGTTTTGAAAAACGACGTTTTTTAAAGTTCATCAAATTAATCATGATGCACATCACTGGAAAGGTCTATTCAAGCCCTATCTAGGTATCGAAACTTATTTTATTTTGATCAATTTTTGTGTGAGATATTTCAAAATTTGCTTAGAAAAACTACGTCTTTTCAAAGTTAATCAAATAAATCATGACGCACATCACTGCAAAGGTCTGTTCAAGTCCTATACAGATATCGAAATTAATTTTATTTTGATTGATTTTTTCAGAAGTTATTTCAAAATTTGCTTAGAAAAACTACGTCTTTTCAAAGTTAATCAAATAAATCATGACGCACATCACTGCAAAGGTCGGTTCAAGTCCTATACAGGTATCGAAACTAATTTTATTTTGATTGATTTTTTCAGGAGATATTTCAAAATTTGCTTTGAAAAATGACGTCTTTTCAAAGTTAATAAAATAAATCATGACGCACATCACTGGAAACGTCTGTTCAAGCCCTATACAGTTATCGAAACTAAATTTGTTTTGATTGATTTTTTCAGGAGTTATTTCAAAATTTGCATAGAAAAACGACGTCTTTTCCAAGTTAAACAAATAAATCATGACGCACATCACTGAAAAGGTCTGTTCAAGCCCTATACAGGTATCGAATTTAATATTAATTTGATTGATTTTTTCAGGAGTTATTTCAAAATTTGCTTAAAAAAACGAGGTCTTTTCAAAGTTAATCAAATAAATCATGACGTACATCACTGCAAAGGTCTGTTCAAGCCCTATAAGGTTATCGAAACTAATTTTATTTGATTGATTTTTTCAGTAGATATTTCAAAATTTGCTTAGAAAAATGACGTCTTTTCAAAGTTAATAAAATAAATCATGACGCACATCGCTGGAAAGGTCTGTTCAAGCCCTATACAGGTATCGAATCTAATTTTAATTTGATTGATTTTTTCAGGAGTTATTTCAAAATTTGCTTAGAAAAACGACGTCTTTTTAAAGTTAATCAAATAAATCATGACGCACATCACTGCAAAGGTCTGTTCAAGCCCTATACAGGTATCGAAACTTATTTTAATTTGATTTATTTTTCTAGAAGATATTTCAAAATTTGTTTTGAAAAACGACGTTTTTTAAAGTTAATAAAATAAATCATGACGCACATCACTGCAAAGGTCTGTTCAAGCCCTATACAGGTATCGAAACTAATTATATTTTGATTGAATTTTTCAGGAGTTATTTAAAAAATTTGCTTAGAAAAACGACGTTTTTCAAAGTTAATCAAATAAATCATGACGTACATCACTGCAAAGGTCTGTTCAAGTCCTATACAGGTATCGAAACTAATTTTATTTTGATTGAATTTTTCAGGAGTTATTTAAAAAATTTGCTTAGAAAAATGACGTCTTTTCAAAGGTAATAAAATAAATCATGAAGCACATCACTGGAAAGGTCTGTTCAAGCCCTATACAGGTATCGAATTTAATATTAATTTGATTGATTTTTTCAGGAGTTATTTCAAAATTTGCTTAGAAAAACGACGTTTTTCAAAGTTAATCAAATAAATCATGACGCACATCACTAGAAAGGCCAATTCAAGCCCTATACAGGTATCGAAACTAATTATATTTTGATTGATTTTTTCAGGAGTTATTTAAAAAATTTGCTTAGAAAAACGACGTTTTTGAAAGTTAATCAAATAAATCATGACGCACATCACTGGAAAGGTCTATTCAAGCCCTATCCAGTTATGAACATTAATTTAATTTTGAATGATGATTTTGGGAGATATTTCAAAATTTCCATAGAACCATTTTATTTTAATTTCTAAATGGTATAATTTTAATTGTATATTAAGTCATACAAATTATGAGACAAAAATTAAAAAAAGCGTGAAGTGCCATGTTTAAATCAGCTAAATCAACTTCATTGATAGTTTGAGGTGAAAAAAGAATGCCAAAATGATTGCAGGCGATTAAAAGAAAAAAATTATTTACCTATATATGTAGGCACGAAAGTCTTAAAACATTTTAAAGGCCAGATTTTGAAATGGAATTTCAATGTTGAAGTTATAATTTTTGTTTAAAACTAATATTCAATTTTTTAAGAAATAAAATTTTGGTCAATATTTAAAAAAAAAAATTGTGAATTCTTTTCAAAATTCTGTGTAGACAAGCACAAATGTTCTTTGTAATATTCAATGCTCTTTTTCATTTTTAGTCAAATGCTGAAAACGACATGTAAAAATCTTTCTTTAAACAAAAACTGTTAGGTACCCACTTTCTCTCTTAAAAAAAAAAACGAAAAAAGGTGTCAATTATGAATGGTACTTTGTTTACCTCGTAAAAATAACAAAATAAACAAGAAATGGCCAAAAAATACAATTGTGTTTTTTTTTTAATTCTCAAAAATAGAAAATTTTTAATCTGTTTCCAGCGTGTGACTAAAAAGAAAAAAATTTAAAAAACAACGACTATAAGTAAATTAACGAAAACTAACAAATTTGTATAAAAAAAGGTGCTTTTTGAGGGGCAGTCAAGCTCTGAAATATTATTAAAATTTTTGTCCCTCTGCAAAACAAAATCTCCTTTTTTCCATTTTATTATACGAGTATAAGTAAAAGTCTTAGGTTATTTTTTTAGTTTTAATTTCGAACCTATGACAAAACAAACGAAAAATTCCCTTAGGACTTTTAAAACTTGAAAAACTGCTTTAAATGATCCCTTGTGAACAAAGAAATACATAAAGATACCTACATTGATTTGAAAGGAAGGATTCAAGATGTAGCACACATTTCAAAACCTTAAATAAAAAGTTTGTTTTTGGTATACAGCACCGCTCTACAAGTGAAATCTTTGTACACCCATGTAGGTACAATTCTTAAAACAAGAAAAAAAAAATATATCAAGAAGTATTGCAAATATTTCCGAAAAGGTATTTATTTATATTTTATACATACCTACGTGTTTTTTTATTTCATGACCTTGTGCCACACGTAGTAACCAAAAATCAAAAAACAAAGCTTATCAAAAATACGCAAAACTACACAAAAATACTTATAAAACTATAGTTAACTATACACATACACACAAAGCATATACATACATTACATATTATACCTATCTCGCTGTCACCCATATCTTGCATCTTGCACCACCCTATAAGTCCTTAAAACCAACAAAAAAATAAACAACCACCAAGTAATGAAATACAAAAGGATTTTTAATTCATTTTGTGACTATAAATTCTAATTTTGTTAGATATAGTTCACAGTGGCTTTCTGTAAGAGAATCAATATAACATGAACCGAAGATAACAAACAAATTTATAAAAACAGTAAAATAACAAAATTGCATGATAAAAATTGATAACGCTCGTGAGCGCTTACGCTTACCAACAGAACAAAACATGTGGCTGTAGCGTTATATTAAAAATTAGAATTAGAATAGAATGTGTAAATTTAACTTGAAGTTTGCGACTTCCAAAGACAGTACATTGGCGATGTAAAATGTGCAACAAATTTCTGTTTTGTTTTTTTTTTTCGTTTCCATACAACACTTCAAAATATTGAAGTTCAAAAACCAAAAAAACTTCACCCAGAAAAAAATGTTTTATGTGACTGAATTCCTTCCTTAAATTATATTCTATTTTAAATAAAGAAATTTTTCTTTAAAATGGATATTAATTTAACGCCATACTACATATTTCACTGAATATTGAGTTGTGTGTGTTTTTTTTGTTTATCATTCGGCATTCTGAAATATGGTCACCCTCGCCGTAGGTATAAAGGAAAAATATATTTGTTTGGCCCATAGGCATCTTAAAACCGAAAACGCTACTAAATTCATGCATGCGTTTCTGAGAGAATGGTCACGCTTTTCAATTATTTTGATATAACTTGGAAACTAAGCCAAAATTGCATAAAAAATTAAAGCATGAAAAGTAGCATCGGAAAATTTAACTATCAAAAGTTTTAAAATTTGTTTCTAATTGTACTTTTTAAGCACAGATTCTGTCAAGATATGCAAAGACAAAATAAAGAAGAGACTAAAGGCTTTCATATGACTCATTGGCAGTGATAAGTATGCCCAAATGTATGTGTCTCAAGCAAGCTTTAGTTTTTTTTTTGAAGCAAAACATATATTTTTGGATGTTTGAATGATGATTGAATTTGAAAAATGCCTTAATTTTCAATTTTAGATTTTTGAAAATTGAAGTTTATTTTTGCCAGAAATCGTTTTTGCACCTTTTCGTACCACTACCATACTTTGCGTCATCTGTTTTACCGTCCATCTCATTTGTGGGATATTCTTCTAAAAGAATATACACCGATCCGAATGACCACTAATCTCCCGCAAAAAAAAGACTTGAAATATTTTCCCACCATAAATCCTACGAAGAATGTTTTCCTACCATTTTTACCACTAAAGCTATTTGTTTCAATCATTTTGGTTGGAAAATCCAACAATCTGGGTGCACTGACTGGCATTACTATAACTTTTAAACTCAAATGAAAACAAAACAAAGTAGAAAAATAACTCAAAACTTATTTTATCAAAAATTTATCGATTATCGATTATTTCTGTTTTCAGTGCTCTTTTTAATTCTAAGTCAAGTACCAAACCATGGTTGTACGTATTTATAAGATTTAAGAAAAATTGCAAATTAATTAAAATAACTTTTTGCCACAAAGAATTAAAACAAATATTTTTTATATTTGCCATTATTTTACTACTAAAACTGTTGAAAAGTAATGTACAAGTTCATCAGTTCATCTTTTGTGAATTGTTTGTGACTACAAATTCTCATTTAGAAAATCAATGGAACATGAACTGAACATAAACGCAAATATAACTTCTAATTTGAAACAGAACTTCTTTTTGTTTCTATTTTATTCTAAATTAGATTAGATTTGATAAGATTTGATTAGAAAACACACTGCCAATGTTAATGATTTTACTAGATGAATAAAATAAACGAGTTCCCTTTGGGAAATATCGTCCTCAATGAATATAATAGCTGAAATCATCAATGAATTCACTTGCCAAATTGCGATGATTCAGTAAATTAAATTAAATTAGATTAACATTTTTGTTCGAATAAACAGAAATCGGAAAACCAATGAAAACCTTACAAAAATTTAGACCATTTAAACCGATATGGCTGTTGACTAAAAAGAATTTAGTTCTTATAGACTTTCCTTGTTAAAATATTATAAAAGAAACCGTCATATTATGGTAGTAATTATGTAAATTTTTTTAATTTTCTCTCTTTTATTTTTTTATATAATTTTTAAGTGCAGCTTTAGCTTTTTAACATTATTTACACTAAGGGTATCGTTTCGCTTGAGTTCTCTTACATCCTTCCATCCTTCCATCCTTCCATAGTGTCAAGGTTTGAATTTAATTAGTTTACTTCTTTAGTTTTTTTAAGTAAATTTTACTTTTCTTATATGTCTACTTTTTATAACTACTACAAGACTTTTTTTGTTAGGTAGGTAGGTACCTTCAGACTTGTCATATACCTAACAGTGATGAGGAAGACGAAAGAAGTGGGTCTAACAAGTCTGTATACCTTTGGTGATTCTGCCCAAACGTTTTTTTCATTTCTTTAGAACTAAAAATAACGGTTCCTGCCATAAAATTTCCTCAGAGTCCTCCGCCACAGGTACATGTAAATACATACATAAACATATATTTCAAATGAAGGACAAAAAATTCCCTAATTTTTTCAGATTATTCTTTTTATCCCCTAAGTCGCTTTAATTAAATTGGCCTATTAATTTGTAATCGCGTAAGATCTGCCCAAATTCAACGCAGGGTATGTAGATTGAAAGTAAACAAGAAAAAGATGTATTTTCCCTCGTTCTTACCGACATCAATAAACAAAAAAACAATATTTAAAATGGAAAACCATTCATAGAAAGTACCTACTCATGTATGTTGAAAACCCAATTTTAACCGAAGGTGTTTCTGAAAAGAAATTTATTAGAAAATAAACCTTGTAAGAATGGACTTCTGGCTTTCCAAAAACTACTGTAAGTTGTTGTTTTTTAATAATTTATTCCATAAGCATTTTTTTTATAAAATTGCCCTTTCTGGCCAAGAGATGGAAATACAATCCCCTCCAGTATGATTTTTTCTTGTATACTTTCAATATCTACGGTGGGTGTCAAAACATTATTTATGGAGTTACATGAAATTTAAACAAAAAAAACTGCATCCCAACAGTAAAAAAAAGCTTTATTCAATAGCAATAGACCGAAACAAAAATATCAAAATTAAAAGTAGTGATTTTTTCCTTACAAAAAACTAAACATAGTTACGTACCTACCTACTCTTTATTTTAAGCGTTTATATTTTGGTTTAAATTCCATGTACGAGTAACTCCAGAAATTATTAGTGTTTACTTACATTTGACGTTCGCTCTAAATGCCTTAAACTTTACAGCGACTATAAGCGATGAAAATCCCAAATAAAACTAATAATAAACTAAAAATAATAAAATCTTGGAAAACGATCAGATATCCTATAGAAATATCGGAAACTGTCTTCAAATAATTCCTGCATAGATGTAGTGAAAAGGAGCAATTAAGCAATCAAAATTAAAATTGTAAACGAAATATAATCTACATACATACATACTGTAAGTACGAGTAGTATGCATAAATCTATAAACATACCTACCTCAAGCTAATATGCAAAAACAATAAAGTCATAGAAAACAATTGTATTATTTTTATTTCCTTCGTGACCATTGTCCTAACAACAGATTCATTAGTCTCACTTTGTCCCATTAATGTCGCGAAAATCTAAATAATACAACCCTCCCTTTCTTCATTCATTCATTCATTCTGCTTTTAAATTTTCCTTCTTTCTCAATTCTCAAATATCGAAGACAGATGTTAGCGCCGATTGTCGTCGGCCTAAGAAAATTAAAAAAATTGGCTCCTGATAGAACTATAGATTCTATATACAATGATACTCGTATGATAGAAATTTTTCGTATGATAGAAATCAGCGCATTGTATGATAATTTATTGTGAACAATATGGCAGCACTTCAGTCTTAAGATATCCGTCGAACTGAACGGACGTGTTTTAGGTAGTCTTATGATATCCTTAGTGCTGAACGGACGTGTTAAGTTAAGTTAAGTTAAGTTAAGTTAAGTTAAGTTAAGTTAAGTTAAGTTAAGTTAAGTTAAGTTAAGTTAAGTTAAGTTAAGTTAAGTTAAGTTAAGTTAAGTTAAGTTAAGTTAAGTTAAGTTAAGTTAAGTTAAGTTAAGTTAAGTTAAGTTAAGTTAAGTTAAGTTAAGTTAAGTTAAGTTAAGTTAAGTTAAGTTAAGTTAAGTTAAGTTAAGTTAAGTTAAGTTAAGTTAAGTTAAGTTAAGTTAAGTTAAGTTAAGTTAAGTTAAGTTAAGTTAAGTTAAGTTAAGTTAAGTTAAGTTAAGTTAAGTTAAGTTAAGTTAAGTTAAGTTAAGTTAAGTTAAGTTAAGTTAAGTTAAGTTAAGTTAAGTTAAGTTAAGTTAAGTTAAGTTAAGTTAAGTTAAGTTAAGTTAAGTTAAGTTAAGTTAAGTTAAGTTAAGTTAAGTTAAGTTAAGTTAAGTTAAGTTAAGTTAAGTTAAGTTAAGTTAAGTTAAGTTAAGTTAAGTTAAGTTAAGTTAAGTTAAGTTAAGTTAAGTTAAGTTAAGTTAAGTTAAGTTAAGTTAAGTTAAGTTAAGTTAAGTTAAGTTAAGTTAAGTTAAGTTAAGTTAAGTTAAGTTAAGTTAAGTTAAGTTAAGTTAAGTTAAGTTAAGTTAAGTTAAGTTAAGTTAAGTTAAGTTAAGTTAAGTTAAGTTAAGTTAAGTTAAGTTAAGTTAAGTTAAGTTAAGTTAAGTTAAGTTAAGTTAAGTTAAGTTAAGTTAAGTTAAGTTAAGTTAAGTTAAGTTAAGTTAAGTTAAGTTAAGTTAAGTTAAGTTAAGTTAAGTTAAGTTAAGTTAAGTTAAGTTAAGTTAAGTTAAGTTAAGTTAAGTTAAGTTAAGTTAAGTTAAGTTAAGTTAAGTTAAGTTAAGTTAAGTTAAGTTAAGTTAAGTTAAGTTAAGTTAAGTTAAGTTAAGTTAAGTTAAGTTAAGTTAAGTTAAGTTAAGTTAAGTTAAGTTAAGTTAAGTTAAGTTAAGTTAAGTTAAGTTAAGTTAAGTTAAGTTAAGTTAAGTTAAGTTAAGTTAAGTTAAGTTAAGTTAAGTTAAGTTAAGTTAAGTTAAGTTAAGTTAAGTTAAGTTAAGTTAAGTTAAGTTAAGTTAAGTTAAGTTAAGTTAAGTTAAGTTAAGTTAAGTTAAGTTAAGTTAAGTTAAGTTAAGTTAAGTTAAGTTAAGTTAAGTTAAGTTAAGTTAAGTTAAGTTAAGTTAAGTTAAGTTAAGTTAAGTTAAGTTAAGTTAAGTTAAGTTAAGTTAAGTTAAGTTAAGTTAAGTTAAGTTAAGCTAAGTTAAGTTTAGTTAAGTTAAGTTAAGTTAAGTTAAGTTAAGTTAAGTTAAGTTAAGTTAAGTTAAGTTAAGTTAAGTTAAGTTAAGTTAAGTTAAGTTAAGTTAAGTTAAGTTAAGTTAAGTTAAGTTAAGTTAAGTTAAGTTAAGTTAAGTTAAGTTAAGTTAAGTTAAGTTAAGTTAAGTTAAGTTAAGTTAAGTTAAGTTAAGTTAAGTTAAGTTAAGTTAAGTTAAGTTAAGTTAAGTTAAGTTAAGTTAAGTTAAGTTAAGTTAAGTTAAGTTAAGTTAAGTTAAGTTAAGTTAAGTTAAGTTAAGTTAAGTTAAGTTAAGTTAAGTTAAGTTAAGTTAAGTTAAGTTAAGTTAAGTTAAGTTAAGTTAAGTTAAGTTAAGTTAAGTTAAGTTAAGTTAAGTTAAGTTAAGTTAAGTTAAGTTAAGTTAAGTTAAGTTAAGTTAAGTTAAGTTAAGTTAAGTTAAGTTAAGTTAAGTTAAGTTAAGTTAAGTTAAGTTAAGTTAAGTTAAGTTAAGTTAAGTTAAGTTAAGTTAAGTTAAGTTAAGTTAAGTTAAGTTAAGTTAAGTTAAGTTAAGTTAAGTTAAGTTAAGTTAAGTTAAGTTAAGTTAAGTTAAGTTAAGTTAAGTTAAGTTAAGTTAAGTTAAGTTAAGTTAAGTTAAGTTAAGTTAAGTTAAGTTAAGTTAAGTTAAGTTAAGTTAAGTTAAGTTAAGTTAAGTTAAGTTAAGTTAAGTTAAGTTAAGTTAAGTTAAGTTAAGTTAAGTTAAGTTAAGTTAAGTTAAGTTAAGTTAAGTTAAGTTAAGTTAAGTTAAGTTAAGTTAAGTTAAGTTAAGTTAAGTTAAGTTAAGTTAAGTTAAGTTAAGTTAAGTGAAGTTAAGTTAAGTTAAGTTAAGTTAAGTTAAGTTAAGTTAAGTTAAGTTAAGTTAAGTTAAGTTAAGTTAAGTTAAGTTAAGTTAAGTTAAGTTAAGTTAAGTTAAGTTAAGTTAAGTTAAGTTAAGTTAAGTTAAGTTAAGTTAAGTTAAGTTAAGTTAAGTTAAGTTAAGTTAAGTTAAGTTAAGTTAAGTTAAGTTAAGTTAAGTTAAGTTAAGTTAAGTTAAGTTAAGTTAAGTTAAGTTAAGTTAAGTTAAGTTAAGTTAAGTTAAGTTAAGTTAAGTTAAGTTAAGTTAAGTTAAGCTAAGTTAAGTTTAGTTAAGTTAAGTTAAGTTAAGTTAAGTTAAGTTAAGTTAAGTTAAGTTAAGTTAAGTTAAGTTAAGTTAAGTTAAGTTAAGTTAAGTTAAGTTAAGTTAAGTTAAGTTAAGTTAAGTTAAGTTAAGTTAAGTTAAGTTAAGTTAAGTTAAGTTAAGTTAAGTTAAGTTAAGTTAAGTTAAGTTAAGTTAAGTTAAGTTAAGTTAAGTTAAGTTAAGTTAAGTTAAGTTAAGTTAAGTTAAGTTAAGTTAAGTTAAGTTAAGTTAAGTTAAGTTAAGTTAAGTTAAGTTAAGTTAAGTTAAGTTAAGTTAAGTTAAGTTAAGTTAAGTTAAGTTAAGTTAAGTTAAGTTAAGTTAAGTTAAGTTAAGTTAAGTTAAGCTAAGTTAAGTTTAGTTAAGTTAAGTTAAGTTAAGTTAAGTTAAGTTAAGTTAAGTTAAGTTAAGTTAAGTTAAGTTAAGTTAAGTTAAGTTAAGTTAAGTTAAGTTAAGTTAAGTTAAGTTAAGTTAAGTTAAGTTAAGTTAAGTTAAGTTAAGTTAAGTTAAGTTAAGTTAAGTTAAGTTAAGTTAAGTTAAGTTAAGTTAAGTTAAGTTAAGTTAAGTTAAGTTAAGTTAAGTTAAGTTAAGTTAAGTTAAGTTAAGTTAAGTTAAGTTAAGTTAAGTTAAGTTAAGTTAAGTTAAGTTAAGTTAAGTTAAGTTAAGTTAAGTTAAGTTAAGTTAAGTTAAGTTAAGTTAAGTTAAGTTAAGTTAAGTTAAGTTAAGTTAAGTTAAGTTAAGTTAAGTTAAGTTAAGTTAAGTTAAGTTAAGTTAAGTTAAGTTAAGTTAAGTTAAGTTAAGTTAAGTTAAGTTAAGTTAAGTTAAGTTAAGTTAAGTTAAGTTAAGTTAAGTTAAGTTAAGTTAAGTTAAGTTAAGTTAAGTTAAGTTAAGTTAAGTTAAGTTAAGTTAAGTTAAGTTAAGTTAAGTTAAGTTAAGTTAAGTTAAGTTAAGTTAAGTTAAGTTAAGTTAAGTTAAGTTAAGTTAAGTTAAGTTAAGTTAAGTTAAGTTAAGCTAAGTTTAGTTAAGTTAAGTTAAGTTAAGTTAAGTTAAGTTAAGTTAAGTTAAGTTAAGTTAAGTTAAGTTAAGTTAAGTTAAGTTAAGTTAAGTTAAGTTAAGTTAAGTTAAGTTAAGTTAAGTTAAGTTAAGTTAAGTTAGTTAAGTTAAGTTAAGTTAAGTTAAGTTAAGTTAAGTTAAGTTAAGTTAAGTTAAGTTAAGTTAAGTTAAGTTAAGTTAAGTTAAGTTAAGTTAAGTTAAGTTAAGTTAAGTTAAGTTAAGTTAAGTTAAGTTAAGTTAAGTTAAGTTAAGTTAAGTTAAGTTAAGTTAAGTTAAGTTAAGTTAAGTTAAGTTAAGTTAAGTTAAGTTAAGTTAAGTTAAGTTAAGTTAAGTTAAGTTAAGTTAAGTTAAGTTAAGTTAAGTTAAGTTAAGTTAAGTTAAGTTAAGTTAAGTTAAGTTAAGTTAAGTTAAGTTAAGTTAAGTTAAGTTAAGTTAAGTTAAGTTAAGTTAAGTTAAGTTAAGTTAAGTTAAGTTAAGTTAAGTTAAGTTAAGTTAAGTTAAGTTAAGTTAAGTTAAGTTAAGTTAAGTTAAGTTAAGTTAAGTTAAGTTAAGTTAAGTTTAAAGTTAAGTTTAGCTAAGTTTAGCTAAGTTAAGTTAAGTTAAGTTAAGTTAAGTTAAGTTAAGTTAAGTTAAGTTAAGTTGGACTTGGACTTGGAATTGGCTTTGGACTTGGACTTGGACTTGGACTTGGGCTTAGACTTAGACTTAGACTTAGACTTGGACTTGGACTTGGACTTGGACTTGGACTTGGACTTGGACTTGGACTTGGACTTGGACTTGGACTTGGACTTGGATTTGGACTTGGACTTGGACTTGGACTTGGACTTGGACTTGGACTTGGACTTGGACTTGGACTTGGACTTGGACTTGGACATGGACTTGGACTTGGACTTGGACTTGGATTTGGACTTGGACTTGAGCTTGGACCTGTACTTGGACTTGGACTTGGACTTGGACTTGGACTTGGACTTGGACTTGGACTTGGACTTGGACTTGGACTTGGACTTGGACTTGGACTTGGACTTGGACTTGGACTTGGACTTGGACTTGGACTTGGACTTGGACTTGGACTTGGACTTGGACTTGGACTTGGACTTGGACTTGGACTTGGACTTGGACTTGGACTTGGACTTGGACTTGGACTTGGACTTGGACTTGAGCTTCGACTTGGACTTGGACTTGGACTTGGACTTGGACATGGACTTGGACTTGGACTTGGACTTGGACTTGGACTTGGACTTGGACTTGGACTTGGACTTGGACTTGGACTTGGACTTGGACTTGGACTTGGACTTGGACTTGGACTTGGACTTGGACTTGGACTTGGACTTGGACTTGGACTTGGACTTGGACTTGGACTTGGACTTGGACTTGGACTTGGACTTGGACTTGGACTTGGACTTGGACTTGGACTTGGACTTGGACTTGGACTTGGACTTGGACTTGGACTTGGACTTGGACTTGGACTTGGACTTGGACTTGGACTTGGACTTGGACTTGGACTTGGACTTGGACTTGGACTTGGATTGGACTTGGACTTGGATTTGGATTTGGACTTGGATTCTGACTTGGACTTGGGCTTGGACTTTGACTTGGACTTGGACTTGGACTTGGACTTGGACTTGGACTTGGACTTGGACTTGGACTTGGACTTGGACTTGGACTTGGACTTGGACTTGGACTTGGACTTGGACTTGGACTTGGACTTGCACATGCACTTGCACTTGCACTTCGACTGCGACTTAGAAAGTTGGATAGAAAAACGATGTCTTTTCAAAGTTACTCAAATAAATCATGACGCATATCACTGGGCAGGTCTATTCAAGCCCTATACAGGTATTGAAACTAATTTTATTTTGATTTATTTTTTCAGGAGATATTTGCAAATTTAAATAGAAAAACGACGTCTTTTCCAAGTTAAACAAATAAATCATGACGCACATCACTGGAAAGTATGTAAAAGCCCTATACAGGTATCGAATCTAATTTTATTTTGATTGATTTTTTCAGGAGTTATTTCAAAATTTGCTTAGAAAAACGACGACTTTTCAAAGTTAATCAAATAAATCATGACGCACATCACTGGAAAGGTCTGTTCAAGCCCTATACAGGTATCGAAACTAATTTTATTTTGTTTGATTTTTTCAGGAGTTACTTCAAAATTTGCTTAGAAAAAATACGTCTTTCAAAAGTTAATCAAATATATCTTGACGTACATCACTGCAAAGGTCTGTTCAAGTCCTATACAGGTATCGAAACTAATTATATTTTGATTGATTTTTTTAGGAGTTATTTAAAAAATTTGCTTAGAAAAACAACGTTTTTCAAAGTTAATCAAATAAATCATGACGCACATCACTGCAAAGGTCTGTTCAAGCCCTATACAGGTATCGAAACTGATTTTATTTTGATTGATTTTTTTCAGGAGTTATTTCAAAATTTGCTTAGAAAAACTACGTCTTTTCAAAGTTAATCAAATAAATCATGACGTACATCACTGCAAAGGCCTGTTCAAGTCCTGTACAGGTATCAAAATTAATTATATTTTGATTGAATTTTTCAGAAGTTATTTAAAAAATTTGCTTAGAAAAACGACGTTTTTCAAAGTTAATCAAATAAATCATGACGCACATCACTGCAAAGGTCTGTTCAGGTCCTATACAGGTATCGAAACTAATTTTATTTTGTTTGATTTTTTCAGGAGTTACTTCAAAATTTGCTTAGAAAAAATACGTCTTTCAAAAGTTAATCAAATATATCTTGACGTACATCACTGCAAAGGTCTGTTCAAGTCATATACAGGTATCGAAACTAATTATATTTTGATTGATTTTTTTAGGAGTTATTTAAAAAATTTGCTTAGAAAAACAACGTTTTTCAAAGTTAATCAAATAAATCATGATGCACATCACTGCAAAGGTCTGTTCAAGCCCTATACAGGTATCGAAACTAATTTTATTTTGATTGAATTTTTCAGGAGTTATTTCAAAATTTGCTTAGAAAAACTAAGTCTTTTCAAAGTTAATCAAATAAATCATGACGCACATCACTACAAAGGTCTGTTCAAGTCCTATACAGGTATCGAAACTAATTTTATTTTGATTGATTTTTTCAGGAGATATTTAAAAAATTTGCTTTGAAAAATGACGTCTTTTCAAAGTTAATAAAATAAATCCTGACGCACAACACTGGAAAGGTCTGTTCAAGTCCTATACAGGTATCGAAATGAATTATATTTTGATTGAATTTTTCAGGAGTTATTTCAAAATTTGCTTAGAAAAACGACGATTTTCAAAGTTAATCAAATAAATCATGACGCACATCACTGCAAAGGTCTGTTCAAGTCCTATACAGGTATCGAAACTAGTTTTATTTTGATTGATTTTTTCGGGAGATATTTCAAAATTTACTTAGAAAAACTACGTATTTTCAAAGTTAATCAAATAAATCATGACGCACATCACTGGAAAGGTCTGTTCAAGCCCTATACAGGTATCGAAACTAATTTTATTTTGATTGATTTTTTCAGGAGTTATTTCAAAGTTTGCTTAGAAAAACGACGTCTTTTCAAAGTTAATCAAATAAATCATGACGCACATCACTGAAAAGGTCTGTTCAAGCCCTATACAGGTATCGAAACTGTTTTTATTTTGATTGATTTTTGCAGGAGATATTTCAAAATTTGCTTTTAAAAATGACGTCTTTTCAAAGTTAATATAATAAATCATGACGCACATCACTGCAAAGGTCTGTTCAAGTCCTATACAGGTATCGAAACTTATTTTATTTTGTTTGATTTTTTCAGGAGTTACTTCAAAATTTGCTTAGAAAAACTACGTCTTTTAAAAGTTAATCAAATAAATCTTGACGTACATCACTGCAAAGGTCTGTTCAAGTCCTATACAGGTATCGAAATTAATTATATTTTGATTGATTTTTTTAGGAGTTATTTAAAAAATTTGCTTAGAAAAACAACGTTTTTCAAAAATGATCCCTTGTGAACAAAGAAATACATAAAGATACCTACATTGATTTGAAAGGAAGGATTCAAGATGTAGCACACATTTCAAAACCTTAAATAAAAAGTTTGTTTTTGGTATACAGCACCGCTCTACAAGTGAAATCTTTGTACACCCATGTAGGTACAATTCTTAAAACAAGAAAAAAAAAATATATCAAGAAGTATTGCAAATATTTCCGAAAAGGTATTTATTTATATTTTATACATACCTACGTGTTTTTTTATTTCATGACCTTGTGCCACACGTAGTAACCAAAAATCAAAAAACAAAGCTTATCAAAAATACGCAAAACTACACAAAAATACTTATAAAACTATAGTTAACTATACACATACACACAAAGCATATACATACATTACATATTATACCTATCTCGCTGTCACCCATATCTTGCATCTTGCACCACCCTATAAGTCCTTAAAACCAACAAAAAAATAAACAACCACCAAGTAATGAAATACAAAAGGATTTTTAATTCATTTTGTGACTATAAATTCTAATTTTGTTAGATATAGTTCACAGTGGCTTTCTGTAAGAGAATCAATATAACATGAACCGAAGATAACAAACAAATTTATAAAAACAGTAAAATAACAAAATTGCATGATAAAAATTGATAATGCTCGTGAGCGCTTACGCTTACCAACAGAACAAAACATGTGGCTGTAGCGTTGTATTAAAAATTAGAATTAGAATAGAATGTGTAAATTTAACTTGAAGTTTGCGACTTGCAAAGACAGTACAAATTTCTGTGTTTTTTTTTTTTTCGTTTCCATACAACACTTCAAAATAGTGAAGTTCAAAAACCAAAAAAACTTCACCCAGAAAAAAATGTTTTATTTGACTGAATTCCTATAAAGAAATATTTCACTGAAAATTGAGTTGTGTGTGTTTTTTTTGTTTATCATTCGGCATTAGGTATAAAGGAAAAATATATTTGTTTGGCCCATAGGCATCTTAAAACCGAAAATGCTACTAAATTCACGCATGCGTTTCTGAGAGAATGGTCACGCTTTTCAATTATTTTGATATAACTTGGAAACTAAGCCAAAATTGCATAAAAAAATTAAAGCATGAAAAGTAGCATCGGAAAATTTAACTACGAGTATCAAAAGTTTTAAAATTTGTTTCTAATTGTACTTTTTAAGCAAAGATTCTGTCAAGATATGCAAAGACAAAATAAAGAAGAGACTAAAGGCTTTCATACGATTATGACTCATAAAAAATTATTTTTTATTTAAAATTGCCAGTGATAGGTATGCCCAAAGCTTTAGTTTTTTTGAAGCAAAATATATATCTTTGGATGTTTGAATGATGATTGAATTTGAAAAATGGCTTAATTTTCAATTTTAGATTTTTGAAAATTGAAGTTTATTTTTGCCAGAAAGCGTTTTTGCACCTCAACTTTTTCCACCTTTTCGTACCACCACCATACTTTCCGTCATCTGTTTTACCGTCCATCTCATGTGTGGGATATTCTTCGAAAAGAATATACACCGATCCGAATGACCACTAGTCTCCCGCAAAAAAAAGACTTGAAATATTTTCCTACCATTTTTACCACCAAAGCTATTTGTTTCAATCATTTTGGTTGGAAAATCCAACAATCTGGGTGCACTGACTGGCATTACTATAACTTTTAAACTCAAATGAAAACAAAACAAAGTAGAAAAATAACTCAAAACTTATTTTATCAAAAATTTATCGATTATCGATTATTTCTGTTTTCAGTGCTCTTTTTAATTCTAAGTCAAGTACCAAACCATGGTTGTACGTATTTATAAGATTTAAGAAAAATTGCAAATTAATTAAAATAACTTTTTGCCACAAAGAATTAAAACAAATATTTTTTATATTTGCCATTATTTTACTACTAAAACTGTTGAAAAGTAATGTACAAGTGAATTGTGAATTGTTTGTGACTACAAATTCTCATTTAGAAAATCAATGGAACATGAACTGAACATAAACGCAAATATAACTCTTAATTTGAAACAGAACTTCTTTTTGTTTCTATGTTTCTATTTTATTCTAAATTAGATTAGATTTGATAAGATTTGATTAGAAAACACACTACCAATGTTAATGATTTTACTAGATGAATAAAATAAACGAGTTCCCTTCGGGAAATATCGTCCTCAATGAATATAATAGCTGAAATCATCAATGAATTCACTTGCCAAATTGCGATGATTCAGTAAATTAAATTAAATTAGATTAACATTTTTGTTCGAATAAACAGAAATCGGAAAACCAATGAAAACCTTACAAAAATTTAGACCATTTAAACCGATATGGCTGTTGACTAAAAAGAATTTAGTTCTTATAGACTTTCCTTGTTAAAATATTATAAAAGAAACCATCATATTATTGTAGTTAAATATTCTCCTTTTATTTTTTTATATAATTTTTAAGTGCAGCTTTAGCTTTTTAACATGATTTACACTAAGGGTATCGTTTCGCTTGAGTTCTCTTACATCCTTCCATAGTGCCAAGGTTTGAATTTAATTAGTTTACTTCTTTAGTTTTTTTAAGTTAATTTTACTTTTTTTATATGTCTACTTTTTATAACTACAAGACCTTTTTTGTTAGGTAGGTAGGTACTACTCGTATTATGGCAAGATTTTGATCAGACTTGTCATATACCTAACAGTGATGAGGAAGACGAAAGAAGTGGGTCTAACAAGTCTGTTTAGAACTAAAAATAACGGTTCCTGTCATAAAATTTCCTCAGAGTCCTCCGCCACATGCATGTACATGTAAATACATACATAAACATATATTTCAAATGAAGGACAAAAAATTCCCTAATTTTTTCAGATTATTCCTTTTATCCCCTAAGTCACTTTAATTAAATTGGCCTATTAATTTGTAATCGCGTAAGATCTGCCCAAATTCAACGCAGGACGCAGGGTATGTTGATTGAAATTAAACAAGAAAAAGATGTATTTTCCCTCGTTTTTACCGACATCAATAAACAAAAAAACAATATTTAAAATGGAAAACCATTCATAGAAAGTACCTACTCATGTACTCGGTTGCTAAAAACCCACTTTTTTCATAAATTTAAGTTTGAAACAATTTTAACCGAAGGTGTTTCTGAAAAGAAATTTATTAGAAAATAAACCTTGTAAGAATGGACTTCTGGCTTTCCAAAAACTACTGTAAGTAAGCATTTTTTTTTATAAAATTGCCCTTTCTGGCCAAGAGATGGAAATACAATCCCCTCCAGTATGATTTTTTCTTGTATACTTTCAATATCTACGGTGGGTGTCAAAACGTTATTTATGGAGTTACATGAAATTTAAACAAAAAAATATGGGCAAAATAAAAAAAAACTGCATCCCAACAGTAAAAAAAAGCTTTATACAATAGCAATAGACCGAAACAAAAATATCAAAATTAAAAGTAGTGATTTTTTCCTTACAAAAAACTAAACATAGTTACGTACCTACCTACTCTTTATTTTAAGCGTTTATATTTCGGTTTAAATTCCATGTAACTCCAGAAATTATTAGTGTTTACTTACATTTGACGTTCGCTCTAAATGCCTTAAACTTTACAGCGACTATAAGCGATGAAAATCCAAAATAAAACTAATAATAAAATAAAAATAATAAAATTTTGGAAAACGATCAGATATCCCATAGAAATATCGGAAACTGTCTTCAAATAATTCCTGCATAGATGTAGTGAAAAGAAGCAACATTGCTACAGAAATTAAAAATCTCAAAACAAATACCCAAGATTTGAATATCAAAATTAAAATTGTAAACGAAATATAATCTACATACATACATACTGTAAGTAGTATGCATAAATCTATAAACATACCTACCTCAAGCTAATATGCAAAAACAATAAAGTCATAGAAAACAATTGTATTATTTTTATTTCCTTCGTTACCATTGTCCTAACAACAGATTCATTAGTCTCACTTTGTCCCATTAATGTTGCGAAAATCTAAATAATACTCGTACAACCCTCTCTTTCTTCTCATTCATTCTGCTTTTAAATTTTCCTTCTATCTCAATTCTCAAATATCAAAGACTGTCGTCGGCCTATGAAAATTAAAAAAATTGGCTCCTGATAGTACTATAGATTCTATATACAATGATACTCGTATGATAGAAATTTTTCGTATGATAGAAATCAGCGCATTGTATGATAATTTATTGTGAACAATATGGCAGCACTTCAGTCTTAAGATATCCGTCGAACTGAACGGACGTGTTTTAGGTAGTCTTATGATATCCTTAGTGCTGAACGGACGTGTTAAGTTAAGTTAAGTTAAGTTAAGTTAAGTTAAGTTAAGTTAAGTTAAGTTAAGTTAAGTTAAGTTAAGTTAAGTTAAGTTAAGTTAAGTTAAGTTAAGTTAAGTTAAGTTAAGTTAAGTTAAGTTAAGTTAAGTTAAGTTAAGTTAAGTTAAGTTAAGTTAAGTTAAGTTAAGTTAAGTTAAGTTAAGTTAAGTTAAGTTAAGTTAAGTTAAGTTAAGTTAAGTTAAGTTAAGTTAAGTTAAGTTAAGTTAAGTTAAGTTAAGTTAAGTTAAGTTAAGTTAAGTTAAGTTAAGTTAAGTTAAGTTAAGTTAAGTTAAGTTAAGTTAAGTTAAGTTAAGTTAAGTTAAGTTAAGTTAAGTTAAGTTAAGTTAAGTTAAGTTAAGTTAAGTTAAGTTAAGTTAAGTTAAGTTAAGTTAAGTTAAGTTAAGTTAAGTTAAGTTAAGTTAAGTTAAGTTAAGTTAAGTTAAGTTAAGTTAAGTTAAGTTAAGTTAAGTTAAGTTAAGTTAAGTTAAGTTAAGTTAAGTTAAGTTAAGTTAAGTTAAGTTAAGTTAAGTTAAGTTAAGTTAAGTTAAGTTAAGTTAAGTTAAGTTAAGTTAAGTTAAGTTAAGTTAAGTTAAGTTAAGTTAAGTTAAGTTAAGTTAAGTTAAGTTAAGTTAAGTTAAGTTAAGTTAAGTTAAGTTAAGTTAAGTTAAGTTAAGTTAAGTTAAGTTAAGTTAAGTTAAGTTAAGTTAAGTTAAGTTAAGTTAAGTTAAGTTAAGTTAAGTTAAGTTAAGTTAAGTTAAGTTAAGTTAAGTTAAGTTAAGTTAAGTTAAGTTAAGTTAAGTTAAGTTAAGTTAAGTTAAGTTAAGTTAAGTTAAGTTAAGTTAAGTTAAGTTAAGTTAAGTTAAGTTAAGTTAAGTTAAGTTAAGTTAAGTTAAGTTAAGTTAAGTTAAGTTAAGTTAAGTTAAGTTAAGTTCAGTTAAGTTGAGGTAAGTTGGACTTGGACTTGGATTTGGACTAGGACTTGGACTTGGACTTGGACTTGGACTTGGACTTGGACTTGGACTTGGACTTGGACTTGGACTTGGACTTGGACTTGGACTTGGACTTGGACTTGAGCTTGGACCTGTACTCGGACTTGGACTTGGACTTGGACTTGGACCTGTACTTGGACTTGGACTTTTACTTGGACTTGGACTTGGACTTGGGCTAGGACTTGCACTTGGACTTGGACTTGGACTTGGACTTGGACTTGGACTTGGACGTGGACCTGGACCTGGACCTGGACTTGGACTTGGACTTGGACTTGGACTTGGACTTGGACTTGGACTTGGACTTGGACTTGGACTTGGACTTGGACTTGGACTTGGACTTGGACTTGGACTTGGACTTGGACTTGGACTTGGACTTGGACTTGGTCTTGGACTTTAACTTGGACTTGGACTTGGACTTGGACTTGGACTTGGACTTGGACTTGGACTTGGACTTGGACTTGGACTTGAACTTGGACTTGGACTCGGACTTGGACTTGGACTTGGACTTGGACTTGGACTTGGACTTGGACCTGGACCTGGACCTGGACCTGGACCTGGACTTGGACTTGGACTTGGACTTGGACTTGGACTTGGACTTGGACTTGGACTTGTGCTTGGACTTGGACTTGGACTTGGACTTGGACTTGGACTTGGACATGGACTTGGACTTGGACTTGGACTTGGACTTGGACTTGGACTTGGACTTGGACTTGGACTTGGACTTGGACTTGGACTTGGACTTGGACTTGGACTTGGACTTGGACTTGGACTTGGACTTGGACTTGGACTTGGACTTGGACTTGGACTTGGACTTGGACTTGGACTTGGACTTGGACTTGGACTTGGAGTTGGACTTGGAGTTGGAGTTGGACTTGGACTTGGACTTGGACTTGGACTTGGACTTGGACTTGGACTTGGACTTGGACTTGGGCTTGGACTTGGACTAGGACTTGGACTTGGACTTGGACTTGGACTTGGACTTGGACTTGGACTTGGACTTGGACTTGGACTTGGACTTGGACTTGGACTTGGACTTGGACTTGGACTTGGACTTGCACTTGCACTTGCACTTGCACTTGCACTTGCACTTGCACATGCACTTGCACTTCGACTTAGACCTTTGAAAGCTGGATAGAAAAACGATGTCTTTTCAAAGTTACTCAAATAAATCATGACGCACATCACTGGAAAGGTCTGTACAAGCCCTATACAGGTATCGAAACTAGTTTTATTTTGATTGATTTTTTCAGGAGTTATTTCAAAATTTGCTTAGAAAAACGACGTCTTTTCAAAGTTAATCAAATAAATCATGACGCACATCACTGCAAAGGTCTGTTCAAGCCCTATACAGGCATCGAAACTAATTTTATTTTGATTGATTTTTTCAGGAGTCATTTCAAAATTTGCTTAGAAAAACGACGTCTTTTCAAAGTTAATCAAATAAATCATGACGCACATCACTGCAAAGGTCTGTTCAAGCCCTATACAGGTATCGAATTAAATTTTAATTTGATTGATTTTTTCAGAAGTTATTTCAAAATTTGCCTAGAAAAATGACGTTTTTTCAAAGTTAATCGAATAAATCATGACGTACATCACTGCAAAGGTCTGTTCAAGTCCTATACAGGTATCGAAACTAATTTTATTTTGATTTCTTTTTTCAGGAGTTATTTCAAAATTTGCTTAGAAAAACGACGTCTTTTCAAAGTCAATCAAATAAGTCATGACGCACATCACTGCCAAGGTCTGTTCAAGCCCTATACAGGTATCGAAACTAATTTTATTTTGATTGATTTTTTCAGGAGATATTTGCAAATTTGCATAGAAAAACGACGTCTTTTCCAAGTTAAGCAAATAAATCATGACGCACATCACTGGAAAGGTTTGTTCAAGCCCTATACAGGTATCGAAACTAATTTTATTTTGATTGATTTTTTCAGGAGTTATTTCAAAATTTGCTTAGAAAAACGACGTCTTTTCAAAGTTAATCAAATAAATCATGACGCACATCACTGGAAAGGTGTGTTCAAGCCCTATACAGGTATCGAAAATAATTATGTTTTGATTGAGTTTTTCAGGAGTTATTTCAAAATTTGCTTAGAAAAACGACGTTTTTCAAAGTTAATCAAATAAATCATGACGCACATCACTGCAAAGGTCTGTTCAAGTCCTATACAGGTATCGAAACTAATTTTATTTTGATTGATTTTTTCAGGAGTTATTTCAAAATTTGCTTAGAAAAACGACGTCTTTTCAAAGTTAATCAAATAAATCATGACGCACATCACTGCAAAGGTCTGTTCAGGCCCTATACAGGTATCGAAACTAATTTTATTTTGATTGATTTTTTCAGGAGATATTTCAAAATTTGCTTAGAAAAATGACGTCTTTTCAAAGTTAATAAAATAAATCATGACGCACATCACTGGAAAGGTCTGTTCAAGTCCTATACAGGTATCGAAACTTATTTTATTTTGATTGATTTTTTCAGGAGATATTTCAAAATTTGCTTAGAAAAATGACGTCTTTTCAAAGTTAATAAAATAAATCATGACGCACGTCACTGGAAAGGTCTGTTCAAGCCCTATACCGGTATTGAAACTAATTTTATTTTGATTGATTTTTTCAGGAGTTACTTCAAAATTTGCTTAGAAAAAATACGTCTTTCAAAAGTTAATCAAATATATCTTGACGTACATCACTGCAAAGGTCTGTTCAAGTCCTATACAGGTATCGAAACTAATTATATTTTGATTGATTTTTTTAGGAGTTATTTAAAAAATTTGCTTAGAAAAACAACGTTTTTCAAAGTTAATCAAATAAATCATGACGCACATCACTGCAAAGGTCTGTTCAAGCCCTATACAGGTATGGAAACTGATTTTATTTTGATTGATTTTTTTCAGGAGTTATTTCAAAATTTGCTTAAAAAAACTACGTCTTTTCAAAGTTAATCAAATAAATCATGACGTACATCACTGCAAAGGCCTGTTCAAGTCCTATACAGGTATCAAAATTAATTATATTTTGATTGAATTTTTCAGAAGTTATTTAAAAAATTTGCTTAGAAAAACGACGTTTTTCAAAGTTAATCAAATAAATCATGACGCACATCACTGCAAAGGTCTGTTCAAGTCCTATACAGGTATCGAAACTAATTTTATTTTGATTGATTTTTTCAGGAGTTATTTCAAAATTTGCTTAGAAAAACGACGTCTTTTCAAAGTTAATCAAATAAATCATGACGCACATCACTGCAAAGGTCTGTTCAAGTCCTATACAGGTATCGAAACTAGTTTTATTTTGATTGATTTTTTCGGGAGATATTTCAAAATTTGCTTAGAAAAACTACGTATTTTCAAAGTTAATCAAATAAATCATGACGCACATCACTGGAAAGGTCTGTTCAAGCCCTATACAGGTATCGAAACTAATTTTATTTTGATTGATTTTTTCAGGAGTTATTTCAAAGTTTGCTTAGAAAAACGACGTCTTTTCAAAGTTAATCAAATAAATCATGACGCACATCACTGAAAAGGTCTGTTCAAGCCCTATACAGGTATCGAAACTGTTTTTATTTTGATTGATTTTTGCAGGAGATATTTCAAAATTTGCTTTGAAAAATGACGTCTTTTCAAAGTTAATATAATAAATCATGACGCACATCACTGCAAAGGTCTGTTCAAGTCCTATACAGGTATCGAAACTAATTTTATATTGATTGATTTTTTTAGGAGATATTTTCTTCTTTTCGTAGAAAAATGACGTCTTTTCAAAGTCTTTCAAATAAATCATGACGCACATCACTGGAAAGGTCTATTCAAGCCCTATGCTCATATCGAAACTAATTTTATTTTGATTGATTTCTGTAGGAGATATTTCAAAATTTGCATAGAAAAACGACGTCTTTTCAAAGTCTTTCAAATAAATCATGACGCACATCACTGGAAAGGTTCATTCAAGCCCTAAAGTGTTATCGAAACTAATTTTATTTTGAGTAATTTCTTCAGGAGATATTTCAAAATTTGCTCAGAAAAATGACGTCTTTTCATAGTTAATAAAATAAATCATGACGCACATCACTGGAAAGGTCTATTCAAGCCCTATACTCGTACCGAAAATAATTTTATTTTGATTGATTTCTTTAGGAGATATTTCAAAATTTGCATTGAAGAACGACGTCTTTTCAAAGTCTTTCAAATAAATCATGACGCACATCACTGGAAAGGTCTATTCAAGCCCTATGCTGATGTTGAAACTAATTTTATTTTGATTAATTTTTTCAGGAGATATTTCAAAATCTGCATAGAAAAACGACGTCTTTTCAAAGTCTTTCAAATAAATTATGACGCACATCACTGGAAAGGTCTATTCAAGCCCTATGTTCTTACCGATACTCATTTTATTTTGATTGGTTTCCGTAGGAGATATTTCAAAATTTGTATAGAAAAACGACGTCTTTTCAGATTCTTTCAAATAAATTATGACGCACATCACTGGAAATGTCTATTCAATCCCTATGCGGATATCGAAACTTATTTTATTTTGATTGATTTCTTTAGGAGATATTTCAAAATTTGCATAGAAAAACGACGTCTTTTCAAAGTCTTTCAAAGAAAGCAAGACGCATATCAGTAGAAAAGTCTATTCAAGCCCTATGCTGAAATCGAAACAAGATTTATTTTGATTGATTTGTTTAAGAGATATTTCAAAATTTGCATTGAAAAACCACGTTTTTTCAAAGTTACTCACATAAAGCATGACTCATATCACGGGAAAGGTCTATTCATGCCCTATGCCGGTGTCGAAACCAATTTTATTTTGATTGATTTCCTTAGGACATAATTAAAAATTTTCATAGAAAAACGACGTCATTTAAAAATCGTTCAAATAAATCATGAAGCACATCACTAGTAAGGTCTATTCAAAATCTATGCATGTATGGAAACTTATTTTATTTTTATTGATTTTCCTTGGAGATATTTCAAAATTACCATTGAAAATTGAAGATTTTTCAAAACTAATCAAATAAGTCATGACGTATATCATATAAAATGTCTATTCAAGCCCCATGTAGAGGGCTTACAGAAAAATGGTGATGGCAGGAGGCTGACGGAAGGATGGCAAGCGTTTCAAAGAGAACTGCCCATCGTACAAAACATTTAAATCCCAACGTGGATAAAAAACACACAACACAAAAATTTAGGAAAGTGCATGGCTTCAGCGACGCGGCTGCAAAGTCTTATGGTGCCATGGTGTTCATGAGTGTGCTTTACTGCGCAGATAACATTCATATTCACTTACTTTTTTCGAAAACAAAATTAGGTCAACTGAAAACGATAGCTCAACCCCGACTTGATTTGTGTGTTGCTGCACTACTCGTTTCCTTAATCAAATACACAAGAGAAGTAATCAATGTGCCCAACTCAAAAATGCACGCCTGGCTAGATTCGATGATAACTGTGGCATGAATCAGAGCGCAACCCTTCAAATGGACTACATTTTTTAGCAGCAAGGTTGCGGATATACAATGCCTCACAAGCTACGATACGCTGAAACATATTCCAACTGATCACAACCCACAACCTTTAAATTAAGAAGCCCAAGAGCTATGTTGGCCAGGACCTTCGTTTTTGCGGGAGAAGTGATACTATGAAGTGCACGAGCAGCCATCTAAGTTCGACACTGAGGAAGAAAATCGAGCTGTAAAAAAACAATGTACCTTAGCCAACTCTGACGCAGCAGATAATGACATCAACAAAAGCATAATCAGATGCTCTAGACTCTCGAAAACCATCAGAGCAATTGCGTTCTGTTGCCGTTTTCGAAAAAAATGGCCTAGCTAAAAGAAGAAGAAAAGTGTCGAGGATTTCAGGATAACCAGATACCGAGGAACTACAATGTGCAGTCTTGTTAGTGCATAACAACACCGAAGAGCTAAGTGAATATGAGAATAAGGATACAATCCCAAAATCCTTAATTTCACTCAACGCTCTCATCAATGCTGATGGCACTCGTTGAAGGCTGATTGCAGAACACACTACTTCCAAACAGTCAGCAGCACCCGATTATCCGGAAACCCAACTATCATTTCACTGAACTTGTGATACGAGATGCACACTGTATAACACTACACGGGGCAAATCAACATACTACTGCTTATATCCGTGAGTTTTACTCGATTATAAGCATCAAACAACACGTAAATGATATAAACATAAATGTCCAATATGCTTCAGACACAAAAAAAAGAACCTACAGCAGCTCAAGGAAAGCCTTCCAACACCACGATTAAGAATGACTAGACCATTCACTAACACTCGCGTAGATTGCTCTAAAAAAAAAGCTAAAACTTTCAAAGGATATTTTGCAATTTTTAATTGTTTGGCTACAAAAGCCATTCAACTTGAAACAGTTTCCAGCTTGACCACGTATGTAAGTATTTTTGGCAGTTTTTCGTCGCTTCACGGCACGACGAAGCATTTGTGCTCCAATGTATAGGGATTGTAAAACAAATTTTGTGAGAGCTAACCGAATGCTAGAACAAGCTAAGCATAATTGAAAAGAAATTGCTAGTATTCTTGCCAAATCAGGAACCAACTGGAATTTCATTTCCCGTTTCTCCCCATTTTTGTGGTGTATGGGAAGCTTGGGTGAAATTTGTAAAAGATCACCTAAAAAGAATCATAAGAGATGAGAAGTTAACCTTCCAGAAGCTCTACACGTTTCCTACGCAAATCGAAGCATGCTTGAACCTAGACCTCAATGACTCCAGGACACTTCCTTATTGGTGCACCTCTTCTATCCATACCCCAAAGAAGCATATCACTTTCAGAACCTGTGAATTATCTGGACAGATGGACGAGAACTCAAGTATACGTCGATTCCTGTTGGCGTAAGTGGAACGGGAAATACCTTTCAAGATTACACAATGGCCTAAATGGACGAGAAAAGAAGCCGACCCTGAAATAAGTGGACTTGTCTTGGTCAAAGACGAAAGGCTTCCACCAAACCAATGGATATTAGCCAGAGTCACCGAAACACATCACGGAACCGATGAACTAATTCGCGTCGTAACCCTCAAAACGAAAACTGGTATAACATAAACCGACCTATAACAAATCTATGCTATCTCCCGACCAACAAATAAATTTCAACGGTTTTGATACAGTTTCTTGTTGCTTTTTTTTGGTTTAAGAAAAAACTTTTTGGTGAATGTTTCTTGCAGATCCTATAAATTATTGATTATAAACAAGTCTGTAAAAGTAAATTTTTAAATCATTGTTTGTTCTCAAGATGTTTGAGCAAAACCACTTTTTTCAAAAATGTTTAACAACATTTTCTTATTAAAAAAAAAACTATTAGTTGATATGTTTTCATAATCTCACCAATTCTTTAATACGTTAATATGCGTAACATAAAATCAACTCGAAGTCGCTAGCATGATTTGTTCTTGAGATATACGAGCCTAAAGAAACTTAACAAGGGTTTTTTGAAATTGTTATTGCAAAAAGACTGCTCATTGAATTTTTTTAAAGTCCTTTTTGCGCATATTGAAATTTCTATCTACAAAATAAAATGTATTTCAAGTTGATATCTTCATTCGTTCTTGAGATATGGTGAACGAAAAAAAGTGAAGGAACGTACAAGGGTACGAACGTACGAACGTTCGCACAGACACAGAAATCTTTCTAAAAATCATGGATTCCGATTCTAGGAAGCTTGCTCCAAACGTGAAGACAAGTCAAAATTTTCGATTCGACAAATCGGACCAATTACAATAACTTCCAAATGAAAGTTAACAATATAAAGGAAAATAAATAAAAAATTAAATAAATTCAAATCAATAAAAATAAATTAATATTGCAATAAAAAAAATTAAAAAGATACTCACCAACCAAATCCACCTGCGCTATATGCAGGATAAGCAGGAGAAGCAGCAACAGGACAAGCAGGAGAAGCAGCAACCCAGCATCAGGAACTAACCACACATTACACACATCACTTCACTTCACAATACACTTAAGATCATGCACTTGTAATTGATAATTGTAATCACTTTCACTCTTCGCATAAATAAATTGAATTAAATAAAAATAAATCAAATAAAAGAATCAGTAACCGCACTACTGATTAGACAATAAGGGTATTATGCAACGTCGTAAGTTTACAAATTGTGTAAAATAATATTTTTACACAAAGTTTGCATGAACGACCTTTTTAAAACATTTGATTAAATGCTAGGTAATTCAATCAGAGTAAAAGTCACAATGACGTTTGGATGAGTTTAATCAGTTTGTTAAATTTTACGCAACAAAATCCTTTGACAAGTTTAACCAAATTGTGTAAATCATTTCCCATACAAAACTTGACAGTTCATTACCCAAAAGACAAAACTTATCCAATTTGTAAACTTATCTAGGGTTTTACGAAGTTGCATGAATACCCTTAATATATTTAATTTTTTTTTCACATCCCGAACGACACCTTCATTTAAAAACGAACACGAACCTCACACTTTTCTTTTAAACCGAATTAAAAAATCACCCACCGACGGGACGCACGCACGACCGCCATCAATGATATTCAGAACATTTATAAATTTTAACATGATTATGATCGTTAAGAACTAGACCACGGCGAATTCAATGACCGGCTGTTGCAAATGCAAAAGCAACTAACACCAACAAAATCATTGCATTAACTTGCTCAATGGGTTAACTGTTTTGGATGGAATTTCTGAAAAGGAAACGAAACATCAATGGTGTTGATGATGTATAAGCGTATTTAGTTGTACTCGTACCTTTTGCCCTTGTATTTGTTTTCTTGTTTTCTTATGTGTGTTCTTTTTTTTACATGCACCTAAGAAAGCAGACAATTTTTGAAAGTGCCGTAAGGACACTATTTCAATGGAGCCAATCACCAGGGCCGGCTCAAATATATATAGGGCCTTGAGGGCCTTGCGAACATCGTTCACCGGGGTGGAGAATGTTATCGACTTTTAATTATTTATTTTAATTACTTGTTATTTCAATTAAATCCATACAAAAATTAAAGTAAAATTAATGTTAATTACTATATTGTGAACTAACCCCATACAAATAACGAATAGCTTTGCACTTTCTGGCAGATAAAGCATAGCCATGTAAATTATGTAAAATACATCTTTTTAACCTTGCTAAAATTAAAAGCTCATTGTTTGTTTTGAGAAATTTCCAAAGCAAGACACGTAATAAAATCAAATTTATTGAAACACAACAGTTTTACTTTAAAAATACAAAACGACAGAAAACAGGCTAAATACAAATATTAGAATATCACTTTGTATATAATCAGTAGCTTTTTATTTTCATTTTTGGAAAGTTCTGGGAAATTTCAATAACATCTTTTTTCTATTTTTACCTTCTTGAAGGCTTATTTTCAGAAATATCGCCATCCAAGGACATTAGGGTAGGTCGTTGGGGGCAGAGAATTGTTAAAATCTGGTAAAGTCGCTTCGGATGCAAATATTTTACCAACCAGACCTTAAAAAAATTATTTTCAATCATTTTCTACTCAGCACTGGAAACCACATTAAATTTGAAGGCTTGGCTTGGAAAAAATAGCCATTCAAAGACACTAAGGTAAATAGTTAGGTGCAGTAATATCAGTTTGGATACAAATATTAAAAAATTGACTACTATTTGAAAATCATTTGGCATTGAATTTTTAAAAACAGCTTACGTCGATAAAAGACACTAGTAAACTAGATTTATTTGTTAGTTATTTAAATAAGCAATAACAAAAAAACATTTAAATTTGTGGTAAATATTTAAAGATTTTGAATGTTCAAAATTCTACAAAAAAAATATGAAAAAGTTCACAATTAATTTTTTATTTTCAATAATTTTTTTTTTAGGGAATTTTTTGAATAATTAATTTTTGTTGTTGTTTTTTATGGATACTCGTATTATAACTTTTACTCTCGTATAAACAAAATCCGACCATCATATGATATTTTATTGTAAACAATATTGCAGCACTGAACAGGCTTCAGTCTCACGATATCCATCGAACTGAACGGACGTATCTCAGCCAGTCTTACGGTAACGTTAGTGGTGAACGGACGTGTCAGTCAGTTAAGTTAATTTGAGTTAAGTTAAGTTAAATTTGGAGTTGGAGTTGGAGTTGGAATTGGAATTGGAGTTGGAGTTGGAGTTGGAGTTGGAGTTGGAGTTGGACTTGGATTTGGACTTGGACTTGGACTTGGACTTGGACTTGGACTTGGACTTGGACTTGGACTTGGACTTGGACTTGGACTTGGACTTGGACTTGGACTTGGACTTGGACTTGGACTTGGACTTGGACTTGGACTTGGACTTGGACTTGGACTTGGACTTGGACATGGACTTGGACTTGGACTTGGACTTGGACTTGGACTTGGACTTGGACTTGGACTTGGACTTGGACTTGGACTTGGACTTGGACTTGGACTTGGACTTGGACTTGGACTTGGACTTGGACTTGGACTTGGACTTGGACTTGGACTTGGACTTGGACTTGGACTTGGACTTGGACTTGGACTTGGACTTGGACTTGGACTTGGACTTGGACTTGGACTTGGACTTGGACTTGGACTTGGACTTGGACTTGGACTTGGACTTGGACTTGGACTTGGACTTCGACTTGGACTTGGACTTGGACTTCGACTTGGACTTGGACTTGGACTTGGACTTGGACTTGGACTTGGACTTGGACTTGGACTTGGACTTGGACTTGGACTTGGACTTGGACTTAAACTTGGACTTGGACTTGGACTTGAACTTGAACCTGGACTTGGACTTGGACTTGGACTTGGGCTTGGGCTTGGACTTGGACTTGGACTTGGACTTGGACTTGGACTTGGACTTGGACTTGGACTTGGACTTGGACTTGGACTTGGACTTGGACTTGGACTTGGACTTGGACTTGGACTTGGACTTGGACTTGGACTTGGACTTGGACTTGGACTTGGACTTGGACTTGGACTTGGACTTGGACTTGGACTTGGACTTGGACTTGGACTTGGACTTGGACTTGGACTTGGACTTGGACTTGGACTTGGACTTGGACTTGGACTTGGACTTGGACTTGAGCTTGGACTTGTACTTGAACTTGGACTTGGACTTGGACTTGGACTTGGACTTGGATTTGGACTTGGATTCTGACTTGGACTTGGACTTGGGCTTGGACTTGGACTTGGACTTGGACTTGGACTTGGACTTGGACTTGGAGTTGGAGTTGGACTTGGACTTGGACTTGAACTTGGACTTGGACTTGGACTTGGACTTGGACTTGGACTTGGACTTGGACTTGGACTTGGACTTGGACTTGGACTTGGACTTGGACTTGGACTTGGACTTGGACTTGGACTTGGACTTGGACTTGGACTTGGACTTGGACTTGGACTTGGACTTGGACTTGGACTTGGACTTGGACTTGGACTTGGACTTGGACTTGGACTTGGACCTGGACTTGGACTTGGACTTGGACTTGGACTTGGACTTGGACTTGGACTTGGACTTGGAACTTGATTTGGATTTGGACTTGGACTGTCAAGCCCTATACAGGTATCGAAACTAATTTTATTTTGATTGATTTTTTCAGGAGATATTTCAAAATTTGCTTTGAAAAACTACGTCCTTTCAAAGTTAATAAAATAAATCATGACGCACATCACTGCAAAGGTCTATTCAGGTCCTATACAGGTATCGAAACTAATTATATTTTGATTGAATTTTTCAGGAGTTATTTAAAAAATTTGCTTAGAAAAACGACGTCTTTTCAAAGTTAATCAAATAAATCATGACGCACATCACTGGAAAGGTCTGTTCAAGCCCTATACAGGTATCGAATCTAATTTTAATTTGATTGATTTTTTCAGGAGATATTTCAAAATTTGCTCAGAAAAACGACGTCTTTTCAAAGTTAATCAAATAAATTATGACGCCCATCACTGGAAAGGTCTGTTCAAGCCCTATACAGGTATCGAAACTAATTTTATTTTGATTAATTTTTTTAGGAGTTATTTCAAAATTTGCTTAGAAAAACGACGTCTTTTCAAAGTTAATCAAATAAATCATGACGCACATCACTGCAAAGGTCTGTTCAAGTCCTTTACAGGTATCGAAACTTATTTTATTTTGATTGATTTTTTCAGGAGATATTTCAAAACTTGCTTAGAAAAATGACGTCTTTTCAAAGTTAATAAAATAAATCATGACGCACATCACTAGAAAGGTCTGTTCAAGCCCTATACAGGTATCGAAACTAATTTTAATTTGATTTATTTTTTCAGGAGATATTTCAAAATTTGCTTAGAAAAACGACGTTTTTCAAAGTTAATCAAATCAATCATGACGCACACCACTAAAAAGGTGCATTCAAGCCCTATACAGGTATCGAAACTTATTTTATTTTGATTGATTTTTTGAGGAGTTATTTCAAAATTTGCTTAGAAAAACGACGTCTTTTCAAAGTTAATCAAATAAATCATGACGCACATCACTGCAAAGGTCTGTTCAAGTCCTATACAGGTATCGAAACTAATTTTATTTTGATTGATTTTTTCAGGAGATATTTCAAAATTTGCTTAGAAAAATGACGTCTTTTCAAAGTTAATAAAATAAATCATGACGCACATCACTGGAAAGGTCTGTTCAAGCCCTATACAGGCATCGAAATTAATTTTATTTTGATTGATTTTTTCAGGAGATATTTCAAAATTTGCTTAGAAAAATGACGTCTTTTCCAAGTTAATCAAATAAATCATGACGCACATCACTGGAAAGGTCTATTCAAGCCCTATGCTGATATCGAAACTTATTTTATTTTGATTGATTTCTCGAGGAGATATTTCAAAATTTGTATAGAAAAATGACGTCTTTTCAAAGTCTTTCAAATAAATCATGACGCGCATCACTGGCAAGGTCTATTCAAGCCCCATGCGGATATCGAAACAAATTTTATTTTGACTGATTTCTTAAGGAGATATTTCAAAATTTGCATAGAAAAACGACGTCTTTTCAAAGTCTTTCAAATAAATCATGACGCACATCACTAGAAAGGTCTATTCAAGCCCTATGCTGATATCGAAACTAATTTTATTTTGATTGATTTCTTAAGGAGATATTTCAAAATTTGCATAGAAAAACGACGTCTTTTCAAAGTCTTTCAAATAAATCATGACGCACATCAATAGAAAGGTCTATTCAAGCCTTATACTCGTATCGAAAATGATTTTATTTTGATTGATTTTTTCAGGAGAAAATTTGCTTAGAAAAACGACGTCTTTTCAAAGTTAATCAAATAAATCGTGACGCACATCACTCGAAAGGTCTGTTCAAGCCCTATATAGATATAGAAATTAATTTTATTTTGATTGATTTCTTTAGGAGATATTTCAAAATTTGCTTAGAAAAACGACGTCTTTTCAAAGTTAATCAAATAAATCATGACGCACATCAGTCGAAAGGTCTGTTCAAGCCCTATACAGATATCGAAATTAATTTTATTTTGATTGATTTTTTCAGGAGTTATTTAAAAATTTGCATAGAAAAGCGACGTCTTTTCAAAGTTAATTAAATAAGTCATTATGCAGAATTTTAAAAACGAAACCATTTACATGGGCTGGTAGTGAAAATATATCTACCCAAAGGCATTTTCAGGCTGAATACAAATAATCGAATTTCACTTTGGATGCTTATATTTCGAAAACCATATATCATAGAAGGTTTTTATTTTAAGTTTTGCAAAGCTCTGGGAAATTTGAATGCTACATTTTTTATTTTAACCTTTTTCAAGGCTTTGTTTCTGAAATACCGTCATCCAAAGACATTAAGGTAGGTATTTGGGGCAGAAAATCAATAAAATCAGTTTGGAGCGAATATTTCCTCAAACATACGATGCAAAAAAAATTTGGCTTCGATGTATTGATTGGGTTTGAATAGACCTTGACCTAGACGCCGTGCGCTGTTTGGCGGGAACCTTTTTGTAAGATTGGAACTAATTGCCTACACCCTGAGGATGAAGTTTAGCTTGGAAATTATCACAGTTATCCTATCGCTGGAACAACAAAACAGTGCCGCGCCATCTGTTAAATGTTAAAATAAAATAACTCGTAAATTACTCAAAAAATTTCCACGATCGAAGTAATGATTGATGTTTTTTTTTAAAAAAAGGGTGTTGAGTAGATGTATCTACGGGTAAAATTTCAGTGTTTCCAATTTTCGGGAACATACTTTTTTTGTATGTCAATGAGTGGAAGGGTGGAACCGAAGTTGTTTTGATTATTTTTGAAATCTTCAGTATAAAAAAGTTGCAGACCTGCCACCAGCTGCCAAATGCGTATTGGAAAATAGTAATTGATATTTCTAAAAATTAGGTGTTGAGGGGGTTAAAATTTCAGTGTTGCAAATTTTTGGAAAAATACTTTTTTTTGATGATCAAAAGGTGGGATTTCTCCTTTTTGGTTTTTAATTTTTAAAATTTTTGTGCGAAAAACTAGAAATCGGATAGCCAATGGAAGCCTTAAGAAATGAAGATGATTTAAACTGATATGTAGGGTGTCCATAACTTGTTTGAAAAAAAATGAGGACATTTTCAAAAATCCAAGTTTCTACTCACCACTCACCACACCCTGAAAATAATAGATAAATATGTATAATCAAATGTTTATTTTATAAATAATTAAAGTAAATAATGTCTATTTTGCTAACTTTTTACTAAAAGTCTGGAATATTTTTAATTTAATTAGGTATTTATTTTAGATTTTTTTAGTTTGAAGTCTGCGCATAACGCACATTGAAAACAAAAATGGCATTACTCAAAAAACCTTGTTTTTGAATACGGCCGTTTAAAGTCTTGGACTTACTTTAATGGTCGATAACTCTAAAAAAATTATGGGTATTTAAGAAACCACTTTTGTTTTTATTACCTTTACTTATTTTCTAATGAAGGCGTAAAATTGTTCAGATTTTAAAAGAAGAAACCAAGCGAAAATCTTAGAAAATGAACTAAAAGTCTTTTCTATTAATTAGGTATAACGCACCTATTGTTTATTTGACAGTGATTTTTTGTCAAAAACAAGAAAAAAGTCAGTAAACTCTTAGCTTAACAATACAAAATAAACTTTGAAAAGAACTTTTAAAATAAATAACACAAACTAAATATTCTCAAAAAAAAAAAAAAAAAAAAAAAATATTCATAATTTACCAGGTACGTAGTTGGTAAATGAAATGAACCATAAGAGATCAAAAATTATTAATTGAAAATGCCATCAAAGTACGATTTTTTATAACTGGGTATCAAGCCAGAGTTTACAAGACTGCTTACATTGTTCTTCTTCCTTTCTGCTATATACAATTTATGATGGTACAACCGTACCAACGTTTCAGGATGTTTTCTTTCCTATCTATTTTTCTGTGTATCCAGTGAAGTTTTTTCAATTTTGATGGCTTTAACTTTAACTTTACAACTTGACCCTGAACATATTTGTTCAACCTTGGCATCGGAAGTTTTTTTATATCTATGAAGTCTTCGTAACCCATTTCAATTACTGTGAATGGTGTTCCATGTTTTTTTTGCATTTCGAATGGCAGATACGTATTGCGAAAGCCAGGCCCCGATCTAGGGTGGGGCATTTTGTGTCTATTAGAATAAAAAGGAACGTATGCCACTTTTTCTAGTTTTGAGATAATTAAAAAACGTTTTTAAAGACGTGGCCAAAATTATTCTTGGAACTAAGTTTGATAATAATTAATTTTCGCACCAAAATTCGAATATATTTGTTATGATTCAAACACAAAACCAAATTGAATTTAGGTTTGAATAAAGCTACATACAGATTCTTTAGTGGAGTAGAGTTGTTATGATTCAAAAAAGTCTGAGGAATAAGTTGATTTTGATTCTTCCCCTATATTCAAATCAAAATAACTCTGGTATAAGATGACTTTTTGAGCTTTCGAAAAAAGCCAAAGATAGATTTTTAAAAAATAAGTTAAACTCATTCTAATAGTCACATTTTTACCCATGAGGACCCATCTGATATTGTTCAAGAATAAGAACTTACAGAGGGGTTGCCATTCTTGTGGCTGTGGCTTTAAATAATTACTGTGCCTTTTTATAAAATTTAACAAAATCATGCTTTGTGTAGTTTTATTCATTCATTTTAAACTGAAAGAAACAGTTATTTCAATAAAGTCCATATTCCAAAAGAAGAATATTATTTTCCAATTTTCTTTTAAATCCAAAATTACAAAAGATGTATTTAAACCCACTCATAAAACATTTTGGTGAAATCCTTTAAACTACTGAACCGATTTCGATAAATTTTTCTATGTCAATAGCCGAAACGTTATTTCAATGCGATCGATTCTAAACACATAAAATTTGAAATACTCGTTAAGAAGCCCCACTAACATTTGCATTGATGTGCAAATTACACAATTCCAACCATATTACATTCGTACTGGTCACAATTATAACTTCCTTTTTTTAAAGCCGGTTAAAAATCGATCCATCTCTGCAGTGACATAATATGGCTTGTAAAATGTACTTTCAAAGGGTGGCTTATATTATTTTTTGCCCAGGGCGGCGAAAAAGCTGGATAGGTCCAGACCTGCGTTACCACTTCGAGAAAAAAAGTCGAAGTAGATTTGAAGAAAAAAAAGGAAGTAGATTGACAAAAATCGAAGTAGATTTCAAAATGAACTTTTCTGTACAAACCTACATATATTTAAAAAAAATTAAATCAAACAAAAATAACTTAAAACAAAAACAAAGGAAATTCTTTCAGAATTCAGACTTTCCATATTAATTTCAAGTTAAAAAAAAACAAGGTACATACTTTACCTATTCTTTTTCTTTTACTTTTTTACAAACAAACAGTCCAAAGATCATCATCCAAAATAGAAAAAAATTAAAATTGTGCTAAATTTATTTTTCTTTTAATGGAAATGATGGGGCTACATACTTGATTTAAAAAGAGAAAAAACAAGCAGATTTCACCTATTAATGTAATAAAATGAAGTAGATTTCAAAAATTTAGTGATCGTGCGAAGCAGGAAGTAGATTTTAATTTAACAACTCTAAGCTTAAAATTTATTCGACGTTATCATAGACTCAATAATGATATAGACCGATAAAGGCCGCTTTATAGAAAGAAATGGGAGCCAATTTGAGATTGCCTCCACTTACAGTGCCTCCACTTCGTACATGTTTTGTCCTTAGCGAGGAAAGCTTTTCTCTATAGGTTTGGAAGGTTGTATGCTGCATCGAATGAAAGTTTTAACATTTCGCTTGACAATATCGCAAGGTTATGTTGTTCGATTTAGTGTTTGAATGTTGTGAAGCAATGGTGGTGTGTTTTTTCGTTTTTCTGTATCCTTTATGGAAAGGAAAGAGATACCTCAATATGGGTTGTTTTTAGTTTTTTCGTTTTTTCTTTCCTACAGACAGATCGAAATTAAAATGAGGCCAGTTTTGTTTGTTTTTTTGTTGTCGAAGGATTTAGATATTTTCTTGGTTGTTGTTGTATCTTGTGCTTGACAAGTGCATTATGAAAAAAACGGTATTGGAATATATCTTCATACATATGTATAGGTACATACCTATTAACATAGATTTTATTTTATTTTCTGGATTCTACAATTTTGCTGATCATCAAAACGAAAGAAATTAAAGTTGAAAAAATGAGGAAGCGATGATTTCAACTTTTTTATGTAAATTTTTGATTTCTTGTAACTTTCGTTGTTTTGATCAAAATTATATTTTTTTTCGTTAGGTAGGTACCTATATTTGTAGGTATGCATGTGCATAGTTACTTCAGTGTTTGGCGATTATTTTCTATAGTACGAGGAGCAAGAGTCTAAAGGGATGGACTTATTTGCTTGACTTGTTGTAGGTACACCGTCGTGGAATCTCCATTTCTATTTTTTTTTTTTTGCAGTTTGGCATTAAGAAATTTTTAAGATAAAAGAGAGTAATTTGAATTAATTGATTTTTATTTAAAAAGACACAGGGATCTTTTACAGAGGGCCATAGATATTTAAATAAACATGTTATGTTTGTATAGGTAGGTAGATAGGTACGTAAAAATTAACCTTTTTATTTGGTTGTTTTTGAAAACGGGTAGGTAACAAAAAATAAAGGTATTTTTAAGAAAAATTGACGTACTAGCATGTTTTAAGAAAAAAAGTGAATAAAAAGTTAAAATAAGCTAAGAAAAAAATTATTTATGTTGGGAGGTACTTGTAGATACCTACGCCAGAAGAATATTCATCAACAAAAATGGTGGTTTTTCAGACAAAAGAAATTAATTAAAAAAATATTTTTATAGCGCAGAACCATATTTGAGAAGATGATGTTATTGTAAGGGGAGAAACTAGATACTTTAGTAGTATTGTGTTTAAGTTTCAAGCCTCAAAAATGACTACAGTTTACTTATATTTATATATACAAAAAATAAAACTTAAAAGAGGTTTTCCAAAATCGTCCCCCAATTCACAATGCGGAGGGATTTTCAACGAAGTCTTTTTTTCAATTTTTTAAATTCTTGGCGAGGCGTGACGTGATGACGAGAAACGCTCTATTGTCTATACCCGCTTATGCTATAAGTGTTTTAAAGTCGCTTGATATAAACGACGAGATCTCGTCACGTTCACGTACCGTTTCCTCGTCGTCGTTGCATTGTGAATAAGGGAGATTACATGGATAAACATATCTTTCAAGATTGTTGCCAACCACCGATGTTAGATCATTTAAACGCAAAGAAAAACATGTTGTCAACCTGTGTTGCATGGTTTTCAAAATATCTTAAAAACTTGTTGCGATTCTATCAAGCAATGTTGTCAACAAAGTTGATAATATAAATCCCCCTAATATAGGGCCTCAGCTTCAGTCTTAGGATATCCGTCGAACTGAACGGACGTGTTTCATCCAGACTTAAGATATCCTTCGTGCCGAACGGACGTGTCAGTGCCGGTGTTAACTTAAGTTTAGTTGTAGTTGGAGTTGGAGTTGGATTTGGAGTTGGATTTGGAGTTGGATTTGGAGTTGTAGTTGGAGTTGTAGTTGGAATTGGAGTTAGAGTTGGAGTTGGACTTGGACTTGGACTTGGACTTGGACTTGGACTAGGACTTGGACTTGGACTTGGAATTGGACTTGGACTTGGAATTGGACTTGGACTTGGACTTGGACTTGGACTTGGACTTGGACTTGGACTTGGACCTGTACTTGGACTTGGACTTGGACTTGGACTTGGACTTGTACTTGGACTTGGACTTGGACTTGGACTTGGACTTGGACTTGGACTTGGACTTGGACTTGGACTTGGACTTGGACTTGGACTTGGACTTGGACTTGGACTTGGACTTGGACTTGGACTTGGACTTGGACTAGGACTAGGACTTGGACTTGGACTTGGACTTGGACTTGGACTTGGACTTGGACTTGGACTTGGACTTGGACTTGGACTTGGACTTGGACTTGGACTTGGACTTGGACTTGGACTTGGACTTGGACTTGGACTTGGACTTGGACTTGGACTTGGACTTGGACTTGGACTTGGACTTGGACTTGGACTTGGACTTGGACTTGGACTTGGACTTGGACTTGGACTTGGACTTGGACTTGGACTTGGACTTGGACTTGGACTTGGACTTGGACTTGGACTTGGACTTGGACTTGGACTTGGACTTGGACTTGGACTTGGACTTGGAATTGAGCTTGGACTTTGATTTGGACTTTGATTTGGACTTGGACTTGGACTTGGACTTGGACTTGCACTTCGACTTCGACTTAGAAAGTTGGATAGAAAAGCGAAAAGTTTTTCAAATAAATCATGACGCACATCACTGGAAAGGTCAGTTCAAGCCCTATACAGATATTGAAACTAATTTTATTTTGATTGATTTTTTCAGGAGTTATTTCAAAATTTGCTTAGAAAAACGAGTTCTTTTCAAAGTCAATCAAATAAATCATGACGCACATCACTGGAAAGGTCTATTCAAGCCCTACACAGGTATAGAATTTAATTTTAATTTGATTGATTTTTTCAGGAGATATTTCAAAATTTGCTTAGAAAAATGACGTCTTTTCAAAGTTAATCAAACAAATCATGACGCACATCACTGGAAACATTTGTTCAAGTCCTATACAAGTATCGAAACTAATTTTATTTTGATTGATTTTTTCAGGAGATATTTCAAAATTTGCATAGAAAAATGACGTCTTTTCAAAGTTAATCAAATAAATCATGTCGCACATTACTGCAAAGGTCTGTTCAAGCCCTATACAGGTATAGAAACTAGTTTTAATTTAATTTTTTTTTTAGGAGATATTTAAAAATTTGCTTAGAAAAACGACGTCTTTTCAAAGTTAATTAAATAAATCATAACGCACATCACTGGAAAGGTCTGTTCAAGCCCTATACAGGTATCGAAACTAATTTTATTTTGATTGATTTTGTCAGGAGATATTTCAAAATTTGCATAGAAAAATGACGTCTTTTCAAAGTTAATAAAATAAATCATGACGCACATCACAGGAAACGTCTGTTCAAGTCCTATACAGGTATCGAATCTAATTTTAATTTGATTTCTTTTTTCAGGAGATATTTAAAAATTTGCTTAGAAAAACGACGGTTTTCAAAGTTAAACAAATAAATCATGACGCACATCACTGCAAAGGTCTGTTCAAGTCCTTCAAGTCGAAACTAATTTTATTTTGATTAATTTTTTTCATTAGATATTTCAAAATTTGCTTAGAAAAACGACGTCTTTTCAAAGTTAATCAAATAAATCATGACGCACATCACTGCAAAGGTCTGTTCAAGTCCTATACAGGTATCGAAACTAATTTTATTTTGATTGATTTTTTCAGGAGATATTTCAAAATTTGCTTTGAAAAATGACGTCTTTTCAAAGTTAATCAAATAAATCATGACGCACATCACTGGAAAGGTCTGTTTAAGCCCTATACAGGTATCAAACTAATTTTATTTTGATTGATTTTTTCAGGAGATATTTAAAAATTTGCTTAGAAAAATGACGTCTTTTCAAAGTTAATCAAATAAATCATGACGCACATCACTGGAAAGGTCTGTTTAAGCCCTATACAGGTATCGAAACTAGTTTTATTTTGATTGATTTTTGTAGGAGATATTTAAAAATTTGCTTAGAAAAACGACGTCTTTTCAAAGTTAATAAAATAGATCATGACGCACATCACTGGAAAGGTCTGTTCAAGCCGTATACATGTATCGAAACTAATTTTATTTTGATTGATTTTTTCAGGAGATATTTCAAAATTTGCTTAGAAAAACGACGTCTTTTCAAAATTAATCAAATAAATCCTGACGCACATCACTGGAAAGGTCTGTTCAAGCCCTATACAGGTATCGAAACTTATTATATTTTGATTGATTTTTTCAGGAGTTATTTCAAAATTTGCTTAGAAAAACGACGTCTTTTCAAAGTAAATCAAATAAATTATGACGCACATTACTGGAAAGGTCTGTTTAAGCCCTATACAGGTATCGAAACTAATTTTATTTTGATTGATTTTTTCAGGAGTTATTTCAAAATTTGCCTAGAAAACGACGTCTTTTCAAAGTTAATCAAATAAATCATGACGCACATCACTGGAAAGGCCAATTCAAGCCCTATTTAGGTATCGAAACTAATTTTAATTTGATTGCTTTTTACAGGAGATATTTCAAAATTTGCTAAGAAAAACGACGTCTTTTCAAAGTTAATCAAATAAATCATGACTTACATCACTGGAAAGGTCTGTTCAAGCCCTATACAGATATCGAAATTAATTTTATTTTGATTGATTTTTTCAGGAGTTATTTAAAAAATTTGCTTAGAAAAAGGACGTCTTTTCAAAGTTAATCAAATAAATCATGACGCACATCACTGCAAAGGTCTGTTCAAGCCCTATACAGGTATCGAAACTAATTTTATTTTGATTGATTTTTTCAGGAGATATTTCAAAATTTGCTTAAAAAACTGACGTCTTTGTAGAGTTAATAAAATAATTCATGAGGCACATCACTGGAAAAGTCTGTTCAAGACCTATACAGGTATCGAAACTAATTTTATTTTGATTGATTTTTTGAGGAGTTATTTCAAAATTTGCTTAGAAAAACGACGTCTTTTCAAAGTTAATAAAATAAATCATGTCGCACATCACTGGAAAGGTCTGTTCAAGCCTTATACAGGTATCGAAACTAATTTTATTTTGATTGGTTTTTTCAGGAGTTATTTCAAAATTTGCTAAGAAAAACGACGTCTTTTCAAAGTTAATTAAATAAATCATAACGCACATCACTGGAAAGGTCTGTTCAAGCCTTATACAGGTATCGAAACTAATTTTATTTTGATTGGTTTTTTCAGGAGTTATTTCAAAATTTGCTAAGAAAAACGACGTCTTTTCAAAGTTAATCAAATAAATCATGACGCACATCACTGGAAAGGTCTGTTCAAGCCCTATACAGATATCGAAATTAATTTTATTTTGATTGATTTTTTCAGGAGTTATTTAAAAAATTTGCTTAGAAAAACGACGTCTTTTCAAAGTTAATCAATTAAATCATGATGCACATCACTGGAAAGGTCTGTTCAAGCCCTATACAGGTCCCGAAACTAATTTTATTTTGATTGATTTTTTTCAGGAGATATTTCAAAATTTGCTTAGAAAAACGACGTCTTTTCAAAGTTAATAAAATAAATCATGTCGCACATCACTGGAAAGGTCTGTTCAAGCCCTATACAGGTATCGAAACTAATTTTATTTTTATTGACTTTTTTAGGAGTTATTTCAAAATTTGCTTAGAAAAATGACGTCTTTCCAAAGTTAATAAAATAAATCATGACGTACATCACTGCAAAAGTCTGTTCAAGTCTTATACAGGCATCGAAATTGATTTTATTTTGATTGATTTTTTTCAGGAGATATTTCAAAATTTGTTTTGAAAAACGACGTTTTTTAAAGTTCATCAAATAAATCATGATGCACATCACTGGAAAGGTCTATTCAAGCCCTATCTAGGTATCGAAACTTATTTTATTTTGATCAATTTTTGTAGGAGATATTTCAAAATTTGGTAAGAAAAATAACGTTTTTTCAAAGTTCAACAAATAAATCATGACGCACATCACTGGAAAGGTCTATTCAACCCCTATCCAGATATGAATATTAATTTAATTTTGATTGATGTTTTTGGGAGATATTTCAAAATTTCCATAGAACCATTTTATTTTAATTTTTAAATGGTATAATTTTAATTGTATATTAAGTCATACAAATTATGAGAATGTGTAAATTTAACTTGAAGTTTGCGACTTGCAAAGACAGTACAGTACTATTGGCGATGTAAAATGTGCAACAAATTTCTGTTTTGTTTTTTTTTTTTCGTTTCCATGCAACACTTCAAAATAGTGAAGTTCAAAAGTCAAAAAAACTTCACCCAGAAAAAAATGTTTTATGTGACTGAATTCCTTCCTTAAATTATATTCTATTTCAAATAAAGAAATTTCTCTTTAAAATGGATATTAATTTAACGCCATACATATTTCACTGAAAATTGAGTTGTGTGTGTTATTTTTTGTTTATCATTCGGCATTCTGAAATATGGTCACCCTCGCCGTAGGTATAAAGGAAAAATATATTTGTTTGGCCCATAGGCATCTTAAAACCGAAAATGCTACTAAATTCACGCATGCGTTTCTGAGAGAATGGTCACGCTTTTCAATTATTTTGATATAACTTGGAAACTAAGCCAAAATTGCATAAAAAAATTAAAGCATGAAAAGTACTCGTAGCATCGGAAAATTTAACTATCAAAAAATTTAAAATTTGATTCTAATTGTACTTTTTAAGCAAAGATTCTGTCAAGATATGCAAAGACAAAATAAAGAAGAGACTAAAGGCTTTCATATGACTCATTGGCAGTGATAAGTATGCCCAAATGTATGTGTCTCAAGCAAGCTTTAGTTTTTTTGAAGCAAAATATATATTTTTGGATGTTTGAATGATGATTGAATTTGAAAAATGGCTTAATTTTTAATTTTAGATTTTTGAAAATTGAAGTTTATTTTTGCCAGAAATCGTTTTTGCACCTCAACTTTTTCCACCTTTTCATACCACCACCATACTTTCCGTCATCTGTTTTACCGTCCATCTCATTTGTGGGATATTCTTCGAAAAGAATATACACCGATCCGAATGACCACTAATCTCCCGCAAAAAAAAAGACTTGAAATATTTTCCTACCATTTTTACCACCAAAGCTACGAGTATTTGTTTCAATCATTTTGGTTGGAAAATCCAACAATCTGGGTGCACTGACTGGCATTACTATAATTTTTAAACTTAAATGAAAACAAAACAAAGTAGAAAAATAACTCAAAACTTATTTTATCAAAAATTTATCGATTATTTCTGTTTTCAGTGCTCTTTTTAATTCTAAGTCAAGTACCAAACCATGGTTGTACGTATTTATAAGATTTAAGAAAAATTGCAAATTAATTAAAATAACTTTTTGCCACAAAGAATTAAAACAAATATTTTTTATATTTGCCATTATTTTACTACTAAAACTGTTGAAAAGTAATGTGACTACAAATTCTCATTTAGTATGATATAATTCACATTGGCTTTCTGCAAGAACATGAACTGAACATAAACGCAAATATAACTTTTAATTTGAAACGGAACTTCTTTTTGTTTCTATTTTATTCTAAATTAGATTAGATTTGATAAGATTTGATTAGAAAACACACTACCAATGTTAATGATTTTACTAGATGAATAAAATAAACGAGTTCCCTTTGGGAAATATCGTCCTCAATGAATATAATAGCTGAAATCATCAATGAATTCACTTGCCAAATTGCGATGATTCAGTAAATTAAATTAAATTAGATTAACATTTTTGTTCGAATAAACAGAAATCGGAAAACCAATGAAAACCTTACAAAAATTTAGACCATTTAAACCGATATGGCTGTTGACTAAAAAGAATTTAGTTCTTATAGACTTTCCTTGTTAAAATATTATAAAAGAAAACATCATATTATGGTAGTTAAATTTTCTCCTTTTATTTTTTTATATAATTTTTAAGTGCAGCTTTAGCTTTTTAACATTATTTACACTAAGGGTATCGTTTCGCTTGAGTTCTCTTACATCCTTCCATAGTGCCAAGGTTTGAATTTAATTAGTTTACTTCTTTAGTTTTTTTAAGTTAATTTTACTTTTTATAACTACAAGACCTTTTTTGTTAGGAAGGTAGGTACTATTATGGCAAGATTTTGATCAGACTTGTCATATACCTAACAGTGATGAGGAAGACGAAAGAAGTGGGTCTAACAAGTCTGTATACCTTTGGTGATTCTGCCCAAACGTTTTTTTCATTTCTTTAGAACTAAAAATAACGGTTCCTGCCATAAAATTTCCTCAGAGTCCTCCGCCACAGGTACATGTAAATACATACATAAACATATATTTCAAATGAAGGACAAAAAATTCCCTAATTTTTTCAGATTATTCTTTTTATCCCCTAAGTCGCTTTAATTAAATTGGCCTATTAATTTGTAATCGCGTAAGATCTGCCCAAATTCAACGCAGGGTATGTAGATTGAAAGTAAACAAGAAAAAGATGTATTTTCCCTCGTTCTTACCGACATCAATAAACAAAAAAACAATATTTAAAATGGAAAACCATTCATAGAAAGTACCTACTCATGTATGTTGAAAACCCAATTTTAACCGAAGGTGTTTCTGAAAAGAAATTTATTAGAAAATAAACCTTGTAAGAATGGACTTCTGGCTTTCCAAAAACTACTGTAAGTTGTTGTTTTTTAATAATTTATTCCATAAGCATTTTTTTTATAAAATTGCCCTTTCTGGCCAAGAGATGGAAATACAATCCCCTCCAGTATGATTTTTTCTTGTATACTTTCAATATCTACGGTGGGTGTCAAAACATTATTTATGGAGTTACATGAAATTTAAACAAAAAAAACTGCATCCCAACAGTAAAAAAAAGCTTTATTCAATAGCAATAGACCGAAACAAAAATATCAAAATTAAAAGTAGTGATTTTTTCCTTACAAAAAACTAAACATAGTTACGTACCTACCTACTCTTTATTTTAAGCGTTTATATTTTGGTTTAAATTCCATGTACGAGTAACTCCAGAAATTATTAGTGTTTACTTACATTTGACGTTCGCTCTAAATGCCTTAAACTTTACAGCGACTATAAGCGATGAAAATCCCAAATAAAACTAATAATAAACTAAAAATAATAAAATCTTGGAAAACGATCAGATATCCTATAGAAATATCGGAAACTGTCTTCAAATAATTCCTGCATAGATGTAGTGAAAAGGAGCAATTAAGCAATCAAAATTAAAATTGTAAACGAAATATAATCTACATACATACATACTGTAAGTACGAGTAGTATGCATAAATCTATAAACATACCTACCTCAAGCTAATATGCAAAAACAATAAAGTCATAGAAAACAATTGTATTATTTTTATTTCCTTCGTTACCATTGTCCTAACAACAGATTCATTAGTCTCACTTTGTCCCATTAATGTTGCGAAAATCTAAATAATACAACCCTCTCTTTCTTCTCATTCATTCTGCTTTTAAATTTTCCTTCTATCTCAATTCTCAAATATCAAAGACAGATGTTAGCGCCGATTGTCGTCGGCCTATGAAAATTAAAAAAATTGGCTCCTGATAGTACTATAGATTCTATATACTCGTACAATGATACTCGTATGATAGAAATTTTTCGTATGATAGAAATCAGCGGATTGTATGATAATTTATTGTGAACAATATGGCAGCACTTCAGTCTTAAGATATCCGTCGAACTGAACGGACGTGTTTTAGGTAGTCTTATGAAATCCTTTGTGCTGAACGGACGTGTTAAGTTAAGTTAAGTTAAGTTAAGTTAAGTTAAGTTAAGTTAAGTTAAGTTAAGTTAAGTCAAGTCAAGTTAAGTTAAGTTAAGTTAAGTTAAGTTAAGTTAAGTTAAGTTAAGTTAAGTTAAGTTAAGTTAAGTTAAGTTAAGTTAAGTTAAGTTAAGTTAAGTCCAAGTTAAGTTAAGTTAAGTTAAGTTAAGTTAAGTTAAGTTAAGTTAAGTTAAGTTAAGTTAAGTTAAGTTAAGTTAAGTTAAGTTAAGTTAAGTTAAGTTAAGTTAAGTTAAGTTAAGTTAAGTTAAGTTAAGTTAAGTTAAGTTAAGTTAAGTTAAGTTAAGTTAAGTTAAGTTAAGTTAAGTTAAGTTAAGTTAAGTTAAGTTAAGTTAAGTTAAGTTAAGTTAAGTTAAGTTAAGTTAAGTTAAGTTAAGTTAAGTTAAGTTAAGTTAAGTTAAGTTAAGTTAAGTTAAGTTAAGTTAAGTTAAGTTAAGTTAAGTTAAGTTAAGTTAAGTTAAGTTAAGTTAAGTTAAGTTAAGTTAAGTTAAGTTAAGTTAAGTTAAGTTAAGTTAAGTTAAGTTTAGTTAAGTTAAGTTAAGTTAAGTTAAGTTAAGTTAAGTTAAGTTAAGTTAAGTTAAGTTAAGTTAAGTTAAGTTAAGTTAAGTTAAGTTAAGTTAAGTTAAGTTAAGTTAAGTTAAGTTAAGTTAAGTTAAGTTAAGTTAAGTTAAGTTAAGTTAAGTTAAGTTAAGTTAAGTTAAGTTAAGTTAAGTTAAGTTAAGTTAAGTTAAGTTAAGTTAAGTTAAGTTAAGTTAAGTTAAGTTAAGTTAAGTTAAGTTAAGTTAAGTTAAGTTAAGTTAAGTTAAGTTTATTTAAGTTAAGTTAAGTTGAGTTAAGTTGGACTTGGACTTGGACTTGGAATTGGCTTTGGACTTGGACTTGGACTTGGACTTGAAATTGGACTTGGATTTGGACTTGGGCTTAGACTTGGACTTGGACTTGGACTTGGACTTGGACTTGGACTTGGACTTGGACTTGGACTTGGACTTGGACTTGGACTTGGACTTGGACTTGGACTTGGACTTGGACTTGGACTTGGACTTGGACTTGGACTTGGACTTGGACCTGGACTTGGACTTGGACTTGGACTTGGACTTGGACTTGGACTTGGAATTTATTTGGATTTGGACTTGGACTGTCAAGCCCCATACAGGTATCGAAACTAATTTTATTTTGATTGATTTTTTCAGGAGATATTTCAAAATTTGCTTTGAAAAATGACGTCTTTTCAAAGTTAATAAAATAAATCATGACGCACATCACTGGAAAGGTCTGTTCAAGCCCTATACAGGTATCGAAACTAATTTTATTTTGATTGATTTTTTCAGGAGATATTTCAAAATTTGCTTTGAAAAATTACGTCTTTTCAAAGTTAATAAAATAAATCATGACGCACATTACTGGAAAGGTCTGTTCAAGTCCTATACAGGTATCGAATCTAATTTTAATTTGATTGATTTTTTCAGGAGATATTTCAAAATTTGCTCAGAAAAACGACGTTTTTTCAAAGTTAATCAAATAAATTATGACGCACATCACTGGAAAGGTCTGTTCAAGCCGTATACAGGTATCGAATCTAATTTTAATTTGATTTACTTTTTCAGGAGTTATTTCAAAATTTGCTCAGAAAAACGACGTCTTTTCAAAGTTAATCAAATTAATCATGACGCACATTACTGCAAAGGTCTGTTCAAGTCCTATACAGGTATCGAAACTAATTATATTTTGATTGAATTTTTCAGGAGTTATTTAAAAAATTTGCTTAGAAAAACGACGTCTTTTCAAAGTTAATAAAATAAATTATGACGCACATCACTGGAAAGGTCTGTTCAAGCCCTATACAGGTATCGAAACTAATTTTATTTTGATTGATTTTTTCAGGAGATATTTCAAAATTTGCTTTGAAAAATTACGTCTTTTCAAAGTTAATAAAATAAATCATGACGCACATCACTGGAAAGGTCTGTTCAAGCCCTATACAGGTATCGAAACTAATTTTATTTTGATTGATTTTTTCAGGAGATATTTCAAAATTTGCTTTGAAAAATTACGTCTTTTCAAAGTTAATCAAATAAATTATGACGCACATCACTGGAAAGGTCTGTTCAAGCCCTATACAGGTATCGAAACTAATTTTATTTTGATTAATTTTTTTAGGAGTTATTTCAAAATTTGCTTAGAAAAACGACGTCTTTTCAAAGTTAATCAAATAAATCATGACGCACATCACTGCAAAGGTCTGTTCAAGTCCTTTACAGGTATCGAAACTTATTTTATTTTGATTGATTTTTTCAGGAGATATTTCAAAACTTGCTTAGAAAAATGACGTCTTTTCAAAGTTAATAAAATAAATCATGACGCACATCACTGCAAAGGTCTGTTCAAGCCCTATACAGGTATCGAAACTAATTTTAATTTGATTTATTTTTTCAGGAGATATTTCAAAATTTGCTTAGAAAAACGACGTTTTTCAAAGTTAATCAAATCAATCATGACGCACACCACTAAAAAGGTGCATTCAAGCCCTATACAGGTATCGAAACTTATTTTGTTTTGATTGATTTTTTGAGGAGTTATTTCAAAATTTGCTTAGAAAAACGACGTCTTTTCAAAGTTAATCAAATAAATCATGACGCACATCACTGCAAAAGTCTGTTCAAGTCCTATACAGGTATCGAAACTAATTTTATTTTGATTGATTTTTTCAGGAGATATTTCAAAATTTGCTTAGAAAAATGACGTCTTTTCAAAGTTAATAAAATAAATCATGACGCACATCACTGGAAAGGTCTGTTCAAGCCCTATACAGGCATCGAAATTAATTTTATTTTGATTGATTTTTTCAGGAGATATTTCAAAATTTGCTTAGAAAAATGACGTCTTTTCCAAGTTAATCAAATAAATCATGACGCACATCACTGGAAAGGTCTATTCAAGCCCTATGCTGATATCGAAACTTATTTTATTTTGATTGATTTCTCGAGGAGATATTTCAAAATTTGTATAGAAAAATGACGTCTTTTCAAAGTCTTTCAAATAAATCATGACGCACATCACTGGCAAGGTCTATTCAAGCCCCATGCGGATATCGAAACAAATTTTATTTTGACTGATTTCTTAAGGAGATATTTCAAAATTTGCATAGAAAAACGACGTCTTTTCAAAGTCTTTCAAATAAATCATGACGCACATCACTAGAAAGGTCTATTCAAGCCCTATGCTGATATCGAAACTAATTTTATTTTGATTGATTTCTTAAGGAGATATTTCAAAATTTGCATAGAAAAACGACGTCTTTTCAAAGTCTTTCAAATAAATCATGACGCACATCAATAGAAAGGTCTATTCAAGCCTTATACTCGTATCGAAAATGATTTTATTTTGATTGATTTTTTCAGGAGATATTTCAAAATTTGCTTAGAAAAACGACGTCTTTTCAAAGTTAATCAAATAAATCGTGACGCACATCACTCGAAAGGTCTGTTCAAGCCCTATATAGATATAGAAATTAATTTTATTTTGATTGATTTCTTTAGGAGATATTTCAAAATTTGCTTAGAAAAACGACGTCTTTTCAAAGTTAATCAAATAAATCATGACGCACATCAGTCGAAAGGTCTGTTCAAGCCCTATACAGATATCGAAATTAATTTTATTTTGATTGATTTTTTCAGGAGTTATTTAAAAATTTGCATAGAAAAGCGACGTCTTTTCAAAGTTAATTAAATAAGTCATTATGCAGAATTTTAAAAACGAAACCATTTACATGGGCTGGTAGTGAAAATATATCTACCCAAAGGCATTTTCAGGCTGAATACAAATAATCGAATTTCACTTTGGATGCTTATATTTCGAAAACCATATATCATAGAAGGTTTTTATTTTAAGTTTTGCAAAGCTCTGGGAAATTTGAATGCTACATTTTTTATTTTAACCTTTTTCAAGGCTTTGTTTCTGAAATACCGTCATCCAAAGACATTAAGGTAGGTATTTGGGGCAGAAAATCAATAAAATCAGTTTGGAGCGAATATTTCCTCAAACATACGATGCAAAAAAAATTTGGCTTCGATGTATTGATTGGGTTTGAATAGACCTTGACCTAGACGCCGTGCGCTGTTTGGCGGGAACCTTTTTGTAAGATTGGAACTAATTGCCTACACCCTGAGGATGAAGTTTAGCTTGGAAATTATCACAGTTATCCTATCGCTGGAACAACAAAACAGTGCCGCGCCATCTGTTAAATGTTAAAATAAAATAACTCGTAAATTACTCAAAAAATTTCCACGATCGAAGTAATGATTGATGTTTTTTTTTAAAAAAAGGGTGTTGAGTAGATGTATCTACGGGTAAAATTTCAGTGTTTCCAATTTTCGGGAACATACTTTTTTTGTATGTCAATGAGTGGAAGGGTGGAACCGAAGTTGTTTTGATTATTTTTGAAATCTTCAGTATAAAAAAGTTGCAGACCTGCCACCAGCTGCCAAATGCGTATTGGAAAATAGTAATTGATATTTCTAAAAATTAGGTGTTGAGGGGGTTAAAATTTCAGTGTTGCAAATTTTTGGAAAAATACTTTTTTTTGATGATCAAAAGGTGGGATTTCTCCTTTTTGGTTTTTAATTTTTAAAATTTTTGTGCGAAAAACTAGAAATCGGATAGCCAATGGAAGCCTTAAGAAATGAAGATGATTTAAACTGATATGTAGGGTGTCCATAACTTGTTTGAAAAAAAATGAGGACATTTTCAAAAATCCAAGTTTCTACTCACCACTCACCACACCCTGAAAATAATAGATAAATATGTATAATCAAATGTTTATTTTATAAATAATTAAAGTAAATAATGTCTATTTTGCTAACTTTTTACTAAAAGTCTGGAATATTTTTAATTTAATTAGGTATTTATTTTAGATTTTTTTAGTTTGAAGTCTGCGCATAACGCACATTGAAAACAAAAATGGCATTACTCAAAAAACCTTGTTTTTGAATACGGCCGTTTAAAGTCTTGGACTTACTTTAATGGTCGATAACTCTAAAAAAATTATGGGTATTTAAGAAACCACTTTTGTTTTTATTACCTTTACTTATTTTCTAATGAAGGCGTAAAATTGTTCAGATTTTAAAAGAAGAAACCAAGCGAAAATCTTAGAAAATGAACTAAAAGTCTTTTCTATTAATTAGGTATAACGCACCTATTGTTTATTTGACAGTGATTTTTTGTCAAAAACAAGAAAAAAGTCAGTAAACTCTTAGCTTAACAATACAAAATAAACTTTGAAAAGAACTTTTAAAATAAATAACACAAACTAAATATTCTCAAAAAAAAAAAAAAAAAAAAAAAATATTCATAATTTACCAGGTACGTAGTTGGTAAATGAAATGAACCATAAGAGATCAAAAATTATTAATTGAAAATGCCATCAAAGTACGATTTTTTATAACTGGGTATCAAGCCAGAGTTTACAAGACTGCTTACATTGTTCTTCTTCCTTTCTGCTATATACAATTTATGATGGTACAACCGTACCAACGTTTCAGGATGTTTTCTTTCCTATCTATTTTTCTGTGTATCCAGTGAAGTTTTTTCAATTTTGATGGCTTTAACTTTAACTTTACAACTTGACCCTGAACATATTTGTTCAACCTTGGCATCGGAAGTTTTTTTATATCTATGAAGTCTTCGTAACCCATTTCAATTACTGTGAATGGTGTTCCATGTTTTTTTTGCATTTCGAATGGCAGATACGTATTGCGAAAGCCAGGCCCCGATCTAGGGTGGGGCATTTTGTGTCTATTAGAATAAAAAGGAACGTATGCCACTTTTTCTAGTTTTGAGATAATTAAAAAACGTTTTTAAAGACGTGGCCAAAATTATTCTTGGAACTAAGTTTGATAATAATTAATTTTCGCACCAAAATTCGAATATATTTGTTATGATTCAAACACAAAACCAAATTGAATTTAGGTTTGAATAAAGCTACATACAGATTCTTTAGTGGAGTAGAGTTGTTATGATTCAAAAAAGTCTGAGGAATAAGTTGATTTTGATTCTTCCCCTATATTCAAATCAAAATAACTCTGGTATAAGATGACTTTTTGAGCTTTCGAAAAAAGCCAAAGATAGATTTTTAAAAAATAAGTTAAACTCATTCTAATAGTCACATTTTTACCCATGAGGACCCATCTGATATTGTTCAAGAATAAGAACTTACAGAGGGGTTGCCATTCTTGTGGCTGTGGCTTTAAATAATTACTGTGCCTTTTTATAAAATTTAACAAAATCATGCTTTGTGTAGTTTTATTCATTCATTTTAAACTGAAAGAAACAGTTATTTCAATAAAGTCCATATTCCAAAAGAAGAATAATATTTTCCAATTTTCTTTTAAATCCAAAATTACAAAAGATGTATTTAAACCCACTCATAAAACATTTTGGTGAAATCCTTTAAACTACTGAACCGATTTCGATACATTTTTCTATGTCAATAGCCGAAACGTTATTTCAATGCGACCGATTCAAAGAAATTTGAAAAACATCATAACATACACACATAAAATTTGAAATACTCGTTAAGAAGCCCCACTAACATTTGCATTGATGTGCAAATTACACAATTCCAACCATATTACATTCGTACTTTTCGCAATTATAACTTTCTTTTTTTAAAGCCGGTTAAAAATCGAGCCATCTCTGCAGTGACATAATATGGCTTGTAAAATGTACTTTCAAAGGGTGGCTTATATTATTTTTTGCCCAGGGCGGCGAAAAAGCTGGATAGGTCCAGACCAGCGTTACCACTTCGAGAAAAAAAGTCGAAGTAGATTTGAAGAAAAAAAAGGAAGTAGATTGACAAAAATCGAAGTAGATTTCAAAATGAACTTTTTTGTACAAACCTATATTTAAAAAAAAATTAAAGTAAACAAAAATAACTTAAAACAAAAACAAAAGAAATTCTTTCAGAATTCAGACTTTCCATATTTATTTCAAGTTAAAAAAAAAAAACATACCTAATTTCTTGCATCATGGTTTTATAATTTTTTTTAATTTTATTTTGCTAAGGTTCCTACTTTAGCTATTCTTTTTCTTTTACTTTTTTACAAACAAACAGCCCAAAGATCATCAACCAAAATAGAAAAGAGTGAATCGAAAATTTAAAAAAAGAAAACCATTCGAAATTCACACACTCAAGCGAACTTTTCACAAGATTCGGATTCGTGTACACAAGCTACTCATTTTTGTATTAAAATTGTGCTAAATTTGTTTTTCTTTTAATGGAAAGGATGGGGCTACATACTTGATTTAAAAAGAGAAAAAACAATCAGATTTGACCTATTAATGTAATAAAATGAAGTAGATTTCAAAAATTTTGTGATCGTGCGAAGCAGGAAGTAGATTTTAATTTAACAACTCTAAGCTTAAAATTTATTCGACGTTATCATAGACTCAATAATGATATAGACCGATAAAGGCCGCTTTATAGAAAGAAATGGGAGCCAATTTGAGATTGCCTCCACTTACAGTGCCTCCACTTCGTACATGTTTTGTCCTTAGCGAGGAAAGCTTTTCTCTATAGGTTTGGAAGGTTGTATGCTGCATCGAATGAAAGTTTTAACATTTCGCTTGACAATATCGCAAGGTTATGTTGTTCGATTTAGTGTTTGAATGTTGTGAAGCAATGGTGGTGTGTTTTTTCGTTTTTCTGTATCCTTTATGGAAAGGAAAGAGATACCTCAATATGGGTTGTTTTTAGTTTTTTCGTTTTTTCTTTCCTACAGACAGATCGAAATTAAAATGAGGCCAGTTTTGTTTGTTTTTTTGTTGTCGAAGGATTTAGATATTTTCTTGGTTGTTGTTGTATCTTGTGCTTGACAAGTGCATTATGAAAAAAACGGTATTGGAATATATCTTCATACATATGTATAGGTACATACCTATTAACATAGATTTTATTTTATTTTCTGGATTCTACAATTTTGCTGATCATCAAAACGAAAGAAATTAAAGTTGAAAAAATGAGGAAGCGATGATTTCAACTTTTTTATGTAAATTTTTGATTTCTTGTAACTTTCGTTGTTTTGATCAAAATTATATTTTTTTTCGTTAGGTAGGTACCTATATTTGTAGGTATGCATGTGCATAGTTACTTCAGTGTTTGGCGATTATTTTCTATAGTACGAGGAGCAAGAGTCTAAAGGGATGGACTTATTTGCTTGACTTGTTGTAGGTACACCGTCGTGGAATCTCCATTTCTATTTTTTTTTTTTTGCAGTTTGGCATTAAGAAATTTTTAAGATAAAAGAGAGTAATTTGAATTAATTGATTTTTATTTAAAAAGACACAGGGATCTTTTACAGAGGGCCATAGATATTTAAATAAACATGTTATGTTTGTATAGGTAGGTAGATAGGTACGTAAAAATTAACCTTTTTATTTGGTTGTTTTTGAAAACGGGTAGGTAACAAAAAATAAAGGTATTTTTAAGAAAAATTGACGTACTAGCATGTTTTAAGAAAAAAAGTGAATAAAAAGTTAAAATAAGCTAAGAAAAAAATTATTTATGTTGGGAGGTACTTGTAGATACCTACGCCAGAAGAATATTCATCAACAAAAATGGTGGTTTTTCAGACAAAAGAAATTAATTAAAAAAATATTTTTATAGCGCAGAACCATATTTGAGAAGATGATGTCATTGTAAGGGGAGAAACTAGATACTTTAGTAGTATTGTGTTTAAGTTTCAAGCCTCAAAAATGACTACAGTTTACTTATATTTATATATACAAAAAATAAAACTTAAAAGAGGTTTTCCAAAATCGTCCCCCAATTCACAATGCGGAGGGATTTTCAACGAAGTCTTTTTTTCAATTTTTTAAATTCTTGGCGAGGCGTGACGTGATGACGAGAAACGCTCTATTGTCTATACCCGCTTATGCTATAAGTGTTTTAAAGTCGCTTGATATAAACGACGAGATCTCGTCACGTTCACGTACCGTTTCCTCGTCGTCGTTGCATTGTGAATAAGGGAGATTACATGGATAAACATATCTTTCAAGATTGTTGCCAACCACCGATGTTAGATCATTTAAACGCAAAGAAAAACATGTTGTCAACCTGTGTTGCATGGTTTTCAAAATATCTTAAAAACTTGTTGCGATTCTATCAAGCAATGTTGTCAACAAAGTTGATAATATAAATCCCCCTAATATAGGGCCTCAGCTTCAGTCTTAGGATATCCGTCGAACTGAACGGACGTGTTTCATCCAGACTTAAGATATCCTTCGTGCCGAACGGACGTGTCAGTGCCGGTGTTAACTTAAGTTTAGTTGTAGTTGGAGTTGGAGTTGGATTTGGAGTTGGATTTGGAGTTGGATTTGGAGTTGTAGTTGGAGTTGTAGTTGGAATTGGAGTTAGAGTTAGAGTTGGAGTTGGACTTGGACTTGGACTTGGACTTGGACTAGGACTAGGACTTGGACTTGGACTTGGAATTGGACTTGGAATTGGACTTGGACTTGGACTTGGACTTGGACTTGGACTTGGACTTGGACTTGGACTTGGACTTGGACTTGGACTTGGACTTGGACTTGGACTTGGACTTGGACTTGGACTTGGACTTGGACTTGGACTTGGACTTGGACTTGGACTTGGACTTGGACTTGGACTAGGACTAGGACTTGGACTTGGAATTGGACTTGGACTTGGAATTGGACTTGGACTTGGACTTGGACTTGGACTTGGACTTGGACTTGGACTTGGACTTGGACTTGGACTTGGACTTGGACTTGGACTAGGACTTGGACTTGGACTTGGACTTGGACTTGGACTTGGACTTGGACTTGGACTTGGACTTGGACTTGGACTTGGACTTGGACTTGGACTTGGACTTGGACTTGGACTTGGACTTGGACTTGGACTTGGACTTGGACTTGGACTTGGACTTGGACTTGGACTTGGACTTGGACTTGGACTTGGACTTGGACTTGGACTTGGACTTGGACTTGGACTTGGACTTGGACTTGGACTTGGACTTGGACTTGGACTTGGACTTGGACTTGGACTTGGACTTGGACTTGGACTTGGACTTGGACTTGGACTTGGACATGGACTTGGACTTGGACTTGGACTTGGACTTGGACTTGGACTTGGACTTGGACTTGGACTTGGACTTGGACTTGGACTTGGACTTGGAATTGAGC